>JAEAOA010001209.1:825000-882500 GCA_016746295.1 Potamilus streckersoni
GACAATAGTAAATATGTTCGACTGTTTTGACAGTGCGGCATGGTAATTGTACCTCTGTTGACGCTACCGCATGGTAATTTTACATATTTTGATGATGGTAATTGACCCCTTTTGCTTTATTTTTTTTTTTTTGGGGGGGAGGGGATTTAATATCATAATTCCTGTTGTGCTTACTCTGTTTGAAATGCTATACTACGAATCTTTGCAGTGAATGGTGATTCTTCAGATACGTGGCTTTCGAGTTACGATATTGATTTTGCCGAAAAAGTTTGCGAAGTTAAGATTATGTGGAAATAAACCATGAAAGATCATCATAGTAGAGGAAATAAATCGATTCATATTTTAAAACAAATTTATATTGATATTGTATCAATTCTAAGCTTATATTAGGAGTATAATAATGATCATTCCCTTTCAAACTCCATATAATAATAATAATAATAATAATAATAATAATAATAATAATAATAATAATAATAATAATAATAATAATAATAATAATAATAATAAAAATAACTGGAATATTTAAATATTTGTGAAAAAAAACAATATTCGTGTCATTTTGTAATCGTGACTGTTGCTTCAATATCCTGAGAGAAGGGGAAAAAAATATTATCAAGTGTATGAATATGTGTAGGACAACCCAACAAACTCATAGTTGTGAATATTTTTTGAATACATTTAGTAATCTCATTATAGAATCGTATACTTTTTTAATTGAATATACTATCAGAAACAGATTCTGACGTCTTCATTTGATTATAACCGCGCATTGGATATTTGATTTCTGCTTTAAGACAATTTTGTTAAAATAAAATATAGAAAACCCTTTCCTGGAATCATTAACTGTATGACGAAATTTTACAGGAGAATTAATATATAAATTTAAAAAAATAATATTGTGCAATGTGTAATATTATATGACATGTGTCAATAGGATCCAATTTACCGTTACAACTTTAAATGTATGTGTGTGTGATTTTGCTTTTTAACGTAGCTTTGACAAGTTTTCAGTCAGGTCGCTATGATGTCTGCAGTGTGACAGTTTATATTGATGTCTAGCACTAGGGCAATCATGCCACAGACATGTAGCATCATGTCCCACACAATCACATTATCCTGACGCTAATTTCTTAATGCTGAGCGCCAAGCGAACCGGGAATCCATGATCTTTCATATCCGAGGCGGCCATCTAACCACTAGACCACCATAACAGTCTGGTACTAGAATGTTCTCTCTCTCTCTCTCTCTCTCTCTCTCTCTCTCTCTCTCTCTCTCTCTCTCTCTCTCTCTCTCTCTCTCTCTCTCTCTCTCTCTCTCTCTCTCTCTCTCTCTCTCTCTCTCTCATATATGTAGGAACGAATGTATTACGTTGCAAGAAATGATGATCTGTAAAATGGTCATCATTACCACCACCACAATTAATAATAATAAAAATGATGATGATGATAATAATAATAATAATAATAATAATAATAATAATAATAATAATAATAATAATAATAATAATAATAATAATAATAATAATAATAAAAATTATAATAATAATAAAAATAATAAAAATAATGACAATATAATAATCTTTCCGAACCCAAAAGATCATACTTTCAAATAATCCTTCAATGTTACACCATTTTATTCTTCTTAAGTTGTATAGTAGTAGCAGTAACAATAGTACGAGAATAAGTACTAACTTAATAATAACCACACATATTATGTTTTCTGGTTGATTAGTAAATATTCCACCAACCTCCCAAGCACAAACACCCTCCCCGAAACCAAAAAGGCCATCGGAGCGGTCGCAGCTTAAACTTTAATTTTGTCCATGCAATAGCGTCCGACTATGGTAGTAATGGTATAATAATACGTGTATATGACTGTAAATACCGATGCAACGACAACAGTTAAAAATGTTGCAATGGTGAATTTCATCTTTGTCACGAAATAAATATCTTAAATACATTCTAATGTAGCAACGGTATGAGTAATTTTTACCCTTTTGGCACACATTATCATAGCTTATTACTGATGTAAACACTATCCTGTTTTACGCAGATACTTACTCAAACAAATGTTTATTCTTTTCAATTAATTTCTTTCTTACTTCTGTTCGTCCGACTGAGTGTTTGTTTATCTTTTCTTTTAGATTATTCCCTTCCGTCCTCTTTTCCTTTGTCGTTCTTTCTTTCTTTCTTTCTTTCTTCCTTCCTTTGTCGTTCGTTCTTTCTTTCTTTCTTTCTTTCTTTTTTTCTTTCTTTCTTTCTTTCTTTCTTTCTTTCTTTCTTTCTTTCTTTCTTTCTTTCTTTCTTTCTTTCTTTCTTTACTCCGTCCGTTGTTTTTGTTTTCTTTCTTTTGTATGTCTAAATTTTTCAATCACTTTTGTCTTGTTTCAGACGTGGGCATACCAACGGCAAAGTAATTTATCCAATATTTCATCGATGTAAAGTTCGAATCGCTCAATTTGAATACATGGCTTCAAGAGTTTAAATAAAATCTTAGAAAATGAAAGATACGCAAAAAGTATTTGATATAAATTCCGTATTATAGTTATTTTAATTGAATGGGGAAAAAATGGGTGTTTTGTCCATTTTCGGAAGCAGAATGCGTCGTTCTCTAAGATGGAAAATAAAAATCAATCTCCATTTTTTTGATCATATTTTGTATTCAATGTTAGCATTCATTACTTCTTAATGAAAACTGTAATGTTACATACACACTGAATATTTCTATCTTATGACAATTATTTGTTAAAATAAAATACATATATAATTAGTTCGTAGAAAAATGAGTTTAAAAAAGAACACTGATGAAGACAACTACTTGATTTGAGTTTCAAAACAATTAACATACACAGCATGGTATACAGATGTTATTCGGTTTCTTTTTTTTACAATCACTGACATTTCATGGATGCTAAGCAACCAAGTAATTCACTGTAAATGGAATATCCAAGGGTCTTCCAATTATCGTTATCTTTTATGACATGAGGAATCTTGTGTGCCGGAAAATTTACATTTTAAACATAGTACCCACTGATCTAATTTTCATTTTCTATGTTTAAACTGAATATTAGAATTGTTTAAGAGAGAGAGAGAGAGAGAAAGAGAGAGAGAGAAAGAGAGAGAGAGAGAGTTTTTAAACAACTTGTAAATTTAGTTTCGCTGAATACATAAGGTTTGTTGCAGAACAAAAATATTTCCAGACACAAGTGTATATCACAGTTGAATTTTAAGATCATATATACCCCCACCCAGAAAATGATTAATCATATTAATCTGGAAAAATTTTCCATATTGACTTTATTTTTATTTAAATTGTATTGTTAATTATTCCTACCAAAAGCCAAAAAAATAAAGTTTATAGTTGAACCAAACGCGGTTGGTGTCCCTAACTTTGCGAATATACTGACATACTTTCATAGTTAGGTACGTCTAAACAATTTTTCCTTTTTGAGTAATACTGAAGTTTATAAAAAAATTTAAATTCATGCTTTATGCGAATTTGTATATTACGAAAGAATCTCAGAAAAATATGGAACTCCAAAATGTATTTTAAATAAAAGACAATGCTCTATACTTTAGTGTCCAAAAGTAAAAAAACAAGTGAAAATTGAAAATCGTTTGCCCAGCTAAACAGCATACAGTTATTAGTAGTAGTATGTATCCACGCGCGCGTGTGTGCGTGCGTGTGTGTGCGAATGAGAGAGGGTTGGTGGGTGGTCTATGTATTGGATGTTACTAGTAATATTATTAATGTTGCCGTTTTTGTAGTAACCGCCACTTTAGCTGTGTATATTATCATTTTTTTTAAAATACCTTCACCGCTTTATCCACAAATAATACCCGTAATGTTTCCATTTAAATGTGTTTCATTATGTACTTAGGCGTGTAGCTTTTTAGGTAAGTATACAAATAGATATTCCGATTTTTCAAGATCTGAAGATCATGTCGAAATTTTCAATCTGATTAAAATCAAGAGTTCTCACATATTTCATTGGATATGCTATTTACCACAATCACAGAATACAATTTAATTTATTTCCAGGGAAAAAGAACAATGAATATTTAAATGAATTAATTCTAAATTTACGTAAATGTGAAATTCTCCGTTAACTTAAATTCATCGAGATCAAGAAATGCAACGAAATTAAAAGTAATAATAAAAGCAGAAAATAAACAAAATTTAAGAATAAGCCATAAAGATTTTTGGGCGTTCGTTCAATCTCCTCTGTCGAATTTCAAATCCTGTAAAATTTACATATTTTCTTGAAGACAAATTTTCATCGAGATCTTGGAATTTTCACAGATCGTGATGAGGTAAATACTAAGACCAAGTTAACGTTAGTTAATGGTAATATGTACTCCAAATGTCTTTATCAATAACTATGTCATTTACATGGATCATTGTTTTTCACTCGTCAAAAAATGAACATTTTAATATTATTAACGTTTTGGGCTGAATTTTCAATGTTTATGGCATTCATAAATGACGACGACGATAAAGACAAAGTCGACCTTAATAAACATCATCATCATCGTCGTAATCATTATCACAACAACAATAATTAATGTACCTAATAATTTCAAATCATTTTTTTTTTCTGCTTTAAAGCCAGGCAAATATTACTAGGCTTTAATATCTAAATTAAACTGTGTAATGTGTACTTTGCATAACCTCCCCACCCCGCATTTCTTGTTTATGTTAAATCAATAGGATTCTTGCACTATGTATGTATTTAATGGTACTTTGTTTCTTTTTTTTTTTTTCTTTTTTTTTTTATTCAAATACACACTATACTATCAATTACAGGCGACATAACAAAGGAGGAAATATGTTACATTATCGAGTATATACGGTTCCGAATCCTAAGATTTTTCGGTAAATTTTGTTTTAAATTTATTACATAGCTCATGTTTAATTGGGTGGTATGTAGTATACACTATATGTTTGGAGATGTTTAAATCTTATCTCGTGCTTTAAGCGCCAAATTACGCTAGGTGTCGCTGCGAGATGTAAAGGGATGTCAATAGACTATTAAAGATAATTGATTAAAAAAAACAATAATATGAAAATCGCAGTTACACTGCTGTTAACGAATTTGAATTAAAATATATGTACGATATAATGCCTCTTGCTTGAGTACAGGATACCATGAAATGAAATTTGTACTTTTTTATCTACTTGAGCGACGGTAGATTTAATTTAAGTGTTACGTTTTGATTAGGCATACTTTAACATTTGTTAAAGACCAAAATTATGACAGATATAACTATCGAGTTAAAAATGATATTAAGTTTATGTCTGAGTGAAGAAAATATCTTTTTTTTTTCAAATATGATTGAAGAATATTTTTTTCTTTCTATGTTATAATCTAAAAAGGCAACCAAAAATCTCCCATTCAGCTCATGCATACTTAAATCTTTCTTTGCATTAGACTTACAGGTGCATCTTCAGCATTTAGTGGTCGACAGGTGTCTGTTAAGTAACTCACTCTGTTTATTCAGGCGTGTTTTTTTACATCATGTTTTATTTCTTTTTTTTTTCTTCACTCAAACCATTTTCTTTTATTTGATTTTACGTCATGCATAATGACTGAAAGTTGGGTCCGATTGTAAGAACAAAAAAAAAAAAAAACAAGCAAAAAAAAAAAATGAATCCAGCAGTTATAACATCAACTGTTCGGTTTTTAAAATACAAATTATACAAACGCATGTTAAAGACTTACTAATACGTTGTTTGCTACATGACGAACTTTGACTTTCAGTGAAAAAATAACATGCCGATAATGCCATTGTTATACAACCAGTGAGGGAGCCCTTTTGAGTAGTTGAGAGCAATTGACCTGAGTAAACTTTGTTGAGGACATTTTTAGGTAATAATAATAATAATAATAATAATAATAATAATAATAATAATAATAATAATAATAATAATAATAATAATAATAATAATAATAATAATAACTCCCCTTTGCCTTCAATATCTGTCCTCAAACAAAAAAGTTTATGATTATTATTAAAATAAATTTTCTATCACAATTTTAAAAGCATTATTTATTTATTCTCGTCCCAACCACCCCTCCTGCCCCCAATGCAGCTGTTGTATCCTAAAGAATCTCGAATCTTTCTCAAAATCCAAAATTTTTTGAACAAAACAAATAGAACAAAATAATAGTTTGAATGTAATATCAGTGATTTTTATTAAAAGATTAATAATTACCTTAACATCTTTGGTATTAAAAAAGGAAACAGTGGTGCATTTTTTCAATTTAAACTATATCAACCTGCTAACAGTGCATTAAATTCAAACTACATAAAACTGAATCTATTTAGAAAATAAATTTTAATCAAAAATGTTTTTCTCCTATCAGAAAGCATTTTTACTTTCTTTTTGTTTGATGTTAATTAACATGTATAAATAATATATTACAAATAGTTACGAATGAATTCCAATTTATTATCACCAATAACATCATCATCATCATCATTATCATTATCATCATCGCTCTAAATAGCTATTGTTAAAATGATTACATATGTCGCGGAAACTTCTTGGAGGGCGTATTGAAAATTAAAGTTAAATTAAAAGGTATTATAATTCAAGCATTGAAAATTGTCATCCCTCATCTTCCTGACTCATCTATCTATCTATCTATCTATCCATCTATCTATCTATCTATCTATCTATCTATCTATCTATCTATCTATCTATCTATCTATCTATCTATCTATCTATCTATCTATCTATCTATCTATCTATCTATCTATCTATCTATCTATCTATCTATCTATCTATCTATCTATCTATCTATCTATCTATCTATCTATCTATCTATCTATCTATCTATCTATCTATCTATCTATCTATCTATCTATCTATATATCTATCTATCTATCTCAGAGCGAGCAGGGTTTATCGAAATATTTGAATTAACATTTCCATTTCCATTCTTATTCCTGTTTACTAAGCTTAAATTATCTCTTTTTCTTACTTTTTTGAAGTTACAATCATAGTTATAAGATTTTTTTGGTCACTCAATCAGTGTTTTTACATATATCCCAAAGTTATCCGTTGCCATTTTCTATCTTCAGCCGTTAGACAAGAGTCGAATCTGCCTAAAATTCCGATATAATGTAACTATTAGTACAGTACGACAACATATATCAGCACAGTATGATAGGATGAATCTATCAGTACAGTACGAAAAACTGTACTGTATCAATACAGTACGAAAAACTTTCAGTTAGTAGAGCATGCAATGAGGTTACTATAAGCATATGCATATATATATATATATATATATATATATATATATATATATATATATATAGAGTGTTACTATAAGAATATGCAAATATATATATATATATATATATATATATATATATATATATATATATATATATATATATATATATATATATATATATATATATATATATATATATATATATATATATATATAGTGTATTTAAGGCTTTTATTTTATTTTAATGAGGAGGTACTTTGTGTCCCGTAGCCTAAAATATTAACGGTCATACACAGAGGAGTTATGCGAAAGGTCCACTAACTCTATAGTGTGTGTGTGTGTGTGTGTGTGTGTGTGTGTGTGTGTGTATCTGAAATAATACATGGATAACGGTGGCGAAGAAGATTGGCTTATGTAGATTATCGGTGAATCTTGTGCATTATATAAATTTGAGATTAAACACACTAAAGATTTCGCGTTAATCTATTTTTTATGGTGTTGAGTTATGTGCTGACAATTGAATAAGTTTGAAATTTCTTTATGAAGTAGTGACCCCGTCAGTTTATTATAAAATTCCTGAGTTAATGAAACAAAAGAAATGTTTAGATATTTGAGTAATTACTTACATAGCAAAAAAAAATAAAAAATTAAAATAAAAGAAAAGTAATGAAATATTGAATAGGCCTGATAAATTCACGACAATGTCTTTGTTTAGGTGCATACATAGTCAGAGAAATTTTAGATCCCTTTGTGAATAGAATTTTCCAATAATCACAAACCTCTCCCTTTATTCCCCTGCAGGCTCTATTTTAGTCGTCTGTCAGCCCATTGGTGGAATTAATAAAGTCGCTATAAATAACTGGCCAAAGTAAATAATACCACCGGCGTCAATGACAGGTCACGTGACTTGTGTGATTTGGGTGCAACGCTTTAGAATCGAGGTCAGCGGTGCTTTGTTTGAGATTTTATCTGCATTCACTATCCAGTCACCGAAAAATGTAAGTATACCATTTACTTCAAATACTGTTCTACATGTTTAAGTACTTGTCATTTGCATTTTCTTGTGTTTATTAATACACATTATCAGTCGTTTTGACATGAACTCCGCGTGCTCCACATCACTGTTTTCCCAAAATGGCGGCCAATATCACTTTTGAACGGGGTCTATTCGAATTCCTTTGTGATTTCGCTACGACTCAATGCATGGTCTCGGGTGAGATTTCAGTTTTCGTTTCCTTAACCCACCACCTAAAAGGATAATTGGCAATGATCTATATATCCAGACGAGAACGATACATGTATAGAATATAAAACAGTACAAACGATCATTAGACTGGACCACCCCGATTTTCCAGCACGGCTGTGGTCCAGGTTTTATTTGTGTCACGACTGGAAATTAGACCCTTCAGTTAATCACTTTAGTCGGCAGATGTTGTACATTAGACTGACCCTGGGTCAGACGTACTTGAAAGAAATAAGTAAATAAACAACAACTGTTTATTATAAACTGGCCACGGTAGTACCTTTAAATATTACAGTACCTCGATAAAAGTGACTCTTGCCTGGTAAAATTTGTATAGAAAATATGCTTATGATGTGTAATCGAAATGAATTTCTGTGACCTAGAAAATTATTGTTTTTGTTTTAATATGACTAATTTTATCACCCCTACCTAAGTAAATATTAAAAAGAAACACATTTGTAAGAATTAAAAGCTTCTTTTAGTTGTACATTATAATGATAATATTTTTTAGAATAAAATTTTCTTCATGTAACCACTCTATACTTTCTTATTTTCATTTGCAAAGTCTAGTAGCCAGTTTATTAAACTTGTATCAAGCTTTTAATCATCTGCCACAGCTAAACATACAAAACTAAATCTTGAAATTTTGTTGTATTTATTTTTAATTGATTAATAAAATTGATTAATAACTGATTTAATATTTCCTCATGACAGCAGGGAAGTAGTTTCTTTAGTCACTCATGGGGCGATACTATTTCTAGGTTATACGGGGTGTGTGTGTGTTGTATTCTGAACTGTCGTTATACACATTCAGATTCTTGGATTCAAAATCTTAAGAAGCTGGTCGTATCTTCTACGCCCGGTTTTGTAAGCGATTAGTAACAATAATGTAACGAAACTAACAAAAAAGTTTATGTTGATATTTTCACTTTTATAATGTAGTTGATTAGATTTATATTACTAAAAACTATTTAAAAAGAAAACATTTTAAAATCAGAATTGCTAAAGCGACACAGGATATTAAGCTCATTAAGCTCGTATGTATGTATGTATGTATGTATGTATGTATGTATGTATGTATGTATGTATGTATGTATGTATGTATGTATGTATGTATGTATGTATGTATGTATGTATGTATGTTGTTTTAATGACTATAAATAATTGTTCCATCAGGACATTTATACGTCTGTTATCATCATTTCTTCATGAGAATAAATCAGAAGCACAAAAGTGCCCGTATGTGATATTGTAGGTAGATATACGTATAAAATGGTCATATAAAATGAAAGCAACGTATTATAATAATGTAGATTGATATTGCATTGGATACGTTATTCAGCTCGTTCTCTTATTTATTCTTTATGCGTTTGATTTGGAATACCTGTGCAAATTGATCCTGACCAAGCCCATTCACGCTAGTTTTCAAATGCACGTTGTGATGAGCATGAGCCTTTTCGCGATTATAGGTACATGTCTATACTCCACCGATATTGTATACAGCTGATCGTAGATAACATCATTTACATTTTCGATTTAGGAATACTACCCGACTCTGAATTATAGATATTCAATACTTACGGGACACGTTCCGAATTTCACTAGTACTGTATTTAAATGTATTGCATGCATAATACTGTAAGAACAACAGTTTTAAAATGTCAAAAATGTGAGATTATTAAAATTAAGAAATAATTTGAACATATTTATAAAATTTTTATCAGGTTCGAAATTCAAAGAAAACTTTGTAGGATACTAATGACCGCTTGGGATAGAAACGACTATTTGCTATAAATGTGTAATTTTAGATTCTGATCCGGTTTTTTTTCTTCATAAAGATGTAATTTAAGGTCATGGCTATGATAGACAATATTTTTGCTGTCAGTGAAAAAATGTGTATATTTTAATTTGCTTCATACAATCACTGACCTTTAACCTCGGTCACATAAAACTGTTTTCTTTATCTACACACGTATACGACAGCGCGCAAAAGTAATTGACCGACTTTTAAACTCGAACCAGATTGAACATTTTTTGCAATTCCGACATATGTGCGTTTACATTTAGCAACAATAATTTGGAATGAAATAAAATTCGGATTAATCTGGAAGCTCTGTCCCCACATTTTAAGTTTATTTGGAGTGATTAAATTCTGCTAGACAAAATTAAGAGCAATAAATTGGTTGAAAAGCCTAACAGTTAATATGAATGTGAGTTTTTAAACGTGTCAATTTATGTCCTGAGCGCAAATACATGTGGAAACACCTAATAAAAATAATGAATATGGAAGCAATATCCCCTCTTTCCTCTCCCTGTTAAGGTAAATTATAGCCGTAATAGTCGGCCTGGTCTGTGATTGGCTTAAGCATACGCTGTGTTACAACTAACTTCTGACCTGTTAATTACTTAGGTACAATCTGTTTTTTGAATATAATATAACTTTTTACCCTATATGGGAACTATCGATGAATCACTCATCCGAAAAAAAGAGGGTAGAGTGGGGTTGTAAAACTCAGCATCGTCCTTTTAAACTGTTTTATACAAATGCTTGGAAAGAAGGTGCTGCTTAGACTATTGACATTGTGCATTGTGTTAATTTTCGAGCAGGTCACGCCTACTGTATCATTCCAATGTAGCTTCTTTTACTTCTCATTATTTGTTGAAAATTGTAATTTTTTTGGTGTGGATTACGAAATAATGTGTTAGGTCCTCTAAGATTCTCACGCTTTTCGTTATTTCCTTATATTTGTGTATGGTGCATGAAAAAGTAAATAGCTTTTTTTTATTAAAAAAAAAAAATTTTCATTTGTCCATATATTTGTTTAATACATCAGAAAGCACGAAACAAGTTCCATGGATGTACTGGGCATGTCAAATGTGTTTTATATTTTTTTGTCCCATGATTTTATATATTATTTTAATTAAAAAATATTCATAAAAATGCAGCCGATGTCGGTTAGTACAGGTGGTTCAGCTATTTTTTTTCAGTTCGTAGTATATTGTAATTAGTGGTCAGATTTTTAAAATTCTTTTTCAGACTATGATATCGCCGATTATTTTGAAATAACCAGCAGCTCATTTCGGGTTGTATAAAGTTTTGTGCAGCCCCCCCCCCAACAAACCTAAACAGTCGAAATGCCAACGTCGATGCATTTTCTGTATATTTAATCTTTTTTACACCCTCCCATAAACCTAAGGCCGCGAGCCCCTTCTTGCCGATGGTGCACCTCGTGGGCAGCAGAATTGCAAAATATCGTGAAGTTCCGCCAAGAGTTTTAGGAGGTGCTGTTGTAAGAATGAAAACGTACGGACGGTGGCTTTCATAATAATTCCTGTCGCTTTACATTGAGTGCCTACAAAGTGACATTTGTCCAGCAACTGTCGCTGGGCACACGGATGACCTATAAATTCACTCTTGTTATTAGCAATATTAAAGAAATAATTTCCCTGAGATTTGAGTTATCATTGTATCAATATTACAGCTATGCCTAATTTTGAAGTATACGCCTTTAGGATCAGTTCTGACGTGTACAAAAAATACGCCACATATGATTTTGTAATCGGCACGAATTATAATTTTGGGTAAACGATCAGGAAGAAAAATAGTACTTGACCTGTTTGATAATGTTTAATTGTTTGGGGAAATTTAAGTTATTAGACTCGTGTACTGATGAAAATGCATCAAATTTGGGCAAGATAAAAAGGGTATAGAGAAGGCAGAAATACAATTAAATATTAAAAATATCAAGCATAAAATCTTTATTCATTTTTATTTTTCATTATTTATTCTCTCTGTATTAAAATTTCACTTAAGTAGAGTACCATGCTTTCAGCAGTTGCATTCAAAAAGCCTTTTCTTGACACACCATTTGTATTCCATCATTAAAACCAAAGATTCTTTAATAAAATTTATACAGCTTTCACATAAATATTAATAAATAATTTTATAGCTTTTTCTGAATTCGTATTCAATGTTTATGATTACATCATCAGTGTAAAATATTCAGATTGAAAAATCTATTCTTTTTGAAAAGTTATTTTATTGGAATACATGATCCATGTTTATTTATCAGTCCTTATTGATAAGGCATTTTCTTGATGAAAGAGTAAAAAAAAAATCAGCCAGCTTAAACAAATATTAAAAAACACACGTTTAACGCAAAATAAGAAATGTTTATCTTGTTGGATTTTGTTTCCAAAAGGTATTAATTTCAAATTTATTTTATAAGAAAAATGTCTGAAATTGTGCAGAGTAATCATATTATGGCCTGACGTAAATACGCTCGTGAATATAGATAAAATAATGATGGCGGCAGGGCTGTTATTATTTAATTATCTATGTATTTGTCTAATAGGACATTACTTCAGGATAGTGAACACACACACACACACACACACACACACACACACACACACACACACACACACACACACACACACACACATATATATATATATATATATATATATATATATATATATATATATATATATATATATATATATATATATATATATATATATATATATAATTATTAGAACCGCCAACTCTGCACATGTCATACTATATATTCCTTCACTCCCCCGCCATTTTGAGGCACAATCTGATTGTGTTGTGAATAGCTTCTACTTCATGCGGTCGATAGCTGCTAACATTTAACAAACACCTTTAAAAATTAGTTGACATTCCATTATTCATAGGTATAATTCATTTTATACATGTTTGGAAGATAGAAGAACAAATTACGACGGGAAGTTTTTTCTATATGGAAGCATCATTTTCGCTAAGCGAATCACAATTATCAATGCGCAGGTCTGCGCCGTCCTGTACTAAATCGCACCAAAAAGTGCACTTGAATAGCGCACGCGGAAGAAGTGAGCTGTGATGTAATGTTTTTTTTTTTCGTCCTATATATTACCTTGTTTTGTTTATTTAGAGCAGTATTTTAATATACTCCCTTGCGGTGAGATGGTTTCATTGTGCTATCACTTTTTTAAGCGACCATTGAGAGAACAGGTAGGTACACTAGATAAACATTTACAAATTTCGTCACCAACGCTGATAAACGATGTATGTGCGAATGTAGTTACGACAGTACGACATAACCTGAAAACATACGTTGAACTTATAGTCTGTACTCAAGTAACCAACATCCAGTGACTATGAAAATGGTAAAGTATCCGAAGTGACTCATTTGAGAATAAATGTGAATTTTGTAGTAATTCTGTCTTTGCTATATTTAAACGTTATTTGGAAACGAAAACTTTTAAATGTTAAGTCAGAGTTCTAACTTTGGGCATAAGATGTTTTGTGATCAAGAGGCTAGGACTTGTATCTTTTGTACATTAACTGATTTTAAATTATTACTTTTTCTCTGAGTTGACAACAAGATATAAAAAGTAGCAAACCTACTTTTAAAAGTAATACGCAGTTTTTAAGTTTGAAATTTCATACAGCATTTTTTTTTAAATAGTGCAGTGTATTTTTGTATTGTATAATGTATTCTTATTGTGTAAATGTATTCTTTGCTTCGTAATATATCTTTTATTGTGTAATGTATTCCATATTGTGTAATGTACTCCATATTGTGTAATGTACTCCATATTGTGTAATGTATTCCATATTGTGTAATGTATACCATATTGTGTAATGTATTCCATTTTGTGTAATGTATTGTGTAATATATCCCTTATTGCCAGATTTTTGCATTTATTGGCCACTTGGTTATAAATCACACAATAATAGAAAAACGGTTTTGACATAGAACGAATTATTGCCTGCGAAAGTGCTTGATTAAAGACTACTTGTTTTAAAACAAAGGGGTTTGATATAAAATGATGAATTAGATAAACCTATCTAGCAAATACTTATACTTGATAATAGATATACACATATTGATGGAAATTAAAACCATGCAATCCACGAAATTCTAAATGTACTACTGCTACTACTACTACTACTACTACTACTACTACTACTACTACTAATAATAATAATAATAATAATAATAATAATAATAATAATAATAATAATAATAAAAATGGGAGCTACGTAGCATGATCACGTGACCGATCATTTTTGGCTCTATCCATTCATTTCAGAATATGGGATTCGACAAGTAGAGAAACAATTTTTCAACATGTAGCGATTTAGAAACAATTTTTTAATTATAAGATTGTTTAAAAAATTGTATGTGTGTGTGTGCTTGATTTAGATTTTTAACCAATCTTTACCAATCTTTCAGTCATATCGCTACGTTGTATGCAGTGTGACAGTTTATATTGATGTCTAGCACTGGGGCAATCATGCCGCAGACATGTGGCATGATGTCCCACAAAGTCACCTTTATCCTGACACTAGGTCAACCAGTCCTAACACTAACGTCTTAATGCTGAGCGCCTAGCAAGACAGCTGTTTGTACCATTTTTTTAAAAGTCTTTGGCATGACTCGACCTTGGTTCAGACCCACGACCTCTCGCATCTGGGGCGGTTGAAATTATAATATAACCGTCTAATTTGCCAGTATGATAGCGTATGTGTTAAATATTGTCAACTGTACATTTTATTTAATGAATTGCTATCATTAATAGTCACCTGATCATTTGGTCTGCTTCGCTGTAGCAATGTAATGATTTCCTATTATCCTCAGGAAAGCCTTAATAATAATAATAATAATAATAATAATAATAATAATAATAATAATAATAATAATAATAATAATAATAATTCTGCATAGTTGAGAACAGCAGCGGCAAGAACAACAACACGATTTAATTCGTTTTTTTTTCTTCTTCTTAGTTATTTTCCGTAACATCAAGGCAGTTGAAAAGAGCTGCATATTTCAGTGCTTGATGTAATTTAAATTTTACAGCTTGTAGCCAGGATCAATTCAGATCTATTTTGTCACGAATTTGAGACTTATAACTACCAACTAGTATCCACTGCTTAACTCCCACTAACGACATATATTACTAAATTACTTCTCGTACGTTATAGACGTTTTCAGCCATTCGGCCATGTACATCTATTAGGTATCATGAACTTGTCTTATTCCCAGTCACATGACCCGTTGCTATGGTTAGTTGTGCACGCCCACATACGCCGCTATATATAGTTACTTACGTTTTCGGATGATAAATGACAAATGGGGAGAAAATAGTCATTTCTTTTAATCGGAAAGTTTTATAAGATATACGATGAAAGTGTTTATTTGTTTTGTGTTTTTATTCTTCAAACAAACGTTGGAAAATTATTATTGAACTATTAACAGTAATATTGATTTCCATATTTTGTTCCACCTCAAAAGCCACATTTCAGTGTAATGCCGCAGGCCCAGTGCTGGGTGTTTATCTGCCATGTAAATGAGCATAGTCATTCAGTTCAAGTCTGAATAATTTTGTAGAGTTGAACGATGGGTTTCACCAAGTGATTAAGTATAGTACATATTGTAAACTATCTTAGGTGACCACACAGGTTTTTAAAGACATCGATCCACAAACTTGCGAAATTACGACTCATTTTATGATGTACATTTTTGGTACATTGTCACCATCCTCCTACCGAACTTCTAAATCGTTGAGTGCATGTAGAGACCATACTCATTCACACAAGAGCCTGTAAAGAGTTTGTTGTCAAGACATTGTTGACAGTTAGTTTATTTTGATTTTGATTATTTATACTTGATCTTTGGAGAACACTTGGCATTATACGATTTAGTACTTCATTTTTTTTCCCCTTCATAATGCACAAAAGAATCAAACTAGTCAATGAAGATCCACTATGAGAATCTAAAAGCACGGAATTTATATTTTATATTTATTTGTTTAGGTGGTTTATATAATTTTGTTTGTTTAATTTAAAGCTAGTTTGTTTTAAAATATTCTAATTTATTTTATATACTATTTACAAAATTGTATTACATTTTGTTATCTTATTTTGTAATCCTACTTGTTTGTGCGTTTATTGGGAAGCCTTTGTCATCCGCATTTTGTTTTTAAAAATGAGCTTTTAATCGGATCGTTATAGTCGGTATTTATCTGACCCGTCGGTACAAATAATTTTAAACTTACATGAAAGTATTTCAATCGTATATATTTTTTACAAACAAGATCCCAGTACTTCCATATTTTCATATCAGTTTAGCAATACACTACAGTTTGGCATCAAACTTGCAGAGGTTTGACATTGTGGAAGTAACTTTGATAAGTTTGTTGTAAAGCGTTTTCAATGTGTCTCTTAAATAAGTACTGGGATTTGGAACGGGGGTCGTGGGATATTTTTTCCCATAATTACGTGTCCATAATTACATTGCCCTGAGAAATATATGACTAAATATTTCCACTGTATAGAAAACCACGTTTTTATTAAGACAAATGTTGGCGATAACCGTCTACAATTTTTTTTTGTGTCACCGTTAAATGATAAATAAAAGCTTAGGGAAAAATAATATAAAAGAGAAATATATATTATTGATACATACATATATATATATATATATATATATATATATATATATATATATATATATATATATATATATATATATATATGATTCTTTTATTATTATTATTATTATTATTATTATTATTATTATTATTATTATTATTATTATTATTATTATTATTATTATCAAGTGTACAGTTTTTACTCGTGAAGTCGTAAGGGGCAACGGACTTGCATTGAAAAAAATAGTGTTTTGAAATTCATTATTGGATTTATTTATCTTTGGTGTTTAATGGTAAATAAAATTTTAATTGGCTATGTTGTTTAGAGTCGTGTTTATTAAAAGAAAGAATTGGCAAGATTGAGCGTATTTTTAATATTTCAATGCCAATGAAACAAAATACTGTTATTCAGGTATTTGCAATGTCTTGCTTCACAATGAAAATAGTTTAAAAAAAAAACACAAACAAACAAGTAAACATGAAGGTAAAGAAAACAAAGTTTATAATTGACTTGCCGTGATTTAAACGGTAACTGATGAAGTTGACTCTTTGTTAAAGTGCTAGAAGTAAAAGAAACTGCACAAATCTCGATACACAGATAGTATCTGTTGCAGAGTATTTAAGTACTTAAAACAAAAGTTCCATCATGTTTTTGTTCTCATTTATATTTTTAGAATAAAATTATATGTATGGCTTATTTGAATCGGAAGAAGTTTGCTGCAGTTCAGGTCCGGCATCATTAATTCGGGTACGTGCAGATGCAATGAAGGTTTAGTGGATGAATTTAAAAAAAAAAAACAACAAAAAAAAAGACAACAAAAAAAACCAACAAAAAACAAGAACGTTAATTTGCACTATGATCAACAGAATAAATCGGTATTTATAACGGTTTCAAATGGAACACAGATTTAATCGGATTGAATTGTACGTTTTTTTTTATTGGAGAGCCTTTTTATTGCTTTCGTTTTTGCTACATGAATTGTATACCAGAACAGCAATAATTTAACGTCGGGGATGTCTTAGAGGTAATGTATTTAGCGAGAAATGAACTGTCGAATATTGCAATTTTTTAAATTCACCAATATATAATAGAAAAAATATATCTGCCAAATTTAAAGTAATTCAGTCGCCAGATGTGTCGTGCGATTTCGTATAATGCAATAACACCCAATTACATGTATAATAGGGACAGCCATTTGGTTTGAACTCTATATGACGTAAATGCATTGATAAAATCCCTCTCCCAATTTTCAGATAAAATCAGGATTTCACTGATTCCATACTACTTCCGTGCGATTCGTTTTAAAAATTTCTTTATATATAACTTTTCTTCCCAGGAAACAAAATAAAGAGAACCCCTTCCACACAAAAATACAGCCCCCCCCAAAAAAAACCAACAGAGCTATGAAAAAACATTTGGGTAATTGGAAACTTAATACAATTATTGGATAATAATAATAATAATAATAATAATAATAATAATAATAATAATAATAATAATAATAATAATGATGATGATGATGATGATGATGATGATGATGATGATGATGATAACGAAAAAGAATAATTCCAGTCATCAAGTATTTCTTTCGACTATTTTTCAGCTAAATGACTTTTAGATAACTTTCAAGTAATTACTGCTAAACGATATCCCCCAACCCCCACTGAACTGCTGGCCAAATTTTTTTTTAGTCACCTGACAGTCATTACAAAATCGGCTTAATGTTCCAAACTGATGTTTGAATGAGGACTTTGACGCCCTGGTATTTTTACTATAAACATGCACTTATATATTGGTATCATTTTGACGTTGTCAGGTTTACTCAGCAATATGTACGTTACAATTTTCTTACAATACGTGTAAAGTCTTACAGTGCTCCTGTAATATGTGCGAAGTCTTACAGTGCTCTTGTAATGTGTGCGAAGTCTTACAGTGCTCTTGTAATGTGTGCGAAGTCCTACAGTGCTCTTGTAATGTGTGAAGTCTTACATTGATCCTGTAATATGTAAGAAGTATAACAGTTTTCTTATAATATGTGTGAAGTCTTAAAGTGATCTTGTAATGCGTGTCAAGATTTACATCGTTCTTGTAATTTGTGTCGGGTCTTAAAGTTTCAAAATTTATAGAAGATTGTTAGCAAATAGTTGGCGTTGCACGGTGGATTTGTGAAAGGTTATCAGTAAGGAAGTATGGTATCTAAACGTCAGTATATCTAAATCAGCCACTTTTTAAAGTTACGACTTGAATAAGAAGTAGAAAGAACAAAGTTCTATACAGGAAGAAAAACCCCTAGCATCCCCCTTACCCACAAAAATACCCAAAACAAAACAAACATTTTCTTTCGCTGGAGCTAAAAACTGAGCAACTTCAAATTTAGTTTCGATCTAGGCTGAATATTGTCAGCTTTGTACTTCGAGGGGGGATCGGTCACGTGCAACTAACACATGGTCGACGTGTAGCAAGTGCAGTTATCAAATTTTAAAAGCAAAAAAAAAAAAAAAAAAAATTAAAAAAATGATAAAATCGACCCGAGTAAAATAATTCGTAATATTAACAGAGGGAAATAAAGTACGTCTCGATACACTAATATGCATGTTTTTGTTATGTCCACTGTCGACAGTGTATTTCAAAGATTTGCTAGTCAGTTAATGATATTCTTTTCATGCTTTGGTTATTTTTGTGAGGGTAAATACCATTAGAATCTCATATTTATGAATGAAATACTAATGTATATTTGTTTTAAAAAAAAAAGAAATGAAGGTATTACGAAGTCCATATTTTTGTCTGGATCAGTTATCGATAAATTAATCAGACACACAAAGGTGGATTAAAACAATATCCATTGGCACTGGTTTCTCAACAAATTGGTTCGTTCTGATAAATTTGGCTTGTAATTAATAGCATTATGGACTCAACCAATTTTAATATCAGCGGATCAGCTTATTTATTGCTGAAAACAAACTAATGGGGGTGTGAACGTTGGATATGTTCACGTTGGAGACAATATGTTTCCGACCAGAAGAGATTCGATTAGAATATTCCGTGTTTCCAGGGCTATGGAATTCGTTAACGGAAACGCAAACCAAGAACTCAAAAGAGATAACATTAATCTACGTCTCTCTATTTACAGAGGTGTTCTACTAAGTACAATTTTAGTATTACGAAACTATCACTATTAGTCAGGTAGACTTCGCAATTTGTTTCTTATTTTTCATTTCAACGTAGACCTATTGGATTAATTTTGTGCTGTACAAGCTTTTAATTGGATGCAGTTGCATAAGTGCTGTCAGATCTGGGTCAATCCAATTTATCGTGAGTATAGGATTTATGTTCTTTTCAGGGAGATCTTATTTTGCAAAGCGAGTGAATGAAGTTCACCAGTCGACCATGGTTTGGATATGTTATACCCTTTTGTAATTTGGGATCGCAAACTTGTTCACTACGTACATCTTGCTAGTATCACTGCATATAATTGCATAAAGCAACGGTTATGTCCATGAGTCGATATAATAAGTTTGCTTTATAGTACAATTTTAGTCTTCTCAATTTTTAATATTTGAAAATTCTCACCCCACCCCCAATAACAAGAAAAACATGTCCTTAAAACGTGGATTTTCTTGGACCTACAACTCTTTATGTTGTTATTACTGATTTAAACTTGATTGCGTATAATGTCACCAATCAGTTGAATTGTTGGGTTGTCCTACTCAGAGGTTCAAACATGGATGAAGCACACGCATATTCTTCGTATAGCTGCTACGTATGAAATGAAGTTGGGTCAAATATATTTCAAAATATCATTGCAATAACCCCGCATAAATTTTCTTTAAGAGTCAGAAGGCATGCAAAGATAATGACTACGAGTAATATTACTACAATATAAAATTAGCCATATGTGTTTGTCCAAGTTGAAATAAATCACATTCTCTCTCTCTCTGTATGTATGTATGTATGTATGTATGTATGTATGTATGTATGTATGTATGTATGTATGTATGTATGTATGTATGTATGTATGTATGTATGTATATATATATATATGTATATATATATGTATATAGATATCTATGTATATATATATATATATATAGTCCATTGGGGGGGGAATTATCAAGATAGTCTTATATACTAAAATCAGATTGTCTCCAACTCGCGGTACAGGGGCGAACTTGGGATAGCATGATATGCTAAATATACGCCATTGTACTGGTTTTATCTACAGCGTTTAGTATTTATATAGTTTAGATTGAAGAATTTGATTTTCTTTGCACCGCTAATTGCAACCAACGGTGGCAATTTGCAATATTATGAAAAGGCTGAGTTTTTTTTATATATAAAAAATAATCTCTAACATAAGGTATGGAACATGCTAATGTACTTGACATACAACCAGCAAAATTGACTACAGATCCAAAGGATTTAACGTGCAATTAGAGTTTGTGATGAAGGCATGGTAACTAGGGGGCGGGGTTACTGGTAGAGTGTTGTCAAGGAAATGGCATAATAGTGTGAATTTCGGCTTTAATGTATTGCGTCAAACGCAAAACGAATTCTGATGTGTTTAGGTGGCCTAGAAAAAAAAAAAAACCATCAGCTTAAACTCGGTAGCAGGTAATGCTTTCTTCATGGTGTCAACTTACTTGCAGAAGCTAGCATTTCGCTATATAAAATTTCTCACGGTCAGATATACACATACACATCCCTGTGTTTATGTGCGTGCGTACCTGCGTGAAATTATAATTGCAAATTGACATGTATATTCCAAGCGCGGAAAAAGGGCTTATTGCAAATTGTATTTATCGATAGGGTGGTTGTTGATATTTATGTCACTTTGAACATTTGATTGGCTGTATCATGGCTACGAAATGATTATATTTAATTGGCGGTCTTATGCCTAGGAAATTATTGCATTTGATTGGCTGTATCATGGCTACGAAATGATTATATTTAATTGGCTGTATCATGGCTACGAAATGATTATATTTGATTGGCTGTATCATGGCTACGAAATGATTATATTTGATTGGCTGTATCATGGCTACGAAAATATTATATTTAATTGGCGGTATCATGCCTAGGAAATGATTTCGTTTGATTGGCTGTATCATGCCCCGAAAATGATTTCATTTGATTGGTTGTAATATGCCTAGGAAATGAGCATCTATCTGATTGACTGTATAATGTATAAGAAATGGTTACATTATTTTTATTTTTTATACACAAAATGGCATATACTTTATCAGGATGGAAAGTTACAAATTGTTATAAGTAGAAATCAAATCCACGACTGGTAAACAAAATAAAAACCTGTTCGTGCAAAAATTAGATTTCTCAATTTGCCTGGTGGTTGACCTATTGTCAACTTCGGAGGACTATTAACTGATCGAACATAACCGGAATTCCAGGGCCCGCAATCCAATTTAATTATTCAGTTAATATTTACCTAACATTTGCCTCATCAAGAAGGCCAGTCCTGCGGTCTGTCAAAATCCTGGCGAGTTACCTTTTTTGGGTTGTCCTTTACCGAGCTCCAGTAATTAATTTGCATTAGAATTGTAAAAAATAAAAATTAAAAAAAAAATAAACAAAAAACTTGGAATTTTATCGCGTTAGCTTTTAGGTTATTACTTAGAAATTAAAGACTGCTTAAAAGCCAGCATCTCAATACCGCACGATAAAAAAGAATGTTCTCTACAGTGTGACAAGGATCAAATTAATTTCTCATTTATAACAATTTGATATCTCAATCACTTCTTGTTTGATCTTTTATAAAATCTTCACCAATTTTGTACAAGTTGTCTCAGTTTTTGGGTTTACGTTCCCGCACATTATAAGTGTTGTGCGCTTTTGAGACACACACATTCCTTTTTCGTTGTGATTTCATAAATCCCCAAACCAAAAAGCAAAGAAGCAGAGAAAAGAAGAAAAACCACAAATACGCACAGAATATTATAGAAAATGGAATATTGTATGTTTTTTTCATGTATATTTGGTATTTTTCACATTTTTACGGAACATTCTTATCTGTCATGCGTTAATAATTTTTGTTTGTTGGTTGGTTGAATTTTTACGGCGCACCAGCACAAATAGGCTATTTAGCGCCATACCAAAGGTTACGTACAAGTGGTAAAAGGTTTTGTATCGACTAGCGATACGACAGCAAATCCCTAAAGTTAAAACGATAAAAATGATAACGATGTAATTAGCTCACGTGAGTCGGTGGCTCACCAGCACAGTGAGGTTATTTTCGTCTTTTTGACATTCTTTTTATTTTTAGTTTAACATTCGTACCAGAAAAGCTAACATGAAAACAATGTTATTTACGAGCGAATAAATTCTAATGCAGATAAATATACCAAAAGACTACTCTTACTGCAAAGTAAATAACATACTTATATTTAGATTTAAAATAAATACTAGCATTAAGACTTAAAGGTTTTGTTGCTGATATATATATATATATATATATATATATATATATATATATATATATATATATATATATATATATATATATATATATATTGTATATCATAGTGGACTACATAAAGATACATTTTTAATAAAAAATACGACTAGTTGTTATGGGTAATTACTGATCTTATAGTGTCATACACATTAACATGCATTTAAAAGCTTTTTTGCAGACATATGCACTCATCGAAGCATATTTCCTAATTGTTTTTACTTTTTTTTTTCAACACAGAATAGCTATAACTTGGCAGTCGGTATAGCTGTGGGAGGATATATCCCAAAAATCACTGTAGAGCCACCGACCCACGGGAGTTGATTGCAAGCTTTCTCACATGTCCACGCATGCTGAGCCTGATTCTCGAACTCACGTGGACAGAGACGAGACGGCGATCTGTGAAATCGAGTGCCTTTGACAACTGAACCATTGGTTTTTTTTTTTTATTTAAAATATAGGAATAACTTTGTCTGACCATTCTTGTTTATATGCCAGTGTCATATATGTCATATTTAAAGGCCATTGGATACATTTAGTTTTACATTTACATTTTCCACAGTACATTATTAGTCTCTGTAAATGGACATTGGACATATAAAACTTGGAATGAATTTAAAAAATATTACTCTAGTTCGTACGATAGGGTTTTCTTGGATGTATGGGAAATGTTTAGTGACCTTAATATAGTGGATAAAACTTATGGAATTTTTTTTTAAAGTTATCGCTGATAGTAGTCCAGGACTGGTTTATTTCATACAGTGTCGTCTGCATTTGAAATTGATCTCACTGGCAGGGCAGCTTGGGACGGTCTCAGTATTCAGCGCCATCCGCTCTTGAATAAGATCTAAAATTCATACCGGTCCATGGCGGCCTGATTGTGTAGTGTAATTTGCATTAGAATACGTTCTCACTTGCATACAGTTGCCTTCATTCTTCGAAATGACTGACGTGATGGAAAATTTGTATTATCATGCATATCATGCAGTTTTGACCTTTCAGTCGTGTTTTGTTTAGTGTCTGCCGTGTAGGTGACCAGGCCGATTTTGATCTTTGTACTGTCTTATGGTATTTTTTTTTTCACATCGATTTACTGATAAATTAGGAAAGTAAATTCATGCAATCAAACGATTTCAGCACAATAGCGTTAGTTCTTGACCAAGGCCGATTTTGATCTTTGTACTGTCATATGGTATTTTTTTTTCACATCGATTTACTGATAAATTAGGAAAGTAAATTCATGCAATCAAACGATTTCAGCACAATAGCGTTAGTTCTTGACCAAGTAATGAAATTGAATTGGTGAATTACCAGATATAGTAAGAAATAAAATCCCTGCTGAGGTTGGTGTAAGAATCCTAAAGATCGCGGTCACACTTTGAGTCAATAGAGGAATAAATTAGAAATAAAAGTAACTTTAAGATGATTTAATACCAGTCTGGTAGACTTGCATATTCGGTATGTTAAAAGTTGTTGATTGTTTTTGGAGTGGGGTGGGGTGGTGCTGTCGAAGGTTAAAAGGTTCAGGTAACATCGATGTTGGCCTTGACCTTTTAACTTGACGAGGCTTTGTAGATGACTTCTACTTAGGGGCATAACATTTACCTATTTATTATGGAATAAAAGGTAAAAGGTTAAGATCACAAAGACGTAGCGGAAAAAGGTTTGCGTGAATTATTTTAATTAAAAAGTACAAAACGTCACCGAATTTAGATGATATGTTGTTTTGGAATGTAAATAAGATATATATATATATATATATATATATATATATATATATATATATATATATATATATATATATATATATATATATAGGTGTAAAGAGCTTAATGATCAAGGCCGCAACAACCCCAGCAGCATGTTTTTCAAGCATTACTTGGTTCCACATTATTACGTAATCTGCTCCCCGGAAACTATGTGTGGTTTGCTTTTGAGCAAGAAAGAAACTTTCTTTGTTTTGTTTAGGGTTAAAAGGTCAAGGTCAATGTGACCTATTGCTTACTGCTATCCGAATAAGGCATGCCCATATGATGCCAATGTATAGAACTATAAATATTTATACAGCCTTCATCGTAGTTTCTAGATACTGGATATTTTCATTTGTGCCTGGCAGAAATTCAGTAACATTCAAGCGAGTAGCAGGATTAACCATCGACATCACAAGGCGTTTAAAAAGGGCAATTAACCACCGACATCAGAGGGTGTTTAAAAAGGGCAATTAACCATCGACATCACAGGGTGTTTAAAAAGGGCAATTAACCATCGACATCAGAGGGTGTTTTAAAAGGGCAATTAACCATCGACATCACAGGGTGTTTGAAAAAAAGCGATGAACTATCGACCTCACAGGGCGTTTTAAAAGGGCAATTAACTATCGACCTCACGGCGTTTAAAAAGGGCAATTAACCATCGACATCACAGGGTGTTTAAAAAAAAGCAATCAACTATCGACCTCATATGGCTTTTTTAAAGGGCGATTAACTATCGACCTCACAGGGCGTTTAAAAAGGGCAATTAACCATCGACATCACAGGGTGTTTTAAAAGGGCGATTAACTATCGACCTCACAGGGCGTTTAAAAAGGGCAAATAACCATCGACATCACAGAGTGTTTTAAAAGTGCGATTAACTATCGACCTCACAGGGCGTTTTAAAAGGGCGATTAACTATCGACCTCACAGGGCGTTTAAAAAGGGCAATTAACCATCGACATCACAGAGCGTTTAAAAAAAAGCGAGTAACCATCGACATCACAGGGCGTTTTAAAAGGGCGATTAACTATCGACCTCACAGGGCGTTTAAAAAGGGCGATTAACCATTGGCATCACAGGGCGTTTTTAAAGGGCGATTAACCATCGACATCACCGAGCGTTTAAAATGAAGAGGGCGGAATCTACTTAACTTCATTTCTGGTGGCTGACTTGTACTTATTAAATGGTAATAGAGGAAAACGGGGTGGTATTTCAACGGTTTGTTAACTTCGTTAAAATAAGTCGCTCTCCGTTTTACCTAAGCTTGGCCTCATCAGGCAGTCTTGACTCGCTCTGGCCCCAGGGCAGATTCACGGTTGTTTGATTATGGGAAATATTCTTACAAGGTTGGTTCTCTTTTCATTGCATTACCATCGCTCTGAAAGCTCTAAGGTAAGGTGACCGGGTTACTATGCTTTCGATTGTATCGAAAATGATTTGGTACTAGTTTTTAATCCTTTTTAAATACAAGGGATATGTTAACACCATTAGATCAAGTTGAATTAACAGATCACGAGGAATAAAAATTTTAAATAAATTAAACTGTCTTTAAACGTACTTAGGACCTATCTTTTTTTTTTGAATTTTGAATTTTCAATAATATGCATCTAAATTAATATTCACTTTCAGAAGGATACATTTGTAAAATGGAATTAATATTATATTACCGGTACATATACAATGAAGGTTTGAATGTATGTATTTTATATAAATAAATTTGGATTTATGGAGAAAAAAACTAGAAAATCTACAGTTCCAATAAATTCTTTGTAGAATTCAGACTTTGTGACATATGAATAAGGCTGATTAATTGTAATGCTGTGTTATTAGGAATTTATATTTTTATTTTAAATCATTTTTTATTTTAATTCATTGATATTTTTATTTTAAATCATTGATATTTCAATTGTTAATGCTGCCAAACATATGAAAGTACCTACGCATACAAATGTCACCGTCTTCAACATCTTTTTAAAATGTTAACATAAATTAATATGTATCTATATTAGGGACCATTCAAATTTTCCAAAGAAATATTTTTTTCCCTCAGTGCCTTCAAGAATATACTTAATAAGTCTTAAGTCATCATAGTACATATCGCGTAACATAATACATTTGGTACCGATGTTTAGCTCCGGCATTTGACTTCGTACGTGTAACCGAAGTTTGTTTTACTATTATATCTTTAAGGAATGCCAGACTGTTTTCCCACGGTAGTGTCTGACATGGACTTGATCGCGCCCTCTTAATATGAAAGTGAAATCCCGCAGAATGGAATACTATCCTCTCATTGGTTAAAAGAAAAACTTATTATAACTTATTTTCAGTTGGCTAAAGAGAACAGAGTATTTCATTCAGCGTGTTGCTGCATATTAAGCGAGCGCGATTAGGTCTATGTCGGACAGTACCTTGGGAAAATGGTCCGACATTCCTTAAAGGTACGATAGTAAACAAACTTCGGATAAGCATACTAAGTCGAATACCTGAGCTAAACATCCGTACCAAATTTATTACGTTACGTGAAATTTAGCTTGAAATATCGGCTTTTATTCTTAAATAGGTCGCGTGAGCAATGAGAGATGTGTTCTCCCTTGTAGTTATTATATGGTACATGTATGACGTTAAATTAAAAGCAACGACACGAGCCCCTGTGCCACCCACCCCTTTTTCATACTTATATAAAAGTATGGTCACAGGATTATAATTCATAGTAAATGGACCGATTCACTGTTATTTTTGCTCTTGAAAGAGATTTTATACATTTTGTTGTTGTTATAAGGGTTTAGCGCCATTTTTTTTGTCTGATGCAATTCCGACTTTATCCTGGTCCAACTTGATGAATACAAATATTCCGTCACAAATACATTACAGTAAATAGAGAATTTCTTCATCCACTAATCATCCTTTCACAGGAATGTCCAACAGCTTTCTGTACTGACAAACCTTAGGTGTAATTTCTTCTCTTTTTCTATTTCAATTAAAATTAAAAAATATATAATCAGTATAATCTAACATGGATGAGTGAGTATTAATATAAAATTTATGAAACTCGTTTTAAAAAAGCTAGACATTAATGAACTCGTTTCATATTTTCAGTATTAAATCATTACCAGTTTGAGATGCTCTTTATATCGTTTGCAACGGATCCCCTTGATACGAGATTTAACTGTAATGACTCGAGTAGTGTTCACATCCTCATTATAGCTCATCCCTTAGTTCGGTTAATTTTTTTTATCAACTTGATGTTTCATTTAAAAACAACAAACAACTTTTTGATGGGAAAATACTTTTTCGAAGTAATGTAAGTAAAAGGTTTAATGGCACATCAGCGTACACCTGGTTATATAGTGATTTTTAATTTTTGGCACCCTAATAAAGGCACACTAGTTAACATCAACTAGAGGTAAAAAAAATCATGTTTTTTTTTTTAAACTTACTAATTTATTTTGGTAATATGCTTCATTATTGAATAATTATTTACTTGTTTCTTCCATATTGACGATACATTTTGTGTTGTGCCTAGTAATATTGTTAAGAGCAAAAGAATCATAGTCCGAAACTTTCACTGATTTCAAGACATTCTGAAGTGGAACATCACGAGACGCATCCATTGTCAACAAGGTTGTCACTGTTATTAGGCTCTTCGGATGTGGAGAAGGGTGCATTGCGCTAACCCAGCATCCTAGGGGATCTTATTACAGCATTTATAAGGATATTTTTTTAGTTTCAACACATATTTATTCAGGTTGATGTAGTTTTTCTCAGGTACGGTTATTTTTTGTCAAGGTCAAAGTGTGCCACGATTAATTGCGTTTTGTAAAACCGACCCATGAAAATGATCCTCGTTTATTTGTGTATATCACCTTCTAAACGCATAGATCCTTCTCTCGCCCACGAGATGTATATAGCAGGCCACACATAATGTTGAATACGCTAGATCCCCTGTTAAGATAAAAGTGATAGATGTATTTTCTTAATATATTCGTTTATAGTTGGCTTACCTCGCGTAATAACACGTCAGCCACATCGTATGTACCCATGCATAGTTCGCACCTATTTGTTAAACGTAATATGTACCATCTTTTAATTTGTACATTTGTCATCTTATAGAGCACCGCCAGATCTGAGTTTATATTGTAGTATTTCACCATCGTGAGCGCTTTAGGCATGCATATATACGGTAGTAGAATTAATACTCTGTCGAAGGCTTGAAAGGGATGTTGGTTGGTTGGTTGGATGATGCAGGCATTTTCAGTTCCTTATTGGCTACATCCACGCGAGGTAATGAAACCTATGTGCATTTGATCCTTTGCAAAACAAACTTCCTGGGATAAGACTGTTCTTGAATTATGCATGTATATGGTCTGAGGTTCTACCCGTTGAGTCAGTACGCCACTATCTTTTAAGGAAGGCTAGTATTTCAAGTCGACTCTTTACAATCTTTCCCTACAGATAACAAAATACAAAGGGGAAATTTGAGTGTATACACCGTCTATCGTATCCAATAGCTAGGATAACATAAATCATATGTCAAATACATGATTGACTCCAGTGATATTTGTAGTGATTTACATGTAGCCGATCGTAATCAGTCAATACATCAGAGTTAACTAAGGGAATACTCGTGGTTTTTTTATATTTTTTTTATTAGCAAGTGCAAATGATGTGCAAGATTTATACACTGTAAAGAATAAATAGTTTTCCAATAACTTAGTCATAATTATACAATAGTTCGAATCGGTAATGTTCAGATGAATGTTTTACATTTTGGATATGCATACGTTAAATATGGGACAATATTTCTTTTGCAACACTTTTGCAATTGTCTTCTTTTATTAAGAAACTTAATGATTTTATCTCCATTGTTTTCAACTTACACTGTTTCAGTTTTGAAACAGCAGATAAATCATTTCACACACAACTTATAATTTAATGAAATGTTGCTTATTTTGTTATTGTTTTATTTATTTTTAGATGGATCGTGTACAGAAGGTGAAAATCACGAACTTAAACCCACACATGATATGTGTGCTCTGTGGTGGATATTTCATTGACGCAACTACAATTATAGAATGTCTTCATTCCTGTAAGTAAATTATATATATATATATATATATATATATATATATATATATATATATATATATATATATATATATATATATATATTGACGCGTGTATCTATAGTCTTAATTTTATTTTTTTTATTTTTGTTTATTGTTTGTTGTCGTTTATCTAAATTTTTCATACGTTGCATGCTTGATAGTTTTAATGGTTTTCCTTTCTTAGACATAAAACTTGATTACAGCGCAAATACAGAACGATTTTCCAATGTGTCAAGCTTAGCAAGCTCTTCGTCAGGGGAATAAAGAAGTTACATGTAAGACACTAAAAACAAAATCGAAGAAAAAAAAATTGACTTTTTTTCTTTAGAATCACAAAGGTGAATTTGCAATATAATATAGAAAAAAGAAAAGAAAAAGAAGTGTACTACTAATAAACGAGCGTGTGTGTATCATATAGAGAATAAACGTGTTGTTAACAAAAGGACGGAAACACGGTTTGACGAAAAATCAACGCCATATTCAAGATTTGCTAACGAAATTATATTCCGGTAGTTTCGCGTTTGATGTTGTTAACGAAAGATGTCAAGAGAATTGTTTATCAAAATAATAATAATAATAATAATAATAATAATAATAATAATAATAATAATAATAATGACCGAGCATATATTTGCAAATTAGGCAACGCTTGTGTTTGCAACGGTGTGTGCCGAAATCTGTTGTCGTGTTTGAAGTTACCTGGCACTTGCCAGTTTGTCCTTGAGATTTTTTAGGGCTGCTGTACCCATCTGCAAGATGCTACTTTAAATATACCCTTCAAATATTCGACCGTTCCGGCAGCTTTGTGGTTAGAACGTCTGTTTCGGATGCGGTAGGTCGCGCGTTCAAACCCCGGCCGAGTTATATCAATGGCATATAAAAATGTCACAAACAGCTGTCTCGTTAGGCGCTCAGGATTAAGAGGTTAGTATTAGGACTGGTCTGAATGGTCTCAGAATAATGTGACTGGGTGGGTTATCATGCTTCATGTCTGTGGCACGATGTCCCAGTGCTAGACATCACTGTAAACTCTCATACTTCAGACATCGTACTCGATATGACTGAAAAAAAAAAATTAAAACTACGTTAAAAATTTAAATCACATAGTCACTATTCGGGCCATCCAGTTTGGTGACAGTTGCTTCAGAATTGATTTATTGCAGATTTGGGGCATCGGGATGAAAATTTATTACGAAGGGGACACGCTTGTTGGCTTTCGTGGTTTTGTAATTCATGAGGGCTCGTCTATCGAGGAATTTAGTCATGTTAATGGTGTCTCATTGTAGCTCCTTCTGTATGGTCTCATTCTAAGATGCACATTGAGGTCTCCGAGTGTCTTTTCAAAGCTATCGTTGCTAGCCAAGCTTCCGCTGTGATAACCCAATCTTCACCTTGGCGGATCGAACAGATATATTGGTGCTTTGTCCTAGCGAAAAGAGAATTGAGTTGCCTACCTTAGTATGTAATGCCAACTTACCAATAGCGTGGTTCATTGTATATGAGCTGAAAATGGTGGGGGCAGTTTACCTAAAGAGGTTAGTTTGGAAGTTTGATGTCAAAAGTATGACTATTTACCAGAAGGAAACCATTACAGGTGTATTTGAGTAAAAGGTATTTGTTTAAACATGGACCGGGAATGAAAAAATTGCTTATTTATCAGTCGGCAGGTTGTGTGCTTCCTTTGTCTAGAAAATGTTGGGACAGTATTCTGATTTGAACAACTTAATTTTGATTTGATGCGGTTGCTTGCCGGTTTATCCATTGAAGTTGACAGACCCGATGCACAGAAATATCTGCTCTATTCGCCATGGTGTAGATAGGGTTATCACATCGAAAACTTAGCTAATGAAAATGTTTTCAAAGGTAGCAGGTTGGGAATATATGCGTTTGAAATGATCGAAAATGACATTTGGGGGATTTTTTTTTTATTTCATGCACGGGGCGGCATGTTCTCAAGAGTACATGTTAGTTTCTGTATCCCCTCCAAAAGGGTAGACTGGATCTTCAAATAAGATACTTTAGAGCAGGGGTTTTCAAACTGGTCCGCGGACCCCGGTCCGTCCCATGTTTTCAAAGATTCCGCAAGCAGGTCCAAAGAAGAGTAAAAATAGTACATTTGCAAAGTTTTCATTATCATCAACAATTATAAAAACAACTGACTACTGCGCTGTCTATTCTGTATTGACTCTATTCTATTCTATGGTTATTACTTACTGATGGATTACATGGATTACGTAAAATAATAATAATATCGACCGGCCAAATTTATTGGATAGGCTGATAGGTGTCCGCCATCTGACCACGATATGCTACGGGGTCCACAGCTTCCAAAAGTATTTTGATAATCACTGCTTTTGAGTACACGTCAGTTTCTGTGTCCCCTCCAGAAGGATCGATTTGGTCTCCAAATAAGATACTTTAGAGTACATGTCGGTGTCTTAGGTTCCCTCCAGAAGGGTAGATTGGATCGTAACTTTTTGTGTGAACAGGTATAAACTGAGAAAACATTTGGATACTATTTCCGGTGAATGGAGAACTTTGATGTACTGTAGGCAGTGGAAATAATAACCGTGATAAAAATCAATAATTATTCACCTTTAACAGGTGAATAGCTGATTGATTTCGTCAGATTACTGTTATCTTTAATAAATACACTTCGTCTGTTTGCGAAAAAAGAATGGTACTGCATAATTGTCGAAGTAATGGAAATACATTGCCTGACGGTGCGCGCGCGTGTGTGTGTGTGTGTGTGTGTGTGTGTGTGTGTAAGTGGTGATTTAGCTTTTCGACGGAGAACGACGGACCCTGGCATTAAAACGAAATGGTGAGCTTAATTATGAAACCAATTGAATAAGTTAGCATCTGTCCATGTTTTGTTTTTGTTGGTTTGCTTTTTATATGTTCTCTTTCTTACATTCATTATAGTGGTTGGAAGTAGTCTTTTGAAAACAGTTTTTATATTAGTCATTTACCATAATCTCTTCTATAATTTTGGGGTTTTTTTTACATTCTTTTTTTTTCAGTTTGCCGTACGTGCATTTTACGGTACCTAGAATCAAGTAAATCGTGTCCAATTTGTGACGTGATGGTGCACAAGACCAGACCTCTGGAAAACATCAGGTCTCTGTAATATTAATAAAACATTTTACGATACGGCTGATTTCTCCTATTTAGACGGAGTAACGTCTTGTTGCTTTCTCAGGGATAATTGAATGAAAGACTTTTAAGGGATTTAGATTGTTTCAAATTTCACAAAGACACTTCAGACACGTTCTTTAATAGCTTAAGGAAGATTTAAGGCTTTAAAATGAAAAGTGTAAACAAATTAAGATGGAGAGGAAAAATAAACAAATATGTTGACGAAATAAATAGCATTTGTGTTTACAATGCTTCTGAAAGATTTATTTTTAGGTATACATCAATAAAGGTAGTACTTCACTATGTGTATGGCTTTCGAATAAACGTTTCGTATTCTTCCTCTTCCTTTTTAGTAATTGTCACTATTTCCTGTTCTCATGACAAACGCATATTTTACCGGACACATCTTTGTTAGACATGGCTTGTACAGTTTTGATATAAAAAGTTTAACAAGAATCAGAGCATAAGGGTAAGGGACATTATGGTTGCATACTAATGCAGTACTTGTCATTTTCATATTTTATTTGAATTTCATTTTTGCAATTTCAGGTCGGACAAGACTCTTCAGGACTTGGTGTACAAATTGGTACCCTCCTTGTATAAAAGTATGATATTTGCATTTTATTATTTAAAAAAGAACCCGTTCAATTTATTAATTAAAAACATGGTATGTGGGCCGTGTGTGGCTGAGTGGGCCCCGAGCAGACGAGTGATCTAATGCGCTCTCTTTTACGTATCACTGCCACCTAACTTTTGTCTGCATGGGTTCAAGTCTCGGGCACTGCCAGTGTGGGTATATGAGAAAACTTGCCTGTAGCTTCCCGTGGGTCTGTGTATCTTAAAGGGGTTTTCAGGGTGATTCCTTTACTGCCCACCAGGTATAGTCTGTCATGTGCATAAAAATGACGTTTACCTCCCACCAATGCCAACAACAACAGCAACATAATCCCCGGTGTGATTGAAACTTCTAATTAAATAAATGATAGACATATGAATTCTAAAACCGCAACATTCATTTTATCAACTTAAGTTTCTCACTGGAAGACTTGCGGTACATTGGACAGAGAAATCTGGGGTGGGGAGATTTTTTGTAGGTTGCTTTGACTAAAAACATAATTTGCTACCGCTCCTCCACCTCCCCTCCCCTCTCATAATAAATATAACATTTTTTGAATTAAGTAAGGCTGTCATCTTTGCATAAGAATCATGCACAAATACAATATTTTTGTTTTAAAGAAGTATAATTGAAACAGAAAAGGCAGACCAGATTTATAATTACTTGATATTTTAAAATATCAAGTTTCCGCTATTTTTGCTTCACTTCTCTAGCTTTTCTTGAATTTATTTTTTTATTTTGTATTTTTTTTGTTTCAGATGAGATGAAAAGAAGAAGAGACTTTTATATCCTGCATGCTTCAGACAGTAAGTAGCACTGTGTTATTAAGTATCATTATTATTGACATTTGTTAAAAACTGAATAATTACACTTCACACGTAATTTTTTTCACTAGATGGGTATCTGCCTGAAAGAGATGTTTAGTCTCAAACCACTTATATTGAAAATTAGATAACTGTGTAGCCAATTATTACAGAAAAGAGATTAGAATGTTTTTGAAAAACAAATAATTAATAGTCTTGTGTTAAAGCTACACAAAATCATTGAACATGATACATATTTGACATTATCATTCAAATAATGCAAACATAATTTGAAAAGTATTCATTGAACACAAATGCCCACAACATGAAAACTGACCTGAATGCAGATCTGAACAGGAGACGGACGGTCGACCGGACTAAGGTAACTATATCCCTTTCCACATTCGTAGTGAGATATAAAGAAAGATTCATTTTCTCTCATGGTTGCAGAACCCTCTACCCCGAGCGAAGACCGTGGAGACGAGTTTTGTGACAGAATTATTTACACAGAAGACGAGAAAATCAGCCTGTCTCTAGAGCTTTGCTCACTGTAAGTTGAATCGTTACTTTTCCATAACTCGATCTTCATATCTCGAATGACTCTTATTATATTGCAGGTACGAGGATTAATTAAACCAATGTTTGTGCAAAAAATGTAATTGGATTAGTTGTTGTTGTTTTTGTTGTTTTGTTGGGCTTAACGCCACTTTTCAGCACTCGATAGGCTATTCATGGCGGCCAGTATTAATGGTGGAGGAAGAAACCGAAAAAAACCCCTAAAGAACCACCGACCCACGAGAAGCTACTGGCAAGCTTTCTCACATATCCACATTCGCCGAATCCTAGACTCGAACCCACGCAGACAGAGGTGAGATGGCAGTGATCCGTAACGGACAGCGCTTTAGACCACTCGGCCACTCGGGGCCCCGTAATTGGATTAGTAGTCCTAAGGCATGATCCTATCCAAAGTACGATAATTGGGCCAATTTTAGGAAGAAAATGTTACCTACAAACTTGCCAGGTATTCTGACCCAGTACAAAATATCAGCATTTTCATGTCAGTGTTGGAATTTGTTCCATTAGCGTTTTAGCATGTTGGTATTAATGGTACATCAGCACAATACTGGCAATGTAGTAGAATTATTCTTTCTGTTTTTATTTTAGGGGAATTCCTTCCACATATCCATCTAAGATAAGAAGGCCTTCTGGACCAGAGATTAAAAAGGTTGGAACTTCTCTGTTTTCAGTAGTTCTTGATATCTTGATATTCGTTTGTCAGTCATTTCATTTATAAAACTGCATTCCTCAAGACAAAAGTTTTAGTGATATAGTAGTAAAACATGTCTTTGGAAGTCACTTCTGTCTACAGCTACTTTTATTTTTCTCTTTCATTTTTATCCCAATTATTTCATTGAGTCCTTGAAAAGAAAATTAAATCTCTTCAAGAAAAGTGATTGCCTTACAGTAGTTACCGAATGTTTTCCTTAATTTCAGTCAGTCAGTTGAAGCTATGAAATAAAAGTCTGTCAGTATAAGCTTGAAAAAAAAAGTCTGTCAGTATAAGCTTGAAATAAAAGTCTGTCAGTATAAATTGTGAAATACTTTATACTGTGAATCAATAAACGCTAAAATACTTCAGTTTTGTTCTGTGTTTTTAGACAAGTGACATTCGCTACCTGCTATGTCCAGCAGCCTTTACAGTGGGACATCTGAAGAAATTTTTAAACCTAAAATTCGACTTTGACAAGCAGCACCAGGTAAGGATTTCATGACTAATATTGCAGATTCCTTTGTTATAATTGTTTCTTTATAAGAAATTATCACCCTGACGAGTATGTATTAATAAACTATCACCCTGACGAGTATGTATTAATAAACTATCACCCTGACGAGTATGTATTAATAAACTATCACCCTGACGAGTATGTATTAATAAACTATCACCCTGACGAGTATGTATTTATAAATTTTCTGGAGCAGTAACTTGTAACACGAAATTATTTGTATTATTTATTCATTTACATACAAGATACCAACACTTGAATGAAGTAGCAAAACGTCTTTTAGAATAACAGAAAAAAAAATATGTATCGATTTTCATGTTAGATTTGTTATATATATTTGAAATCCAAATTAAGGATTTCTACTTAAAATATGCTAGTTAGATCATAGAGGTTAAAAATTATTTGGTTAAAATATGCACACAGTCAGTTTAGATTGATCTGCTCTAGAAAAAAAAACTTTTGTTCAACCTCCCTCAGTATTGTTCTACAGAGTAACAGTAAATGGAGTAATATTTTAGCATTGATCTACGTGGAATAATATTTTAGCATTGATCTACGTGCAGTAATATTTTAGCATACGTGGAGTAATATTTTAGCATTGATCTACGTGGAATAATATTTTAGCATTGATCTACGTGCAGTAATATTTTAGCATACGTGGAGTAATATTTTAGCATTTATCTACGTGGAGTAATATTTTAGCATTGATCTACGGAAATACGGCGTTATCTTGCGTATACCGTTTATTCCATGCTTACCATTCTCACCTACTCTCCAGTTTTGAATAAAGGGGTTTTTAAAAAAATGGCATTTTGCATGGAACCAATTTTGTATCATATTTTTTTCATTATCAGAGGCGAAACCTCTGAAGATTGCTGTTAGGGTACATTGGTTTTATGAGAAGTGCACATGATTGCATTTGACGATACATAAAAATGAATAATTGTGAAGAAAGTTCTTATGCTAAAAAAATTATTACGTTTTGCTACAGAAATTTATCTTTTGAATGAAGTTTAAAAAATTGTTACGTCTTGCTATTTTAATTTATCGTTTGAATAAAGTTTAACCGTATGCTTCCACGAATGTTTCATGATGAAGCTGCAATATTGGAATGAGTTCTGTAATAACTTGCATAAAATTTTGACACATTTACAGATCGATATTTTCCACACAGACGAACCTCTTCATTCCTACTACACTCTCATGGACATTGCTTACATTTACACGTGGACACGGGTGAGTATATATCCACTAAGTGACCCGATAGTTTCATCTTCCATTGTGTTATTTAAGTAGGCACTAGTCCATTCCATAAAAAGATAGAATGTATTATAATTTACAATATTTATGTTAACAATAATCACGGGTTGAGCATCAGACTTGTTACCAAATGGTTGCAAGTTTGATAACTGCCTGGCTGAGCTATAGTTTATTGCTTCTATATGTCTTTGGGAAGGGCACATTACTGTATTTTCCTTGGACTGATGTAATGAACGTGTTTGAAATGTTGCTTATTAGCTCAAAGATCAAACCGCTAACTCCATGAAGTTGGCAAAGTTGGCATGTAAGACCCACAAAACATTAGAAAATAAATATGGAATGATAACTATGGCATTGATACACCTTTTCGTTAACATTGCAGAGTGGTTAAATGCCAGATCATTTGAATTGTAATAATGTGTGCGGACATTTATGATGATGCACATGTCGTGACAACTAAGAAAGGATATTGGCAATACCATTGCAATCACGACTGCCAAGAATATTACATTGGCTGTTTTAATGGTGATTTGTAATGTTTGTACTTGATATTATTTTACTCTATCTGGCCATAAGACTCAATGAGCTTATACAGTATTGCTGTGTCAGGGGTGAGTCCGTCAGCAATTGTTATATTAACCATTATCATAAAAACAAAAGGACCAGTTACGAATACACCGTCATGAAGGGCTTTAAAGTGTGCCATTGATGCCAATGTACCAGTAAATATGGCTGCCCTTACCAAAAATAGTTAAAACCTTTAAGCGTCTTTTCGTCCAAAACCGTTGAAAAATTACTTGTTTAATCTGGACAGCAAGAATCCTGGCTGGAAGATTTATCAAGCCTGTACCCCTGACACCTACCCATTCTAATATAACCGCTAAAACAAAATTTAAAAACCCCTGCTAAATGTAAATATAAAAACCTTTAAACGACTTTTATTTCAAAAGAGCTGGATATAAATAAGTCAGATTTGACAGGAAAGAATCCGGGCATAGAGCACTTTCAGAGTTTTACAACAGATGCTGATCAGCCATCAATTATTACTGCCATTCAAAACAACTTCTCCTCCAAAACCGCTAAAGATAATATGTCCTTTTCATACCGATTCATACTAGAGACTTCTAAAAATGTACTAACAGCTGCCTCGCTTGGCGCTCAGCATGAAGAGGTTAGTGTTAGATCTGGTCGTCCTGGTGTCAGGATAATGTGACTGGGTGGGACATTATTGTCTGCAGCATGATGCCCCAGTGCTAGAGATCACTGTAAACTGCCACACTGCAGATATCGTAGCGATATGATTGAAAAATTTAAAATTACATTAAAAATCCAAAACACACACACACACACACAAACACACGCATATATAATGTCGATCCGCCATCATAATATTACCATCATTTAAAAAACCCCACAAAACATCTAATTTTTTAAACAGTATCTTCAAATCCGCTATATAAGATCTGATTGAAAATGATGAAAATTTTCCTAGTTGCCTTTTATGTTGTCAATTTAACACAATAATGCAACTATTAATGAAAGCAATAAAATATTTAATGACAAAATAAAACGCTAAGCTGAATTTGACCAAATTTGGTGGAAAGCCTAGAGGGCTTCAGGTTTATACTACTGTAACGGTTCTGCCATCGAATGTTGCCACCATTACTAAAAATAGAGAAGCCCCGTGTTGCCCATGTATGACATCTCACCTTTGTCCTCGTGGGTTTGGGACTTGACTGAGCCGACGTGCATATATGAGAAAACGTGGGTTGGTGTTTCTTTCCAGGGTTTTTCTATGGTACTTCCACCAAATTTACTGGTCATCATGTATATTTATCATATACTGAAAAAACTCACAAACGCACAAAACTAAACAAAACTATAAATAGAAATAAGTCTAAAAGACTTCATATAAACAGCCATACGGAATTTGTGCATCCAGGCATTGATATCTTTACATTTTTACCCATGATGCCAATCCACTCTCCAATATGGCCAAAGTTGCAAAAAATGTTTGGAAAAAAACCAAAAACATTATTTTGAAAGACTTATTTTCAAACACGGCTTGATATAATTTGACCAAGCTTTATTGCAACCGTCTTGGTTTAAAGAGATTTCGGATTTGTACAAATGATGCCTATCCACCACTAAAAGGAGAAATACATTTAAAAAAGCATAATACATAATAATACATATATTCTAAAAGTGCAGTGAATGAATTACTAAATATATAAAATGTCAAAAAAGTTATCGACTCTTTTTTTTTTTTTTTTTTACAATTGAAGTTAAGGATGTGAAAATGAGTAAGTAGAGCTAGCACTTTTTTGAAAGGTGCACATCTGGAGTAAGGCCAAGCTGTGTACTCTATAACCCATATTTCACCCATCAATCATACACCAAAATAAAGGGAATTAAAGGTTCTTTGAACGATACCTAAGATATACAAGGTCTTTTTTAAATAGCTAGTATAACCAGTGAGGAAACCTGGGTAAATTCTTTTTCTTAAAATTTTTTATGCAAAATACGAATCTGTAGAGCGCCACCTTAGCACTGTAAACATGTCATCAAAGCACCCTCCTGATCCAGATTTCTTAGCCAACTGCTGTTGTATATGGCTTTTAGGCAGATATCGGACAAGTGAGCGTTATCAGGCACAGTTAGACCTATTGTTTTTTTTTTTTTAATTTTAAGAGACAATAAACAAGTAATTATGATAATAAATGTAATTTTCTTTTGCATAGCCTAAATGATCTGTATTAAAATAGTGCATTATGCGCACTCGGACATTAAAACGATTCTGCAGCGTGACAGATTCGTCAGTTAGATTGACAGATGAATGATATGGTGCACAACAAATTCGTTGTTTCGATCGATAGGCAAGTGATATGGGCTCCTGACAAACTTCGTCATTCATGTTGATAAGCATCATATGAATGCATTATCGGGTTATACATATCCACCGCCATCAGCTTGGGGCAAAAAAAATCCCCGACAATTGATATGAACCCTTACGTATCACCCACCTGTCAACCCGTATATAATAATCTCCAACCTTATGGAAACTTAGAGTCGGGTTGCGCGAAATAACAACCAGTCAAGCGCATGCTCATTTCTAGTTCATCTTGCTGATCAATTCTTCTAGTCATTACTCCTCATTTACCTTGCTTCATTTTTCAGTTGAACTTGAACATTTCGTGCACATAAAAATTGTTCGAGTCCCTCATTATTCAAACAATTTTTTAAACAGAAGTACAGAAATATCCCTCTCTCTTGCTGCTTTTGAAAAGTCTAGTTTTTTTTCTAGATTATCTCAATATGATCAAGCTACTGATTGGAAAATTTGAACACGTTTATGCTTATATCTGCTAGTTTTCAGACTTTATCTAATAAACGTTGTCGTCTTATATGATTTATGGTGATTTAATAATGTATACTTGCGTCGTACAAGAAGAGTCCTGCGTGTTTGTATTTAGACGACCGTCCATCCAACAATGATTGTTTTGCTTATATGTCCGTTTGTTGTATACCTTTTTCAGATGCTTATGTGTCCGTTTATTGTATACCTTTTTGAGATGCTTATGTGTCCGTTTGTTGTATACCTTTTTTAAGATACTTGTGTCCGTTTGTTGTACACCTTTTTCAGAAGCTTATGAAATTTCGTTTGAGGACGTAGCAAAATGATTATAGAATTTTTCTTCCGAAAATATGTTCCTCCATTTACCTCTAATACTGTGCACCAGTACGGTCATGCAGGTAGTTTCCATCATACTGGTGGTATCTACTCATGTGGGCTCGTGGATGTAGAATAGGCCCTTTGGGTCCTGTTGCCTGTTGTACGAGGCAAACTAATGGAGACGTCCTGTTTGCTCAAGGATTTGTCTGTGTGTGATGTTCCAGCTGAGGTGTTCTTGGACTTATTAAAAGTGCATTTAAATTAAATAGACCGTCTATTTAACGTATTTAATATTTATTAAATTAAATAGATTATGTTTAACTTATTTAATATTTATTAAATATACTATATTTAACGTATTTAATAATAAAGTAAATAGACTATATTATAACGTATTTAATATTACATTAAACAGACTGTACATTTAACGTATTTAATATTTATTGACTTCGTCATTGTTTTGTGTGCACTTTTTATTCCTAAACATGATTAGTATTGTATAATTCTAGGCCAACGATTGTGCTGATGTACCACTAAAACCCTCACATACTTACATAAATGCATGCATGCATGCATGCATACACACATACATACATACATACATACATACATACATACATACATACATACATACATACATACATACATACATACATACATACATACATACATACACACACACACACACACACACACACACACACACACACACACACACACACACACACACACACACACACACACACACATACATACATACATACATACATACATACATACATACATACATACATACATACATACATTATTGGCATAAATTTACAATACAGGATGCATCTTTACGACAATGCATTGTACTACTATGCTAAGGAAAGTGAACGTTGGAATACCGATACCATAATTTATTTTAATTTTTTAAAAAATTTTTTCATTCATTTTATTGCATCGTTTAAGTTATGTGTTCAGTGGAAATATTCTTATATTCTTTAATTGGAAAAGTAATTGTAAAAATGCTTTGTTTTCGTCTTTTCTTAGAGAGGTCCTTTGCGATTGTATTACACAGTGTACGACAAAAGGCCAAAGAAACGGAAGTATGTAAAGGCCAATTCTTTAATGAAAATGGTGAAACACCCCGCCTATGGAGAAAAGGCTGACGAGCAAGACTACAGAAAGGCAGAGACTCTGGGTCCTGTCCAAATCAAAAAGTTGAAAAAGGTCCACACGGATGATGACGCAACCAAAGAAGAAGACAGATTTGTAAAAGTGAACATGAATTGTGCAGTAAAGGAACAAAAGGAAGATGACATTGTAAAGACTGATGATAGGGGAATTTTTCCCAAACTGAATGAGATAAACAGCGTTTCGAAACCAAAGATATCGTCTCAGGTTGGTGTTCAAGGTCAGAATGAGGAGGACATTGGTGATATCTATCAGTTGGATGATCTTAAAACTGTGAGTGACAAAGATGTGCATTTTATATCCAGCGACATGTGCATCGTTCCATTCCAAGCTCTGGATTTGTCAAAAAAGGAAAATGCTCAAAAATCCACTAATGACAATGTCATATTGCAAAATGATTCTTCAGTGCCCAAGAGGAAACGTGGAAGGCCGAGAAAGGATCCATCTGAAAAATCAAATAAGGCAGGATCTGTTTCCAAAAAGAATTCCCCACTGAAACAACGGAAAACAGCCAAAGACTTGATGAAGTTCACTAAGTTCAGTGGAGTAAGATTTTCGGCTACAGGAACGAATCTCAAAAATTGTGTCGGTGGCAAAGGTGACAGTGAACGGGATGAGGAAAAACTCAATGGCACTGTCTCAGTGGGGAGAATTTTTAAGACAAAACTTATTAGGAAGCCAGGTCCAAAACAGAAAAATGTGGACGGTCAAAGCAAGGCAGGAGAAATCGATACCAAGGTTAATGTTGTAACCATTGCAGAAGTGAAAGAGGTGAAACAAAATGGACAGAATGGAAGTGCCAAAGACAGTAATGGAAACATGCAGACGGACAGTACCTGATATTAATGACAGCGCACGCGAATTTTTGTTGAAAATGCATGATGAAAAAACTTTGTCAGGTCTAAGTGCGAATTGATTATTTGTTTAATCACGCTTTAAAGGGCACATAAAGAGGAAGGGTATTGAGTATAGCCGGTGGGTTTTATTTTTTATTTTATATATTAAATTCATTGAGGATATGTAGGGAATTAATGCTTTGTCCCAGTCTGAAAATAATGATATCGGCTAGTAGAAGATGGGTGGGGTACAACTAGATAGGTTCTGGTAGCAGTAAGCTGTAAAGCATTTACTTTCAAATAATGGAAGTGTTGTCTTTTCATTTTTCAATACGGAAGCATTTACAATTGCATATCTACAGATCTCTTGTGACTTTATTTTTATATTTGACTTGCTTGTCTACCTGTATATAATGACGCCATAATGGATCAACCAATTAGGAAGGTCAGAAGTGAAAAGTGTTTCTCTAAATATTGAGTTTTGGAACTCAAGATTTGGAAATTATTTAAGCAGTTCAAGTTTTAAAACAAGAAATGTTCAAGTTTTATTTGTCTGAACTTGTATAATGTTATTATTTTAGTTCTGCTTAACGAAATTTGCATTATATTTCTCAAGTTTGGTCATTTTTTTTTTCGAAATTTTGAGGGTATTTATTTTATCAGGCATTGTTATCCAGCAGAATGCTATAAATTAACCATGACTAATGACTAATCGTTGCAACCATTAACCATAACACGAGAAATAGTTGTTAAACAATCCTACTTTATTCTTTCCATACAAATTTCTAAATAGAATATTATTTCACCAAGTTTTAGTTGCATTTTTTTACATTAATTTAGTGTTCGTGATTTATTATTATTGACCGTAAATGAAGAGTTTAAATTTTTTTCTCCTTATTTTTTGGTTGCTTCTTTTCTCACTTTTCAATTTAAATAGTTGTTGCTTGGGAAGATTGGAATTTTATTTTCCTTTTGTTTACTTCATTTTGAGCTGTTGTGCTTTAAAATATCAGTTTGTTCTTTTTTAACACAAAAATACGACCGTCTTTTGAGATGTTTTCGGCGTTTGGATAAAGGTTAATATAACCTGTAGTAAAAATGGAAGGTCTGTATGCATACATTGTGTCACAGATACGTTAAGCAGACGACATATATTTGACGACCTAAACGTGTCTTTTATGATTATAATACACATATATGTTCCATTTTGCGGTCGATTTTAAGACTAGTATTGTACCGCGGTATTTCTGTTCATACCGCAATACGTCCAGTGGTATACCGCGGTATTGCTGAACATACCGCATACCATGGTATACAGTATTATACTATAGAGACCAACAATTTCAGGTTCTGAGGCAGGAGTCTGACACATTTTAAAAACTATTACCGTCCGTCAACAGTTTGAAAAAAATATATCGCTGTCTATCAGTTTATAGCAAAAATTACCTCATCATATCATTAAATAATTTTAGAAATAATTATCTTGAGACAATATATAAAAAATACCACAGCTGGAAAAAATCGCATCCCCTAACTCGAAATAAATTGCTCAGTACATTTTATAAGAAATTAATTTGCTATATGTGTATCAAAAGTTGTATAAGTTGTAATCTATAAACTAACTTAAGTGGAACGCTTTAAGCTTATACTAGCTGATACTGTGAAACGCATTAAACAGACTTGAGAGAACTTGTAGATTCAAAGAGGAATTGTTGACGCTGAAACCTATAGTTTCCTAGCCATATTATACCGTGAAACTTGGAGTGGGATGCCGACACTAGGGCAAGATATTTGTTAGAGAAGGCAAGTAAACATAAAACACAGTTACACAATAAACGAGAAAATAGTGCTCCTGAGAAATTAAAAAATATTCTAACAGAAAAAAAAACAACAATGCTTTCCCGAGGATCTTAGGATGATTGGCGGCCATACATCGGAATGCGTGTACCTAACACATTATCATTTTTTTTTAATCCGAATTTTTTCCAATAACTGGATTTGGCTTACGTGACAGCTGTCAAACGTTATTAAAAGATTTTCCAGATAATTAAATTTATGATATTTAAAATTAATTTGTGACCCCCCCAAAAACTATTTTGAAATAATAAAAATTCATTTATCAAGAAAAATTAAACCATGCAGTTAATATCAGTGGGTCGGTAATAAGATTACTTACGAAAGTCCGTAAATTTTTTACCTCGATAGTACTTTACGGTACTTTTCGCTGTACCGGTACCTTGCTAGTCTCCGTCAGTCTCCATGTGTATGTATGTATGTATGTATGTATGTATGTATGTATGTATGTATGTATGTATGTATGTATGTATATATATATATATATATATATATATATACACACACACACATATATGTATGTATGTATGTATCTATGTATATATATATATATATAAATATATATATATATATATATATATATATATATATATATATATATATATATATATATACACATATACACATACATACACACGTGCAGTGGCAAAAATTGATAAAACAAATTTTGTACTCGCGTATGATGTGTGAAGGTAAATCTTGTAAGTAACTGGAAAGCAGCAAACTTTGCTGGGTCATAAACGCCATAGGTCATTGAAATGACCAATCAACCAAAGGTAGCATTTCTGAATCGGCTAATATTAAAAAGTCTAGCGGATCGCCGACTAGTTTGATTGTCAGATAGGTATTAAAGAAAACGTTGCATAATTAATTGGCGAAAATATTGTTTGACCGGGTTGGAATTTATAGAGAAAATATACTATTAACATTTATGCATTTTGCTTCAAAGATTGCGAGATTTTTTTATGAAATTTTCAAAATTATGACTTGTGTCAGACACCTAGAAAATTTTTAAAAACGAAAGACGTTGCATTTTAAGTATATATGTAAATCAGTGCGCTGTTTTATTCTTTTTCCCATTATTCAGTAAGAAATCATTTCAAAAATGTGAAAGTTTATGAAGTAATCGAACATCGCTTTTATATTTCGTCAGAGACTTGGTTAACTTAAAGTACCCTAGTCTACTCCAGGTTTTATTTCAGGTGATTCCATTCGTAACCGGAAGGGTGCCAGGTTAAATCGATGATATTTTCGTTAAGTAAGTTGACCTAAAACCACTCATTTTGTTTCATGTGACCTTTGATGCTACTTTTGTTTTACATTTTGTTTAAATATTAGAGTTGTATATTTCACACGTGCACTTTTGTTGTTGAATGGTGCTACATACATCACGAACCGATTAAAATGTGATCCAAATTTGTTCCTGCTTGTATTTTTGATAAATAGTTATTTACATTTCTCGCTTACCAGTATACATACATACATACATACATACATACATACATACATACATACATACATACATACATACATACATACATACATACATACATACATACATACATACATACATGCGACTAAGGAAATAGAAAAGAGCGAAAACCAATAAGTTTTATATAATTCAACAAAGAATTTATTTCCCTAGAATGTAAAGTGAAAATTTAAATAGAACTTAACACAATTACGGGTTAAATCCCAAATAGTCCAAACAGTTATATCATCAGTCCTGAAGAAGACAATTATAGATTAAATGCCAGTAGTGCTCGAAATAAGATCCAAAAATGAAATTGTTTATATGACCTTTGCAGCCTGTGACGTGGAAATGTGTCCAGTTTTTTATGAATCAATCACAAGAATAAGATCCAAGATGTCTTTGTCTTTGAATTCATTATAATTCCATATTAATATTTCTGTCCAAGAATATTATTGAAGAGAATTGTTTATTTCCAGTGAATAATAATTTTATTAAATAATTCCACATAAATAAAACCTGAACACAACAATACAAATGATTTCTGCTTCAGATGTTATTGCATTAATGAATATTTTCACAAGCCAAGATTATAAACTCCTAAATTGACTAGTTCACAATTAGCTTTGTTTCTTAAAATACTATTTGTTTAGTTGATTTTCCATTATAGAACATACTGGGTTTTTACAAGATTAAATCAGTTACAAAAATTATAATAAAGAATGTTGTAAACGTCAGGTACAACAAGTTATTGTTTGGAGAAGTCAGGTAACCTTGACCAAGGAAATTATAACATATTTACCTCTTGATAATGATCCAAATATTTAACCCATTAACTATGTATTATTTGTTTACCAAAATCAAAACATCAGTACACAATGAACGTGATTTTAGATAAGGTTAAGTGCAAAATAAAATTACAAATAACAATCATGGAGAAAAAACTGACAAACAATACCAATTTTATCTACATAACACTCTGTCCATCCACACATATGTATGTACGTACGTACGTACCTGTCCATCCATCCATACGTTATTTGTGAACAAACCTATTTAAGGATGGAACGACGAACCTACGTATCTCTACCTTACATGCCTGCATCTCTACCTATTCCAATGATAAATGTATCCTTCCAGCGACCGATCTCTTTTTATATAGCTGGCTAGTTATGTATTGGCTAGTTTCTGTGTAGCTAGATGAGTAACGTTTTTGCAATCTAACTGCATTACGATGAATTGTTTTAATAATAAACAAATTGTTTCTGTTGTACTGTAGCGTATTTTTAAATGAAGACATGAATATGAAATGGTAAACAGTAATTAATGGTGTGTTTGTATGATGGGGTAAACATAATAATTAATGGTGTGCTTGATGATGGGGTAAACAGTAATTAATAGTGTTTGTATGATGGGGTAAACATAGTGATTAATAGTGTGTACAATTTTCCTCACTGTGTAAACATTTCAAAATCAACGAAAACCACTGGTTAAGGTGTTGTTCATTGACTTAAGCCTTATTAATTTATGTTTCTTAAAATTCCACGTTATAATCAATTGAATTCGAATACGTGCAATGAATATTTCATTTCGTCCTCTAGCTATGCCTGTCTCCAATTTAAGCATTAGTAGTTGGATACACGAGTTCAGGGCCACGGGGCACCCACCAACATAGCCTTTTCAATTTGGCTTTTCAAATTTCAAAGCATGTGTGCGCTCTTATTTGCAATGTTTTTCTCACAAACCGCTAGACCATCACCCACCTAACATTTATTAAAACAGCAATAATATACTTTACACAAGTATACTATTTTTTCTTAAAGAAAACCCTAGAACAACAAAAATTTTCCTAACAACACGTGGCCATCAATCTTTCAAATGAATCAACTAAAAATTTCCAAATACGTCACCAAGCCTCAAAATTAAAAAGGCTGAGTCAAAAAGACAACCCATCATAATCTATTATTCAAAACTATGGATTAATGGATTATTTTGTAGCCAATCCTGGAATCTGCGGTGCTGGCACTTGTTTGGCTAATGCTTGTCTTTTCCCGTAATTGTAAAATATCTGTCATAGTAACGATATATATATATATATATATATATATATATATATATATATATATATATATATATATCTAGATATATCTATATATATATATCTATATATATATATATATATAGATGCAATAAACTGACGACGAACAGTACGAAACTAGTAACTAACTAGCCTAAGCGCTTTCGACTCTTAATGAGTCTTTTTCAAAGGCAAATGTTTGTCGTAACTATGTTTTGTATTTGCCTTTGAAAAAGACTCATTAAGAGTCGAAAGCGCTTAGGCTAGTTAGTTACTAGTTTCGTACTGTTCGTCGTCAGTTTATTGCATCTATTTTAATTAATCCCTGACAGACGTGATCCCTTGGTGGATCCAGTACGCTTGAGAGGGTTGTTATTCGCCATATGATTTGTATTCTTTATATATATATATATATATATATATATATATATATATATATATATATATATATATATATATATATATATATATATATATATATATATATGTGTGTGTGTGTGTGTGTGTGTGTGCGCGCTGTTTGTTTTTTTTACCGTAGATTTAACAATTTGAATCACTATCGCTACTATGTAGTCCACCTGAGCAGTCGTATATAAATATAAAGAACTTAAGTAATACACCCACATACCCATATATATATATATATATATATATATATATATATATATATATATATATATATATATATATATATATATATATATATATATATATATATATATAACAGGAATCTGGAACGACTGTGCATATATATGAGAATTATTTACTAGGTCGTCATGCGAGTGTGTCTGCTACGCACAAGCTTGTATAACACCGACTCAGTGCCATCACTTTTTAGTGATGCGTGCTTAGTCGTGACGGTATATGGGCTGGTGCGAGCAGGTAAGGCGATGTGTGCCGATTACTCGCAGACCTGGGTTCGAAACTCGGTAGACTACGAATTTAATTTCTCTAACCTGTATGATAGTATTGTTTGTATTAAACTATTATTTCTGCTCACTGTTATCAAGATTCTACTACAGAATCCAGAGATTGCATTGTCTGTTCTGTATGGTATATATTTATAATTCTTTGTAATACAAAAATCCTATATATCTTGATTTCTTTCATAGGAATCTGGAACGACTGTGCATATATATATATATATATATATATATATATATATATATATATATATATATGAGATTTATTTACTAGTCGTCATCGAGTGTGTCTGCTACGCACAAGCTTGTATAACACCGATATATATATGAGATTTATTTACTAGTCGTCATCGAGTGTGTCTGCTACGCACAAGCTTGTATAACACCGATTCAGTGCCATCATTTTTGGTGATGCGTGCTTAGTCGTGACGGTATATGGGTTGGTGCTTGCAGGCAAGGCGATGGGTGCCGATTACTCGCAGACCTGGGTTCGAAACTCGGTAAAGTACGAATTTAATTTCTCTAACCTGTATGATAATATTGTTTGTATTAAACACACACACACACACACACACACACACACACACACACATATATATATATATATATATATATATATATATATATATATATAAAGTTACTATAATTATTATTATTTTAATCGGTTACATACGCTACCTTACATGTGGGGTATGACCTTGACAATGATAAACTTTACGCCAGAACTCGTTATCGGACTATAACTTTGATGTCAGTCAAGAATTGAACTTTAGCATAGGATAAATCATAACTAAGGGCCCATATACCAACTCAGCACAAAAAGGTTAGCAAACTATAAATGAGATAACTACATGCAACTATTTAAATTTTATATTATTTAAATAGGACGTTTTCAATCAGGTTTCGCCGCGATTTTTTTTTGACCTACTTTGATGTGGGGCAGTTCTTTGGTAATTTCAGTAAGGAAGGTTTCCATGTGCGCATCAGTCACATAATTCCCTATATGGCGAATTCTGCTCCGTATTGCATTATGCTATGAAAGCGGTGCCATAGGTACGACTTGATATTATTCATATAAGCAGTGATGCACACTTTTGGTGAACGATAATAATTAGGGGCATTTAGAAAATCACTATCTTAACCAAGTTCTGGAGATTCTAACTTAGAGAAATACCGATAAGTGCTATATGCCTAAGTGAGTGTGACATTTCATTATGTAAGAATTTTAAAAAGATTTTGTGAAGATGGCAAGGTGCACCAAAATTCTTACGCTGGTTTTCATTGGGAACTTAAAGAATGGAGTGAGCAGACATGAGTTTGCAAATATAATAAATAAAAGTCAAGGGACAGATGTTATAAATAGTTATAATTAATCATAAAAAGAACACTAATCATAATACGTATTCTTTTTTGTCTTAACTTAAATGCCAGACTCGAAGAAAAACATTATCTTAGACATATGCTACGATACTGAAAGTTGCTTTCACAAATAGCATTCAAAATGTAATGACAATTCAAAACGAGACGTAAAAATGTCAGTATCTAAGATAATGATAATAATATCGAAGATATTAAAATGTTCCAGACCTAAAAACATGTCTATATGCAGAATTACACAAGTAAGCTAAATAAAAAATTTCCCGAAAGGTTTATGTTAGTCACGCAAATATCATCGCCAGGCAGAAATCATTCATATGCACCCGTTTGACTAACACTACAATATATAACAAGAACATTTTAAAACTGATATGTCTTCCCTAATTACCCCTCGACTAGATGAGAATGAAGCAAGAAAAAATGCAGATCCTTAGATAAAAAATGAATTTACGTCCAAAATGTAAAGGACTTACTGGAGAAAGAATATAGTGAATGCCTTCAACTTTTTAAACTCACAGTTGTATGTAGTGGAAATGATTCACCGAGCTCTTACTGATCGTTCCCTCTTATGTTCCGTCATTCAATCTTATCTCAGTTGTGAAAGCTACTCCCGGACAAATCAAAATATACGCGGCGTAATCCTTCGATCGTTTTCTCGCCTCCTTAACTGCATATACATCTTAGAATAACCAATATCATATTTCATAGCAGATCGCTCCTGTTAATTGGTTTAAAGTCATCACCTTTCATTCAATATAACAGTGCCATATTTGTCTACCTACACTCAATTTGTTTTTTTTTTTCATAGAAAATTTAACATAAAACAGGCAAATTCAATCTTTGTCTCCAATAGAATTAATTACTATTGCTTTTTGATCGATTGCAGTGTCTGCTCTCGCTTAATAATTAAACCTCTGCAGAGTGAAGTATTAATCACTATCTTAACTAATTGTCGGACACTTGTACACATACGGCTGATCAATAAATAACCGTATATCCCACAATAATGCTCACATGTTAATGCAACCAATTCATAGCTTAAAAAATTCACATCTCAGTAAAAATAAAAATGACTTCTTAGTTTAACTACACTAAACTAAACTATTTCGAATTTACAATTGAATCCTATAAATCATCCTACAGGCCTAATAATGATAAATTCTTAGCATACCTGATTTATATGTCATTTAAGACAAATCAATTAAAATACAAACCTTAATACTAATATAGAAGATAAAATTATATATGAAATTAAGATAAATTACCTTTTTGTTTTGAGGTTCACTCTTTAGCAGAACCGTCTCTTTACAGATCTGGTACGTGGCTTTCTAAGACTCAACCATATGTCTCTTAGACAAAGTTTACGTAAGTCTCGCCCATCTCCTGAGTCAAGACCTTTACTCCTGGCGCAAAAAAAGGACTGTCTGTTCTGTTCACTATGCCATCATTTAAGCACGAAACTTAGCACGAGAAACACCCCTAAACTGTTGACTCGCTCAATTAGAATTCGGGTTTATCTAGCCGCTTTTATTAATACAAGACCCTCCATGTTTCATACAATCTATATTTTCCCGACTTCCTTTAATATGCCGATCTCAGCAAAGTTTCAGCTTATAACAAGTATTTCAGCAAGTACAAATACTGTTTCTGCAACATTTCAACCATTGGCATTTCGCTAAATAAAACACATTTTTTTACTCCTCGTCCAGTTTCGCCTGATATAGTTACCAAACAGAACCACATTAATAATCGAGTAGGACCCTACCAGATGCACTCAAAAGCGTGCGTCATCTAACATATTACGGATTTAATTCCGTGCAAAATCATATAGATAAGTTTAAACTTCGTATATGTTACAATGACATCAGCACACACACACGCACGCACATACACAAGGTGTGATAAAGCAAAATTACCACTAATATAAAAATTGTATTCAACTTATTAAATCAGGACTTACGTTAGAGGATTACCACTATGTTAATGATGTGATCAAACATTTTAAATTGACTTATCTTGTGATCTTTGTAACACGTATATGAAAACTGTACCTTGATGTTATCAGTGTTTTATCTACAAACGGCTTCATCTAAGTCCTTTGACTGATCAAGGCAAACAACAGGGAGTAAAAATCCACATCTATGAGTCCAATTCAAGTCGATGACAAGTATAAAGTAGTTTTAAAAAATAATGTTGTTTCAATACACAACAAATATAATAGTTATATAATGTGACTAAAGCCAATAAGGCAATTCCTTTGCCAGAAGGATCTGAACATTCTATATTTGTTAAAAAATATCATGTTGATTTTTGATATCATCAAAACTAATCTAAGTATATATGACAAATCGTTTATTGTTGGCTATGTCAGTACTTTCATCTGCCATCTGCTATGTCAGTACTTTCATCTGCCATTGTTGTCACAAATGACGAATTTTGCAGATCAAAATTATCGTACAAAGTTTATCCTCAACAAAGTTTTGATAGACTCTCCAATACCTCTAAACAGGTAGTAGCCAAGTCATACTGAACGGCGCTATTCTTCAAAATGTCAATGGTATCAATTTCTTTAGCTGTTATGTCGTGTATTAGATTAAGAAGAGATCTGTATTTTAAAAAGGGATGTCTTTTACACTCAGCCAATGTATACACTTAAGTAGCACTTTCACAGCTACATCTTATTTGTAAAACTGCATTAAAATTTGCCTAGTGTTGTGAACCGTCTAGAGGTGTGTGAAGCACTTAATCACGCGTATTTGGAAGCCATTTTTGTTTTACCTAGGACGCAGAAAATCAATTAGGTGGGAGTCCTCCGTACGTATGTAATAGGTGGGCGGGAAAATTCGAAGACTTACCAGTCCTGCTGCTTCAGCCACCTACCGGCTTAGTGAGATTGTTGATCACTAAGCTATGCTAATACTAGTGAGTATACATATTTGTTTATAACCGGACTCAAGTGCATGTGAATTATAGAACTCAGTGGCTGAAAGACAACTTGATGTACATATTGTCGTTATAAAAGTACATAAAAAACATGATGCAATAGCTGGGTGGCTTCGAAGTTCAAAGGCTTCGACTGGCGGCTGGGTGGGAAAATATTCTGATATTTACAGTGACTGAATTCAGAGGCAGAAAGATCCAGAGGTGTACTTGTGGTCAGTTTTATGAATACATGAAGTAAACAATTTAAGGTTTCATAATTGTGCTCATTTTCGAGTGTGGCGGAATAAGTATGCACTTGACCTCGGAATCAAGATATGTTGAGACTTGGACAAACTGCCATTCAGAAATTTGGAAAGTATTTGAAGTTCAATCAACAGTTTGATTTCTGGCAACTTAGCATTCCTTTCCCAAATGAAAATTTCGTTTGTTTCAGATCTATTTTAATTTTCATTTTATCTTGGACGCCATTTTCATTCGAATGATGTTAGTATCTTGTAATAATGCATGGTATATAATTGACGGAATGGACATTGTTGCTTCTTAGCAAGACAATGATGCACATAAAATAATATTTTCTGGTAAGAATCACTGTAAAATCATCTGTTTATATTTCGCCTATTTATTATTTGTGGTGATTTATGGTTCTAACATCCTGTTGCTACATATGATGTAACAGTTACAAGTCAGCTTCAGGCTCCACACTCACTTGTAATCCTATGCATTATGATAACATCAGCGTACGGAACTGATAAGCGAGTGCTATCTCTGTTTGAGTGAGTTGATATCTAGCCAATGAAGTATTTATACCAAACCTTTATTTGTGTTATTCAGCAAAACATAACGGTTGGGTACGTCAATTTACGTACCGGCGACGATTGTTAGACCAAACCATTGTTTTGTGTTAATTAGCAAAAGATAGCAATTTTATGCGTCAATTTACGTACCTTCGTCGACTTGTGTGCGTTAAATCGAACAATTATGCGTATTTGATGCATGACGCATGGGTAGAGAAAACAAGGTGTTATGCAATATTTTGGAAGAATCCTGATATCTGTGTTTCAATTCTTAAAAAGTAGACTCAGAACATTACGGCACCTGGCCTAGCTCCTGATGCTATGTTAAAAATAAGAAATATACAACAATTATCATTTTGATTCACAAATTATTTTAATGAAATAAGTTTGAATGAGAGAAATCAGTATTGTACTGAATAGATACGCCCAATCAAATCACGAGCATCGTGTTAATTATGAAGTGAGACAATTGAAGCTAAGCAAAGACAGCAAGTTCTTAATAATACATTGTATTAAGTCCAAGGTAATGCATTAGTTTAATATATCCCAGCAATTTATATTGCTAAGCCATGTGTCAACTAATACCTGTTAAAACTTTAAATGGGGAACGAAACAACAAATAGAAGTTGTTGATGAAACTTTGACGTCTCAGAAGTAGATTTAGGAGTGCCAGGGTATTTTCACTACTAATTTAGCGACAGTATTTTGAACCTGAAAACTATTTCCTAATTACCGTAGTTCAATTTATCGACATTACAGAAGATAGATGATAAAAAAATGTACAAAACATTCAATAGCTACAATAGTATCCACGTTAAATTATAATAACATTCAATAGCTACAATAGTATCCATGTTAAATTATAATAACATTCAATAGCTACAATAGTATCCACGTTAAATTACAATAACATTCAATAGCTACAATAGTATCCACGTTAAATTACAATAACATTCAATAGCTACAATAGTATCCACGTTAAATTATAATAACATTCAATAGCTACAATAGTATCCACGTTAAATTATAATAACATTCAATAGCTACAATAGTATCCACGTTAAATTACAATAACATTCAATAGCTACAATAGTATCCACGTTAAATTATAATAACATTCAATAGCTACAATAGTATCCACGTTAAATTATAATAACATTCAATAGCTACAATAGTATCCACGTTAAATTACAATAACATTCAATAGCTACAATAGTATCCACGTTAAATTATAATAACATTCAATAGCTACAATAGTATCCACGTTAAATTATAATAACATTCAATAGCTACAATAGTATCCACGTTAAATTACAATAACATTCAATAGCTACAATAGTATCCACGTTAAATTATAATAACATTCAATAGCTACAATAGTATCCACGTTAAATTATAATAACATTCAATAGCTACAATAGTATCCACGTTAAATTACAATAACAATTTTCACTATCTGGTTCATTGTTAAGTTAGAATTAGAACTAAACAAGATACAAAGAAATGTTTTAATTGATCAAGAGACATTGTTAAAATTCATGCATAGAATCAAATTACATGTTCAAAAAGGAACGCAAAACCAATTACTTTTCGAAAAATATTTAATTCAACAAATTAATATTTTTGAAAACAAATGGAGCATTGAATACATTGAATGCAATAATATGCACTGACGAGAAGCGATATTTTACATATCAAAACAATATTTAATTTTGTTACAAGAGCAACAACATGTGAAGATTGACTAGTTAGTGTTGTCATATACATTTAAATTATTTTGTGTTCTCGACTTTTGTCTGTGATTGAGGGTGCATTACTTATGGCCTACCTGACTTGTATCATATTTTTAAAAATTGTTTTGCTAATATTTGACTTCAAGATTAAGTCTTATTTACAAACTTATAATGTTCTGGAAAATAAATTTTGTCCCATAGGCTTTTCATTTTATTGTCTTAGTTTTTTAAAAAAAAATAAAGTTATGGTCACAAATGTATTCACTTCTCCTTTTAAATTTAATCCGTATAAATATTTTTCTGTTCTGTTCAGATACAATTTGAGAACGATCGTGTATGTAAGTTATCCACTGGAATTAAAATGTTCTCATTCACTATTTTCCGACTAAAACACTATTTTGGATATATTGTAAATTCATTCAAACATATTCTGGATTATATCATTATGATACGTCAAGACTGTTGTTACATCAACCAATTCAAGACTATTGGTACATCAGCACATTCAATGATGATATTAATTTGGAGACTACATTTTTGAAATTGTAATAGTACTTTTGGAATCATTTGGGATTTACTTCACAATACTGTAAGTTCCTCTTCAATCTTTGCTTTGTAACTCAGAGAATTAAATTTCATGTATTTTTTTTTTGGTTTCTCTTGTTGTCCGTTACTTATTTTAAGAGTTTTTAAAGATAAATTAAATGGTACACCAATAAAGGAATTTTTTCGACTAGGACGTAAACTGTTTGTTTTTAGGACTTATATAGGTGGTG
>JAEAOA010001209.1:887500-890000 GCA_016746295.1 Potamilus streckersoni
CAATAATTAATTATTTCCTTTCTTCTACCATATTTTGCATTAAACTAATGACTGACCCTTTTGTACCCCCCATAGGCTTGCGGTCCTTAGGTCACTTGGCGGGAATAGAATAATAATCAACTCCGCCCTTCTTAAATATAGGTCACGTTTGTAGCAGGCAGAACGCTCCGCCCAAAAGGACAAAGGGCGGGTTGTTTGTCTGCTTTTAGGCTGGTGTATGATATAATTCATGTTTTACGCAGCTGTAGGCTAACTTGACTTTTGCCATTAATTAACACTGATTAATGAATTTATAAGTAGCAAATGATACATTTTTTGTTTATAGCCGACCTCAGAGAGAGAGAGAGAGAGAGAGAGAGAGAGAGAGAGAGAGAGAGAGAGAGAGAGAGAGAGAGAGAGAGAGAGAGATTCCCATCCTACAGTTAAGAGTAAAGGACCACCTGTTTAACAACGTTTTCACGTATGTCTGGAAGACACCCATTCTCTCTCTCTCTCTCTCTCTCTCTCTCTCTCTCTCTCTCTCTCTCTCTCTCTCTCTCTCTCTCTCTCTCTCTCTCTGTGACAGCCCTCGGGGCATGTTTGGGCACAAGAATATGAACCACCATCATTGTGCAACATTATCTGATAGAGGACACGACCGCTTCTCCCGTAGCAAAATAAAGTAGAAATTCATTGAAATATAATATATTTTATGGGAAAACAATATATTTATTTAAGACAGCAAAGAAAATAAAGAATTTTTTTTTTATAGCAAATTACATTTTGACTACAAAATATTAAACTGTTTTCTTTATAGTTCACGATTTTATGTCTTTACTTCCATTCCTTTTTTTTCTTATTTACTTCACGACTGATGCACGTAAGTCATGTGCCACTATTTTCTTGTCTCGATTGCTGCCCATGAGCAATATTCTCTAGGATAAATATGGAAGCTTTGTGGGAAGAGTTACACACGTCAAACTGCGCAACATTTCGAAAGCATCTCACTTGTCAATCGTTGTTTCACTGAATGCTCAAAGTTTATGAGAAGAAAGGAAAACTTCATAGTTTGAAATTAAAACTAGGCTTCGTGTTTAGTTGTAATCATGACAATTTGCGCAAAACGTGCAGGATTTTGCATATTAATCGCACGATAACGTAAGAACCCCAGCGCACTCATGTTGGTCATGCAACGAAAGGTTGATTTGAGCAACAAATGATGGAAGCTGCAGCAACCCAATTAGATGTGAGAAGAAAAGGTGAATATTTTACTAACTTTATTTGAAAATCTAGATAACAAACTGATTTTTCCTGAGCAGTATGTCATAGCATGGCATTTTGGAGTAACATTTCGTGAAACTAACATGTGCTATTTTCCAAAATGCATAGTTTTGTGCGTGCTCACTTACAAAATGGACATGCTGTCGTGGATTTTATTGGAGTTTCGGAGCTTTATATCTTTCCTATTTCTGGAATGCTGTTTTGTGAGGAAACATTGGTTAGTCTATCACATGAATCATTCCTGTCAGATAAAGAACACAAATACACAAAAACGACAATAAGATCAACAGCAACACACACAAAAAACATTTGAAGTATAAATATTTATTGCTATAGTTCAAGAAGTAATGGTTTTGTCAAAATATTTTGTTTATAGTAGTGGTACGGGTTGTTATTTTCTTCGTGAAGAAGAAAAAGTACGCTTCACCCCATATAACTTCTGTGAACGTTGACCACCTTGGAAAAAACGAATTGTTAGGGTAAGTTCAGTTTCAAAGAGTATAAATGCGGACAGAAATTCTCGTCTATTTAAATCGCAATCTCGAATGCTTAGCACGTTATGTAGGCAAGGATACAATGGTGTGTGTATATAGTGATCTATGATGTCTAAGTTACTTTTTTTAATGTCAAAAACTTAATGATTTCAACCATTTAACATTATTTTCATTATAATTTCAGATTTTTAATATAATCTAATTTAAGATTAAAACAAAATAAAAATTATCAAATGCTGATTTTATAATTTCAAGAAAACAACTTGTCTGTGATTGACCAATGGTCAATAAGTGCATCTAGATCGTTTTGACATGTTTCACTTACTAATTATTCAAATTGTTACCTCTGACCACCAGTACGAATTTTCAAGTAATATACTAAAGGCAATCTCATTAAAAATCAGATATCTGCTATTATATGTTTAGATCTGACAACCACTGCTTAGGGGGTCATTGTCTGGTAACCGCTGTTATTACCATAATCGCTACTTTTATCATCCAATCATATGAAGTCTAATATCTTCTCGTTTCGAGACAGAGCACTGTGTGAAGAGCATGAACGTGTACCGAACGATTTTAATCACTTTCAAATTTATTTTTTTTATCTGCATTTCATTTGGCTAGTTCAAAGGTTTCCAAAACATGACCGTTAAGCGATCGTCGTCAGATCTTTACGTCGGAGATCGGAGATCGGATTTGAATTAAATTGATACTATAGGAAGAGAATAAGACAACTTCATGTAATC
>JAEAOA010001209.1:895000-1052500 GCA_016746295.1 Potamilus streckersoni
ACATTTTTGGACGAAATAAACTTAAAGGTGTGATCCAGTAAAAACCCGGATTGAATGAGGCGCGCTGTGACGTCACAAGGAAAGCTAGGCATACAGATAAACACATTCGTACTACCCACGATTGTGACGATTCCAGTTGAGGCGCTCTTATTTTGATCCGGGTTTAGTACACGGCCACCATTGTAAAAATTCCTAGCAATAAATAACTTTTGTCTGGTAGTTTCGTGACGAGATTTCAGGTGCATATCATTCAATAATCAGGATTTAATTGACTCTGATTAAAGAAAATTAGCGTTAAATTTTAAATGAACAATTTGTATTTAATTTAAAATGAGTAAATGCGTTAACGTGACCCGTGTACCATAGAATAGATAAGCATTAACGATAATCATAACTAATGCAAATAAACTATTGGACTTTCAAGCATACAAGAAAATATAATCAAAACTGAGGTAAAGGAACTATGGAACTTTCCTTCATACAAGGAAATACGTACAGTACAGCTTGCTGAAACAAAGAGGAGGAACTGATTAAAAACTTAAACAAGACAACAAATTGCACATGTTTTTCTACTTTTAGCGTATTGAATTTTCCAGTCAGCATTAAACACTTCAGTGATTTTTCAGATGTTTTAATCCCTCATGTAATTATGCCATTTCATTGTCCTTTCCTTTTTTTTTAAATCAACTTATTATTTTTTTTCTACATTTTGTATTTTACTTCCCACCTTAATAAATATTAAATCCTCCTCTACCTCATTCCTGTCTTTAGGCCTATTCTACTTGTATGTCTCAGCCTTATTCGTCTGTAAAGTCATCAGCATTACCATAAATGTTATTATTATTATTATTATTATTATTATTATTATTATTATTATTATTATTATTATTATTATTATTATTATTATTATTATTATTATTATTATTATTATTATTATTATTATTATTATTATAAAAAGCTATGAACCTGGCCATTAATTAAGTCAGCCAGTATTGGTGTGGATCCATCAAGTACGACGAGAATATGCAATAAAGGTCGGATTCAGCCAGAAGAATGAGTCTATTGTAAGGCCCTTTTTGGTCTTTAAGAGTGCTATATATATATATATATATATATATATATATATATATATATATATATATATATATATATATATATATATATATATATATATATATATATATATATATATATATATATACATACATAAGAATAGAGAGTGATGTGTTAGGTCAAACGTTTGGTGTTGGGGCGATGGAAGATGGTTATATCGTGAACATTAAATAGAAAAAAAAATGACAATGTTTAATGAATTAAATAAATAAATACAAAAATAAATAAATAAATAAATAAATAAATAAATAAATAAAGATCTATAATTATTGTGTACAACCAAATTATGTAGTTTTATTATAACAACATGGAAGGGGGTGCTATCAGTTGTGGTGGGAGACAACTGTTACAGTCTATTTTTGATGGAATAAATATATTATTCTTGTTTATCTGATGTTGTATTTTGGTATTTCCAAAGTTCCAAAATGTACTAACTCGACACTCCAGACACTACATGAGACAATTCAACCAGTCGCTGAAGGCACAGCAACCCATGTAACCAATCAGTGTCTTGTATTGTATGCTATATATTACTTTGTAAACAATACATTTTTGCATGTTATACAATGTCAACATTACAAATACATAAATTACATAAAATACATATTTTAATACTATACTATAAAACGAATAAGAACATTTTATGAGCTTAAGTTTATGTGAAATTAAACTTTATGATGATAACTTAGTCTTGAATAATTGAATCGATGCATGCAGACACTGGTTATGCACTTGATTCAGATGACTGTTACTGTCACACCAAAACATGAATTGCATACATCGATACATTGGTATGGCAACGATGTTATTTTTAAAAAATGTAAATTTCTTTCTTATCGGTACCCTACTATCAGTAGAGAGAATAACTGCAGATGTGAAAGTGTAGAATCTCTAAATACGAAACTCTAATGCTAATCCAAAATGGCGGACATCGTCATACAATTATATACATGGACTTTTCTTGTCATGAATGTGTAGGTATTTTACATAAAATAGAAATAGTGATGACATAAGAACATATTACGTGTAGCAGATAATCTAAATAGTACAATCTGAAAATTTGACAACCTTTCAAAGACATTTTACCGAAAGACCCATACCTCGAAAATAGGTTACACAAGTTAAGATTGGTTGCCAGGATTGTCTGCTAGATAGAAAGTATATATATATATATATATATATATATATATATATATATATATATATATATATATATATATATATATATATAATTGTATAATTGATATGCTTTTTAAGTGAACATAATAATTAATATTCATAGTCACATGCATCATATCTATAAAAACAAACTTTATAGAAAGGCTGAAAAAAGTATCCTAGTCATTGTGACTCTAGCCATACAATATAATAAATGTTAGGTACTGCAAAAATATATAATAAATGTCAGAGAGAGAGAGAGAGAGAGAGAGAGAGAGAGAGAGAGAGAGAGAGAGAGAGAGAGAGAGAGAGAGAGAGAGAGAGAGAGAGAGAGAGAGAGAGAGAGAGAGGGAGGGAGAGGGAGAGGGAGAGGGAGGGAGGGAGAGGGAGAGGGAGGGAGGGAGAGGGAGAGGGAGAGGGAGAGGAGGAGAGAGAGGAGAGGAGAGAGAGGAGAGGAGAGAAGAGAGAGAGAGAGAGAGGAGAGAGAGAGAGAGAGATGCTTTCGTTGTATCACAAAGTGCCAATAATTTATTCCGATATTTATATGATAATAATTAAAATGTTTATATTATATTGATCATATGTTTTTTGACAGAATCTTAAAGATCAAACGATTATGGTGGAGGGGCATTTATCAAAGTTAATGTTGATATAAAGCAGTAGTAGAGGAAAATGAGAGTTTTGGCCCACCACCACCCTCCCACACCTCCTCCCCCACCCCCGCCAAACCCCTCATTTCCCTATACTATTACTATGTAGACAGGTATTTTGTAACCAGACAAAACAACAGGTGTTGGAATGCGATAAGCTCTGTCAACAGCGTATGTGTGGAATATGATTATCCTAAAGACGGCAAATAGGTTTTACCACAAATTTTTTATCAGATAACAGGATGAAAATTAAACTGTGTATTAGAACGTTTCAGTTAATAAGGTGGAAATTAAACTAGCATTAGAATAAAAATGATATTATTTTATATCTCATTACCAATGATTAATGTTTCAACTGTTGATATTAAAAATACTTCACTATCACGACTATAGATACTAAATTTTACTTTACCGCTCACACAGCGATGGGACTCAAACAAATCTTTCATTTCTGGTTTGTTCAGAGGATATTTTTTGTTGTTAAAATATACCTTTGACCGATCGAGATCAATTGTGAGTTTAGTATAGTTTTGTTGGCTAATGGGCTGTGAAAGCTTTTAAATTCCGCTAGCAACTTTTGATACAATTGTTCGAGATAATTGAAATACACGCTGTTATCAGATCTGATGAGCGAAAGTTTTAACTTGTCACGTGTTCCATTAAAACATATACCTGATGTTTCATTATTAAATTCAACTGTCAATTGTTTACCGTCCATCATTAGATATTTGATGTTACTATTGTAGCTATTTGTCATTGTCAAATTTTCAAACATTATTTTATAAGTTTAGATAAAATTTCAGTTGGAAAAGATGTCGAGTACAGATCTATAATCATGACAATACCCAAGGGCAAATGTATCTACCCCATTTTTACAATAGCGTTTGTCATCAAAATTATACAATCCACGTTTGATAATGACATCTGTTTCGAGTTTATGATGATTAGTTCGAATTGCCATAGCTCTCATAAAACTAACACCGCCATCAAGCGCATACCTTTAGTCATCAAATTTCATAAACCTTTTAGCAAAATCACGAGGCAGACCTTTATTTTATTATTGTCCAATAATACGGCATACATTTTACTGCGTAATCCGATAAAGTATTTGATAGCGCTTGAGTTCATTTCATCTTTAAACTTACCAATAACCTTTTTATTTGTGTCGTCATGAAATTTACTGTCACGTGGATAATCGGAAAGATCAAACAGATGTCGATTATTGTACATGTCCTGATAGATGTCCTCACAATCGATTTCATATACGAGCGAATCAGTATCAGTAAACAATAATCTACTAGCCGGCCACTGATTTTTAACAAAAGTGTAATGAAAATCGTACATCAGCCACTTTGATAAATCTAACACTGCAGCACCAACATAGATCGGCTTGTTTAGTTTTAGATTTACTTTTCTTCTTTGTATCGCAACAAGATTTTCATTAAATATTTTCATGCTCACAAAATCATCGTCTGACACAAGTTTGTTTCTGCGATTGACATCATTAACTATTTCAATATTTACACGTTTCCTAATATTCTCCATCGTCTTACCAAAAACGGAATTGTTCATCAGTTTAAAGAAGTTTTTTTTTCAAACTCTGTTTTCGCTGCAGCCCTTCTTGAAGTGTTTGAGTTAATATAACCTCTCATCCACGGCGACTGATTAAATTTTAGTACACGATGAACTTTTCTCAACACAAGACCAGCATCGACTGCTTGTTTTAAAACTTTGTAATGCAAAACATAATTTTTCTTATCAAGTAAATTTGGTACTAGTTTCTTGACCATGGAATGTTGCCTTGGTGATGATAACGCTTGTTGTTCTTTTGATAACAAACTATAATCTATGACCATCGATTCCGCACAGAAAGGGTAATCGTTATGTAATTTGTGTAGCGAATTTGGATAATCAAGATCAACTTCAATGAAATAGGAAACATCGTCGGGTATCTTTTTTTCTGTCTCCGATAGAAATCGATCAGCAGTGATCCAATGAAATCCACCAAGAGGCATTGGTTCTGCCATCGAATAACCGTACAAGTTATTACAATCTAGATAAACTAAATATTTCGAAGGGAGCTTAGGATTATACTGTTTCAAATATTTGTTGTTTGCTTCAGCATACTTTTTTGTTATCACGCTAATACCGCCTCGGATACCTTTTTTCAATAAAATTGAACATATCAACATCAGTCAGTAATTCTAACCTTACCTTACTAAACTTTAGCAAAGCATCCCATGACAGTCCAGGGGCAGAATAATACCAGCAAGGATCTAGTCCATAATTATTATAACTCACTTCACGAAAACTTTCAAAAACATCTGCTAATAATAACACGTCAGTTTTCAAATACAAATCATGATAATCACCAAAAGTCTCACAATCAAACTCTTTCCAGATATCTTGTGCATACCTGTACTCATCATCAGTTATATTTTCATTTTTAAGTTGTGAGTAAAATTTATATTTGCCAGGTAAAGATGTTTCATCAAATTTACTCCAGTCGTCGAGGTATTCGTATGGAAAAACTCCTTTTTTAGCTAGTAGATTAAATTTATCTCCAAAACAGTCTCTTAGGTTATCAAATTTACTACAACCTTTTACTAGCTCATCTAACGAGGCTGCCATAAACTGCAGGCTGTCAATAAAACGCAATTTACCTAGCGTAACTGACATGTACTTTTCAAAATTATTTGGGATGCATTTGATGGCGTTATCGAGTTTTAGACGAGATTTTATATCAGGATCACCAAAAGCTTCTACTATAATATGGCTATCATATCCTCGAAAATTGTGAAGAATAACCGGAATAAAATCTGGAGCATGAAATTTTAAATTACACTGATTATGAGCCGCTCCACGATTTTGTCCAGTCAAATGACAATGGTCATGTAATTTTTTGTTGTCAGTATCAAAAGCTTTTTCACAAATATGACAAATTTCTGCTTGCTCGTGATCGGATTCTTGTTGAGGTGTTAATTTTAACATTGGCGTTACTTTTTTCAAACGATAAGTAATATTATCAACTTCATTAATCAACTGCTTGAGAAGGTAGATAGCTGGATTTTTACCACGATATGATTTAATTGGTTTAGATAATCTAGAATCAGTACAACAAACTACCTTATACGCTACTCCACACGGAACATGATTTTGATTTTTTCTTGTACTCGATTGATTAGGATTATTTTCTACGCCAAGTACAGGTTGAAGTAAACACTCAAAATCAGCGTATATAACGATAGGATTTTTTAGTTTGTGATTATGATGGACAAACTGTAACACACTATCTTTTTTAGATGGCATTGTTATTCTTTGCACATCATTACAGTACTGCAAATGCTTTTGTAATGTTTCATTGTTAGTACAACCATGCAAGCAGCGGTAACAAAAGAACTTTTAGTTCCTATTTTTATTGTACTGTTTACCAACTAGTCCGTTAAAGTTTTTAATCCAAACGTAATGATTTTTGTAAAACAGTAAATTTATAGTCGATTGTGAAGCTTTTTCTGAAATATATCTCGGGTATACATCCTCTTTTTCATCTAGTCCGAAAACGTTAATTGAAACATTATTTTGCTTTTCAAATTTTGGTATTTGATTTTCTGCCACAGGAAAGTTAATATCTTTAAAATTTAATCTAGACACGTGACTGATATATTTTTCAACGCGATCAGCGTGTTTTTCTGCTGGAAATAGTGCGGAAAGAACAGCCCATTGGAAACACTTGTTATCTACGTTTTTGATGTTTATACAACATCTTTTACTTTTTATTTTTGGTGGCAGGTCGATGTATGAACTACCTCGTAATGCGTTATATTTCATCGTGTGAAACAATATTTCTTTGATCATTTCAAACTTCCAACCCGAACCTAATTCAGCGAATTCCTCTATTTTTTTTCCAGATTTCTTGGTGTATTTCATCAGATAGTGATAACAGATCAGTCCCAAGCAAAACACGTCTTGATTTTGCGTTCATAGAAGTTTCTGCAATTTCCTTGTTAGTTAATTCTTCCGTTATAACTAACTTTGAAAATATAACATGATATTGCACAAATAATCTGATACTTTTGTGTTTTTCGAGCTCACGTTTTACAGTTGTCTGTAGTAGGTGGTAAAGATTTGCTGCATTAAAATATACTAAAACAATTTGATTATCAAACTGATAACTATTATCAAAACCTGCAAAAGCAGTCGCTATTTTATCAGGTTCTCCCATAAGGCTTCTCTTAGCTATATCACGCAATTTTAACATTATTATACTATAATGTAATATCTAATTGATAATTTTCTCACACTGCGCATGCGCTAAAAATCAATTGAAGATAAAAAATCTCCTATAATATAATGACAGCAAATCTAACAAACACATGTGAGCAAGAAGCATATCAAATTCACTCAAAGTATAACTTTATCTCACACTGCGCATGCGCTAACAATCAATTACAGATAAAAAATATCGCCTATAATATAATGACAGTAAATCTGACAAGCGCACGTGAGCAAGAGATTTATCATGTTCACCCAAAATACAACTTATACGCTGTCACCTTGCATTACAATAACGTCAACACTATACCCAACAAACATTTTCTTACCGCTTCGGCTAGTTCGTTGTAATTTAATATATTAACTTTTTGGTGATATTTTATCTCATCAGTCATCTTATAACAATAATTTAGATAAAAATATATTATAATAATGGACTTGATGAAACGGCTCGCTGAACTCTACAAACAAGATACTAGCGACAAAGTCGCCAGCGATAAGGTCGTCAGTGATGAGGTCACATTTTCCAAAGATTTCATAGACAAATTATAACAGCGAATCTGATGATGATGGTGAAATAGTCACTGTTGCTGACAGATCAAATTACAGCAGACCAACAACTAAACAATATAATGTCAAGTATCACATTGCAAAAAAAATAATGAAATTTAATTTTACCGTTGCCGAACAACAACTGTTTTGGCAGTTAATCAAACCTTTCTTAAACATCAGGATTCCAGGCCGACAGAAAAATATCAAATTCGATTTCATATTTGTCAAGATTTTTAATCTAATGACGATCTCTGACGATCGTAAGCAGTATCTAATATCGTTATGTAAACCAGTAAAATGTAAATCTGTCAAACAAAAGTATGAGAAAATTTATAATAACATTATATCATAATCTGCTTAGTTGGGATCCAACTGTTAAATTTATCACTATACCCACGCCATTTGACTAAACTTTTATTTCCTTTTTTTCTAATCACTTTCTCGATAACAAAAACATTCTGCTCAGTTTTCTGTAGTTCTTGTTCATAAAAACTACCTACGATCGGTTCCCCTGCCAGATCTTTTAAAACGTACGTTACAGGTATTGTGAAAAGTACCTTATCAACTACAAAAACTTCTTCGCTCCAGTTCGGAGTAAATCCTTTTGCAAATACCTTTTTTGTCAAAGAAATTCTAACTTTATCACCAACCTTAAATTTATGTCTGCGGTACATGTTTTCATTTGCTAATATTGGATTTTTAATAGCTTTTTTAGGTGTCATTTTGATGGTTCGATGTTTCGTGTTATTATATTCACCTACGATTTGAGAAACGTCATCGATGTACCTGTTGGTGTTTTTAGCTGTCATATGTTTGTGTAATTTCTCGTTTAGCGTGTGATTAAATCTTTCAACTACAACGCTTTTACCTTCGTTTCCTGTAACATACCTTTTTATATTATTTTGTTCTAGAAACTGCTCAAACTTTTTGTTAAAAAATTCGGATCCGTGATCAGTCCAGATTTTATTCGGTTTTCTTTCTGTACTCGTTATTATTTGTCTTAGCGCATCAGTCATTGAAGTTCCTGTCTTATCCGAAACAGGTACACTGAAAGCGTATTTGCTAAAAACATCTATAACATTAAACAAATACCTTTTTGGTGCACCATCAGCGCCAACGTTAAACTGAGTTAGATTGGATACATCCACCAAATCTATTGCCCAGATATCATCTACACCATTAGCGACAACTTTACGTCGTGGGAACTTTTTTTTTTAGGTCTGTGCAGCTCGACTGCAAGATCATCGTATACTTTTTCCCCCGAGTCCGAGTTTATATTTTGCTCCTATCATTCCCTGAACAAATTTTCTATCAAAACGTTCTCGTAGATTTGTTGGCTCCATATCACGTAATTCGTCTAACATCCCTTTATCACAATCTGCTTTCGAGTTTTCATGATCACGATAACAGATATCATGACGCATCGCTATTGCATCCACTTGATTATAAGGCTATTGACCTGGCAATGGATTGTCGTTTTCATCTAGTTGTTGATCTAGCGGATTGTAAGGTCCTGTATACCGATGACCTGGCAATGTCCAACCGCCTTTTGGTTTTGGTAATTTTCCAATAATTTTATGTATATCTATACCTGACCCTATTATTTCTCTGTTGTTACAACATTGACAGTATGCGACAATTTTATTTGGCTCAAGACACAAATCTCTGTCAGAATCACAGTTGCATATCATTCTATATTTTTAGTCGTCGACTAAAATAATATCAGGATTACCAGATCCTAGCGACATCTCTGAGGATACTGTCGCTGGGGACACTTTCTTTAAAAACATATTTTTTCTTTTTCCGCAGACTGCACAAAAACTTTTTAATATTATCCTGTTGTTATTTGTTTTTTCTGTTGTTTCATTAATATTTTCTGTTTTAGTTCTACACTTGAGACAGTATGTTGACATTATTCTATTTTTAAGTTTAGATAAAATTTATTGCGATCTCATCATTAGCGTGAGAAGGATGCTTGTCAAACTGTAAAATAAATTTTAAAAAATTGAGATTTCTGCTCATCTGTTGGATAAACATAATACAATAATATCCACAAGCAGACGTTCCAACAGGTTGGAGTTGATTTGATGAATAATATATCTTGTTAAATTTTTTATTCATATACTTTTTTATTACATCGCTTGGAGGAAGTCCAAACGAGTCAAAATAATTATTATTATAAACTGCTACCCAATGCGTGCCGGATCCGTCATTAAAATCTTGTATATTAATAACACACGAACTTACAGCTGATGGTGATTTTATTGCTGCGAGTTCATCTTTAGAATAAACTCCGTGAAATCCAGGAACCGCTTTTAACTTATCAATGATATCAAAATTACTCAACGGGGTGGTCGAGTTCCCGGTAATGTTAGACCACGTCCGATTCCGAAAAGATTTGGCAGCAGACTTCCCGCTAGTCCCGCCAAAAGTGGAGCGATTGGAATAATTCCTCCCTGTTTTGGTTGATTGCATATGCATTTGCATTTTGGTGTTGGCGATTTTGTTTTGGTTGTTTTCTTTTTTTGTTGTTGGCGATTTCTTTTTCTTTTGTGGCATTATAATATATCATTTACATAAAATTTACAATTTTTTTTAATTCCACTTCCACGAATGATACCATTACCTGCGACTGCTTTCTTCGTTGCGCCAGATATTGCTCCAGACGCTGCTGCTAGTCCTAATGTGCCTAAGACTGGTAACATTTTAGGTATTATTGTACTAGTTAATACTGATAGTGCTGGACCAAGAAAACCACCTTTAACGACAATGTCGTTTGCCATCGCTGTCTTTTGTGCAGCACTCAAATTTAAAACAAAAGTTTTTTTACGATCATACTTTTTTACTTGATTTTTTGTTAGCATTAATTTTGTTAAAACACCATCAGAAATATTAGGATTGATTTTTAATGATACCTGTTCTCGCTTTGCAATAGCAGCTACTAATTTTTTAACTTGGCCATCGGTTAAATATACTTGTTTTACAATATATTTTGCCATTTTATATAACAACTGTAGATTAAACTTGAACTGTCATTTTACCTCCAATAGAATCTACTATGATAAATCTATCACTAATCACTAATGCGTATTCCTTCAACGGCGCCACTGGAACCGCCCCAAGTGTCCAGGCAATTTCAATATCCGCTGTGCTGTCTACAATTCGCTCGTTATGTTTACTAACATCAAAATGAAATATAGGATAAAGCGTACGATATTCCTCTGCTGATATTTGAGTTCCATCTTCAACATCTTGATATTTTTGCATTGCGTCAAGCAGGTACATTTACGGTCGAGAAATATTTTTATTAACGTCATCAGCAAAATTGCACTCGATAGCTCGTTCTGGATATTGCTTTGAATTTAATCTAGCATATATTCGTCTGACATCAGAGTGATCAAATATTGCATTATTTTTTTGCTGGTTACCTCGTCGGGCTTGCTGTTGAAATACGACAAAGATATTTCTCGGCAGTTGTTCGCTTGATGTTGTTGTGACCCTCCATGTGTAGTCAGTAGTATTTGGAACCGCTGTCTGATATATCTTATGCTGCTTAAAATAAATTCTGTTTGTATGTTTATCAAGCATGCTATTTAGTTCTGACATTTTAGTGATCGACGGTGTTATACGTGGCATCCACAAAGCAAGAATGTTTATGATAAACTGTATATCAACCCCTCCAGATCTAAACAAGCAATCGTTTTGGTCTGCTCGATCTAAAATAAGAGTATGTTTTACTCCACGGAATACTTTATCGTGATCGCGACAAAAGCCAAAAATTGTGCTTAGTGGAAGCATCATTGTAATTTGACGTGATCCTGCTGCAAGTTTTCTTCGCCTAGCAAAACCATCGTTATAGCGTGGATTTCTCACGTCAAGTGTGTTAAGAAGTAAATTTAACATCGCAGTACCGTTTGCATCTGCAGCTGGTGGTGTTATATTTAGATTATTAAAAGCTGCTGTAAGAGAAACTCTTGTAGCGTCTGCATTAGCAGCTGCACCTGGTGCGACAATAGCTAGCGCGTCTGCATTAGCAATGAGAAAATTTCTCACAATTACAGCATTTGCATCAGCATCAGCTCCATGTACTATAGCGCCTTTTTTTAAAAATTCTGTTGATTCAGCTATACCCCGTCCAATATCTCTAAACCACATCATATTAGTTGCAGTTGATCTCGAGTAATCGTCGGAAAACGAAATAATATTCAAAATTGTACTTGCAACTTGTAGATGACTTGAAATATCTTCTATAGTTTGATTGGCCAGTTGATATCTAGCACTTTTGAATAAACACCAGCCGTTATTTATAAGAGCTACTTCTGCTCCAACTGCAATTTCAGCAGGTGGATTGGCTACTGTCATAATCTGACCACGAACTTCTAACATAGCCTTATGTGGCAGTAGAAATACATTTTCGTCTCTGGTGTTAAAGGTTCTAATACCAGCTTTATTTAGTTCGTCAGAATTCTCATCAAGGTACTCAACAAACTCGAATTCTGTCACATCGTTGTCGATGTCATAAGTTTCTGTTAACTCGAGATAATTTTTAACAGACATTTTATTTTATTAGATTATATAAAATTTTATTGCGGCACTGTTACTTTAGATATTAATTTTTGTATGATCTGCTCGCCCTTTAGTGATAATATTTTTTTTTGTTGTTGTTATCATAGCTTTTTGAGTTTCTTTTGTTGGAGCGATTTCTGAGATAGCTTGTTTTATTTCAGATGCAGTCGGTGGATCACCTTTTATTTTATCAGCTATTTTTTGTCCCACCGCAGTCCCAGCGGCAGATGCAGCCCCAGTTGCAAAAGCTTTACCAGCGTCAATAGCAATTGGTGCAACTTTACGTGCTATACCCGAAATATTTTCAAAAACTTTAGTGAATATATTTCCAAAAAATCCTCCTACTATTTTTCTTAGATAAACTTTTTTTCTTTGTTTCATTATATTTGATGTTGCATAATTTTTACTTTTGCTCGCGTAGATGTAAATAATAAGTTACAACTTCATTATTATCATGTAACTGTTTTCCTGATTGATCTGTCAACTGCATTATTATACTTGATATTTGATCTTCAATGTTTAAAGGATAATATATAATATGTCGTGGAGTTATTTGCATGAGAGAACCTGGCGGGACTTCTGGTGAGAAACTGTAAATCGTTTGACCTTTGCTACCTTTTGATGTATAAGAACCAGAAGCAATAGAACAATTCACTAATATTGTATTTACTTCTGTTATATTTGCTGGCAGTTCACTGTCATATGTAATAGGCTGATCAAGTGCAGTGTAAGTTTTTTCAGTAAATCCTAACAGTTGTGCAATACTTTCTCTTGGTTCAAGACTGATTACTATATTTTTCAAAGTTATCCTAGTTCGCAATGTGTTATAATTTGCTGCCAATTCAAAATTATCAGCCATACCGTCAGCTTTTGTGATGAGCTCTTTGATTGCCTTGTTTAGATCAGTAATATTATAAGCTCCTAACGGAATTTTTATTTGTTTTGTTGTAGATATTGGAGATGTTGTAATCATAGCAAAATACATTTCATCGTTAACATCATTTTTCACGTTAGGTATAGCATTCCAGCAAGTACAAGAAATTAATCCAATCTCATATTGTTTTGTAGGATCTAGTTGGATAGGTGGAATATAATTTACTGAAAAATTTGCGCTATCTATCGCAGACTCACTAGAGTTTAGTAATAATGTTGTTTGCATTCCTTTAATATTATATCATTTTACAAAATTAAGTCGCGGTGTAAAGTTTCATATTCGTCAGATGTTAATAATTCACTCGATCTTAGATGATCAAGTATGTCAATGATTTCATTATCAAGTTCAACACTATCATTCCCAGCTTCCTTTGACGATATTAATAACATTAATCTACCTATCATTTCAGTATTTGAAGTAAATACTTTTACACCAGTTCCTGTTCTTACTCTACTTTTTGTATACGAGATTTATCAAAAGTAAAAAATTTCCTTCTAAAACTCCACCCACTACCAAAAGGTTTTGCTCTACTATTTTCTGCTGTTTTTTTAAACGTGAGAGCAATGACACCGTTTCTCATTCTATCGTAAAGTGGAAGCATATCATCAATTTCTGTAACCGTGTTTAATTCATCTTTAGCAGCAGCTCCGTCTCTTAATATTACATCTAATTTATCGACTAATGCTTGATATTCTGCATCAGTCCACCTGCTTATATTTTCAATATCACTTATATTTTCTTTGTTTAAAAAACCATCATATTCACTACCTTTTATCTCATCATTTGCTCTTTTTGTAAAATAAAACCTTTGATCTCCAAATTCCATAAACTTTACAGTAAGATCACCGACTCTTTGTTGCTCCTCTCTGATATCTTTTATGTCTCCTGATAAATTTGTTATAATATTTGTTATTCCTTGCGTTAACTCTGCTAATCTTCGCTCAAGTTTCAGCGGATTGTTTATCAATCGATCTGTTTCAGCTTGTCTAGCCGCAGGATCAGCTATATTTGCTGTAAGTGCCTCAATTAGTTTTCTTTTTTCTTCATCAGATCTAGTAACAAGTTTTGCAGCAGCTGCTTCCTGTTGTTCTTTAACAATTCCAACCAAGCCTTTTTCCTGCAGTTGTTTAAGTTCTTCTTCTGATAGTCGTTTAGTTTCAGGTTGTTTACCTAATAGTGCTTCAGTAACCGGCTTGAAAATTGTAGCTGTTGCTTCTGTAGCAGTTACTTGCCCACGTCGTGCTTCTTGTACTTTTTGCTTAAGTGATGCCTGAGATTGAGCAAGTTTTTTTTAGATCTTCTATGTGTTGTCTGTGTCTTGCTCGTTTGTCCATTATTATAATTATAAATTTTATAAAATTGAAACGCTTTACTGTAAGTAACTGTTAATACAACAGCGAAACATTTTAATTGGATCATTTGTAAGTTTATCAAACAAGAAAAAGTTAAATTTATCTTTTGTAGCATTACGGTAAAGTTCAATAAACTTATCTTTTGTCACGCCACCGCATTGCTCGCTTGCAATATTTCTAACGTCAACATTATCCAGTCCTGGAAATAAAATAAAACAACCCGTATTTCGCCTAATAAATCTATCAACATTATAAAATCTTTGAGCGAGATAAACAGAATTACACTGTTTGTTACGTGACAGTGAGAAATATGATCTTATTTTATTCATCTCCATGTTATTTAGAGGAATATCGTCAAAAACTACTATCTTATGTTCATCTGCATCAAGTTGATTAACTGGAATAAGATCTTCTGGCTGCCTAATTATAAAAAATCTTCACCAGCTTTAAGATCATCACGAAGTTTGTTATTATATTCGCTTAATAACTCATACTTATCTTGCTGTGGATTGATTGTGTAAATATAAACTCTGTCGTTGTTAACATTATCACCAAGAAGCAAATTCATAAGCAAATTTGTTTTCCCCGATCCAGTTCGCCCAACAATAAGATAATGACAATCAGGAAGTTCATTGTTATGTTTATGCTTCACTAGTCTCTCTGTATCAAAGTTTAATATCGACGATTTTGCCATTTTATATAATATTATACTAGTGCTGATAATTTTATCTAGGACAGTAAATAATGAGCTACCATACAAAATTTGGAACACTATCAGATTTATCCACAAAAGGTTACCAAGGTGACTTATCCAAATATGCAACTCTTGATCAGCTCAAAAATGAAATCAATAATTTACTAAATCTTACCAGCGTAGATCCAGATGAAGTCGTCATTTTCCAGGACAAAGAAGGACGATTAAAGACGAGTAACGTAAAACTGTCAGATGTAGTTGTACGAAATCCAAGTGGGAATATTGTTATGACACAAAACAAGATTACAGATCTTGGAAACCCAACTGAGGATGGGGATGCTGTCACTAAAAAATACGTCAATGATTGGGACGCTTCAATTAATAATGAAATCACAGCGCTCAAAACTGATTTTACCAGTCACGTGAATACATTTTTAAGTTTTCGCAGAAACATAAACAAAATTAGAGATGAATTTTTTGGAAATCCATCAAATGTTAACATTACACTCGCTAATATTAACACAAAACTCAATGATATTATTAGTGGAATTCCTAATATTGTTGAGAAAACGAATATGATTAAAATGCCTCACAAACAGATTAAAAATATTGTGTATACTGTTGCATCCGGTTATAGTGGATGGACATCACAAAACAAGTCTATCAAATATATTGCAGAAGTTACCGGTGTGTATAGATTGTCAGTGTTTAGCAGTGGAAAGTTTAAAATATTTACCACATATTCATGGCGTTATTCAGATGATGACATATTTGGAATATTATCTGTAATATTAAACAAAAATTCTGAGGAGGAATTTATACTTGAACCAACTGATAAAAATTTTGTAGGTCCTTATCGGTGGTGTTTGGAATTTGTAGCTGATTTATCATAACTATGTAAACAAATATTATAATGAAAAGAAGTATAGTTGATTTTAATCACATTTCAAAAGATATTCCAGAACTGGATGTGGATGCACTAATACAAAACTATAAATATTATCATAAAAAACTTTGGTGTGTAAAAAAATGTTACAAATACTACAACAAAATCCTTCGAGTAATATCATATCTACCCTTGTTAATGATCAGTTCTGGTATAATTTCAAGTGGGGTATCATTAAATCCATTTTTGTTAATTATATCCGGTATTGGTGTTTCACTTACAGCGGCGTGTAAAAAAGTAGAACCAAGACTTTTGATAAAGAAGCACGGTTGCTTAACATCAATTAAAACTTACAAGAAACTACTTGATCAGATCCGGTCTTACCTACGAGGAGTTAAATATAATATGGATGATTTATTACGTGAATTTCGTATTATTGACAATATGTTAACAGATATTCTACCAATGAGGGTTAGCAAGTATGAAAAAAAAATATCACAAAAAATATGAGTAACATAAAATTTTATCTAAACTTAAGATATAATATAACTAAAATAATATCATTTTCATTCTAATGCTAGTTTAATTTCCGCCTTGTTAACTGAAAAGTTCAAATACACAGTTTAATTTTCATCCTGTTATCTGATAAAAAATTTGTGGTAAAACCTATTTGCCGTCTTTAGAATAATCATATTCCACACATACGCTGTTCTAACAAATTCGTCACTTCTGTTGACAGAGCTTATCGCATTCCAACACCTGTTGTTTTGTCTGGTTACAAAATATCTGTCTACATAGTAGTAGTATAGGGAAATGAGGGTTTGGCGGGGGTGGGGGAGGAGGTGTGGGAGGGTGGTGATGGGCCAAAACCCTCATTTTCCTCTACTACTAAAGCCCATTTTACATTGTATACTTTGTTAGTGATTAGGTAAAATGTGCACTTCAACAAACATCCAGCCACGATCATTTAATCTTTAAAATTCCTATTTTTACCAGCGGATTTCGTCAACAAAACGTTTGATTTTATTCAGCACATATTTTTATCCTTAGCCTCTTCACATGGCGCCAGAATACTCAGCCCTATCTTCCCTATCTAGGAGCCGTTGTTGACTCTGACATAGTATTACAGATAATGTAGAATGGCAGATAGGGGCATAGCAATAATCCGAGGGCTGTTTGTTATCCGAGGTAATTTGTTTTCTTTCTTTCCAAGCTATTGCTTACAGGTAAGCTAGCATCCAGGTACCTGTTGTTAGCATTCGTTATACTGCTTTCTAAACGCATTTCGATCTTTCCTAACCTAGCTTGTGTCCATTCTTAGTCGGATCCCCTACATTGCGTGACTAGAACGTTCTATAACAGCTGGTGAAAAATATTCGAAACACAAATGTGGCCATTAATGACTAATAAGGGACTTTTAAAGCCTGCCATATGCTGTGTTTGGGGCCAGGTAGGGTAGTGTTGAGTACTGAAATGCACAAAGGACAAAAAAGTAATGTGTATAGTAAATGTTAGACTGATGAAATGAACAGTGCTGTGTTTATAATGCCTGATGGAATTAACTATGATATATTTATATTGGCTGACGAAATTATGTTTATATTGACTGATGAAATTAACCATGTTATGTTTATTTAAGTTAAATGTTAGAGTGATGGAATGAACTATGTTAGATTTATTCTGAATCACGATTAGATATACTAAAACATATGGAGATTATAGATAAATTATCCATTCTGCATTGTTTATATTTTCTGGCTAAATGATTAGTGGAACTAAATAATAATGTAGATTCATTTGTTTTACAAAGATCTTTGTTTACATTGTTAGATATAATATATGGTGTAAATTGATTGGTGGCAAAATATTTTCACGATATTTAAGTCGGAATACCCGTAGTCAAGAATGTATAAGCTATGTATGCGTGCATTAATGTGAATATCCAATTTTATTTGCAATATATGAAGGGCAAGGAAGAGATGGTTCTACCTTTGTGTTGTACATGGGATAGAAAATATTATGAAACATTTTTTTAAAATTAATAATATTTTAAGTTATCTAACTCAACAGTTGGTTTGCAAAAAGAGTGACAATTTAAAATGTACTGTAACTGAAAGAAATTATTGTTTAATAACTAAATAAAAAAACGTAATTATATTTTGAAACGGTGGAAGAATGCCTGGAAGTTTATATCTTTTCGATATAAATGAGATTGCAATAGAGTAGAATGTTGATTTTACATTGGTGGCTCTTTTCTCAGAAGTTCAAAAAACTCTCTGGTCAGACCCAGAAAGCTACTGATTGGTTACGTAAATAACTTGCATAATTCCCTAATGATTTTGTAAGCCATACTTTGGATGTATTTGAAAACACTTATAACTCCTATATTAAATTACGGAGCAGAGGAATGGGGATTTGCAAAACTTTGTTGAAATGGCAAGGCAGTTAATTGCAAAATTAGGTACGAAAATATTATTCCAAATGTAATGAATCGACCGAATTATTTGTAAAATCTGTTTGGATGTACATGTTGACTTGATACTGTTAAGAATTAATGGTAAATTCGCTATTAGTATTAGCACTACCTTTGATTCCAAGTTTCCATGGAACTTTATGTGAATCTTTATTTAAACCAAATTTTTACACCCATAATGATAAGAACAACAAACCCCATCCTCCCACATTAGTGATTTCTCACCAAAATTGCAATCCCCTTATTAAAAATCGCCGAATAGAAGTTAAAAAAGTGTAATTGCACAATCATTCCTTTATTCTAACGCTCACTTTACCAGCCAATCTTGATTAACATTTGGTTCGATAATGTTTCACCGGCTGTTGTTGAAGGTCAATTCGTATGGCAAGCAGAGGCACCTCACTAAAAAAGGACACGATTTGCTTTTGAACGATCGCAATGAGCAGGAAGCAATCCCAAGGTATGCTATACCAATATGTGCTATATGCAAGTGAATTGTTAGGAAAAAAGGAAAAGACTGGTTTAAATAGTATTATCCAATCTTTATATATTAAAATAATAACGAATACCACTGGTATGATCCGCTCTTACACTCTATCGTATATAACTGTATATAGAATCGACGAGTCTTCGCTAACGAGGATTCGGTCATGCACTGTGTCCCAGTTAAGAAGTCAATGAAAGAAAATTTCGATCTACCTAAAAAAAAAAAGAATTTGTGGATCTGATGAGAAAAAGGAAGTAAATTGGAATTACACAGATTAAATGATCATGGTTGGGTATTTATCGATGTGTACATTTGCTCTAATCACTCCCAACGTTAACCTATTTAACTTTATGTGTAATTCGGTAACATTTACACATCGATAAATACCCAACCATGACCATTTGATCCTTTAGTACATTAACTAATTTTACATTTGGTGATGATGGCAGAATGTCATGCATTGCTGTAAGATATTTTATGCTTATTACATAAAAGTTAAAAATTACTCAGGTTGATGAAATAAAAAATATAATGTATTTCCTACCATTTGCTAAACAAAGGTTATGAGATAATTTTGTTCCAAACTGGAATGCTGAGTTGGCAAATTTTCTTCAGAACTTTTACAAAGTTTTACGGTCATTCACATTAAGGATGTATTAAAATGAAATATATAAAATTGCAAAATTAAAAGTAGTACTACATAGACTGGAGAAGTAAATCTGGGTAAGACCAGAATAAGACTTCCAGAGAAAACTTTACTAGAAGATGGATATAATTTTCGTCTTTCAAGTCCACTGTATTTGAAACATAATCAAACACACACACACACACACACACACACACACACACACACACACACACACACACACATATATATATATATTATCAGAGAAAATGTAACATGCATCACTTTAATATCAAGTCATAATACAAGCTTGTGAAAGAGTTTAAGTATTTTTGTAATAATTTTTTAAAGTGAGAAATAAAGCGGCATTTCGGCTATCTGCCTTATTTTATACGTTACATCAAATATTAAATGTTCAATATTGGCAAATATAATAATTTTATGTAAAAATACCCAACGAAATGCAAGAATTATATGTATGTATGTATGTATGTATGTATGTATGTATGTATGTATGTATGTATGTATGTATGTATGTATGTATGTATGCATGCATGCATGCATGCATGCATGCATGCATGCATGCATGCATGCATATATATATATATATATATATATATATATATATATATATATATATATATATATATATATATATATATATATATGCATGCATGCATGCATGCATGCATGCATGTATGTATGTATGTATGTATGTATGTATGTATGTATGTATGTATGTATGTATGTATGTATGTATGTATGTATGTATGTATGTATGTATGTATGTATGCATGTATGTATGCATGCATGCATGCATGCATATATATATATACATACATACATACATACATACATACATACATACATACATACATACATACATACATACATACATACATACATACATACATACATACATACATACATACATACATACATACATACATACATACATACATATTTTATCTATTGTGTGTACTGTATACAATTTTTCAATCTATCATTTTGAATATATTTCCAGTCTATAAGTTTTAATAAAGTTATCTGACGATCTTTGTTTTGTAAATGTTAAAAATAAACAACATTGTACTATCTGCACGTTGGAAATGCAAAATTTTATTACTGCGTAAAATAGAAATCAAATCACTGTAATTTGATCTTTTTTTGTAAATGCTAAGAGAAAAAAAAAACATTTAATACCAACACGATAGAAATGCAAAGCTCCATTAAAACCTAAAATAGAAGTCGAATAACTGTAACCTGATTTTGCTTTGTAAATGCTAGAAGTAAAAAAAAAAAAACAACATTGTAATACCAACACATTGGAATAACAAAGCTTCATTGCAGCCTAATATAAAAGTACAATCACTGTGCCCTGATTTTACTTTCCTTCTAAAGCAGTGAATTAAAGTGAACATCATGTTGTACAATAAAATCTGATTAAAATCAGATCTCCAGTTTCCTACGTGACGATATGACAACTACCGCTTAGGTCTCGTGTTCTGGTGATCTATGTTATTGCCGTAATTGCTAATTGTATTAATACATCAGACGAAGTTTTTGGGAGACTGAGCAGCATGGCTGAAGAGCATCATTGTGCCTCGAACGATTTGATTTGCTTTCAGATTTACAAAAGCTGCGTTACCATTGGCTAATTCAAAGGTCATCAGAACATGAACCCTAAGCGGTCGCTGACAAGTCTTGAGAGGTTAGTAGAGATCCGATTTTAATCAAAGTGATTGTGCACAAGCTTTGTACATTTTCTTTCATCGAGTTAAGTAAATTTTTAAAACTAATATTTCATGATCATAAAATATTTTACAGTAATGCATGGCATTCTGTCAACTTCACCATATGTAAAATTATTTTCTGTACGCTGTCTTTCGCTAGGTTATATTTTTAAGAACTATCTTACGCCAAGTAATTTCTTAATGAATTGACTGCATCCTTTCAGAAGTGTTAGGTTTTGCTACTCTGCATACGTCTGCTCTTTAATTTAATATAAAAACTAAACGTTTTCTATTTTTAGCCAATGAATAGATAAATTGCAATGTTTTTGAAATTTAGATCGATATAGGATGAGGCCCAAACTGACAAGTCTTATATCACGGTAGATTTTAGAGGATAAAAAATATCTTGTACAATTATTTCTTGATTACAAAAATAGAAATATATATATATATATATATATATATATATATATATATATATATATATATATATATATATATATATATATATATATATATATATACCCTATTTAATCAGCCACACATTTCTGTAAAAAATGTTAAAAACATGTTTGTACTGTAATAAATAGATATATTCTTTCATACAAAAGATTGTCCTTGTAAAACTAGCATGATCTCTTAACTAGCTCAACGTAAATAGTCCACTTTGGATCAACTACAGCTTAATTTATCGCTTATTTAGTCTCAGAGATTTTGGGACATTTATCAGGACTAAGTATTTATTTTATATTTTCATGTCTAAAAATACACTTTCCAGAAGTACTTTTGAACAGAAATCATCAATAAACAGCCACGATGATTTCGCTGATTGCATACAGCTTGCAGAGTATTCATTATCGATGAATAAATATATCAGGTGCTTGTGAACAGAAGTAGGAGACAACCCCTGCATAATTTTGCTTTCCTCGCATATTATCATTACATTCCTTGAGAGCTTTTAAATTTACGTATAGGACCTTTGAAATTAACGCTAATCCGCTATCCTCAGGTTAGCGATTAAGTCGACGGATCACCAAAACCAAGGCGACAATAATCCATTGTTGCAATGAAAATGACTGCCGGTCGCTAGCAGGACGGTTCAAAATTGGCGGAAAGTTGGCCTAACCTTTAAGGGTAAATTGATCTGTTTATTGTGCTGATTGATTACCTGCCAACATCCTGCCCTTGACGAGGTACAATAAACGTTCGAGGCACAAAGAGACAGGTGCAAAACCAATCATCCACTTATCAAATAAATTACGGTGATTGTTGTAAAAACGGTCTTCACGCACGCGGAAATAACTTGCCTGGTTTGCTGCCCAAAGCACTGATTGTTAGTACCGATAACGACAAAGGTGCCGGGTATCGTATTGATCAATCGCTAAAGGTATCCTTCGCCCAATAAACGATAATTATACAAGGTTTTAATATTGCTATCGTTGGCGATAAATATTTAATGCACGGTGTGTAACTATTATAAACGTAAGGAAATATTTGCAAGATGTGCAGCCGCCTCCAAAAACGACAGAAATTAGATAACAAGAGAGGTGGCGATCACAAATATATTCAAGAAAGTATCAGAAATGTTGGGAAAATGAACATAAAATGACCCGCGAGATGTTGCGGGGTTGTACACCTTCTGCACTGCGTATTCAATGAAATATGAAAGTGCGCTTGGTACTTCATTCCTGGTTAATGAGTGTGAAATACAGTTTGTAATTGCATACTAATAACTAATAATATATGTCGAATTAGAAACCAAAGGCACCTAGGATAAGTGAAACTTAAACAGGATCAGTGAAAATTTAATACTGGTGATCCTAGGGGTTAGTTAAAATTAACTCTACCTTTAAGCCCTTTATATAAAAAACGACCAATTAATACTTTATCAATGCATATACCTGGGCAGGTGGGGTGGATACGAATCCGCTATGAGTTTGGTTCATATTTTATTTTAAGTGGATTAACTAGCTCACGCAAAGCATGAAAATTAGTTCCAACCTAATTTCAAATAATTCTACTGTTCCATCAACATCTTTTTTGACTTCCCAACACATATTCTGCCTGACCAATATCTATTCTACCAGATTAGTGGAAACTGTGACGAATAAACAATGTAACTGACCAGCACCTGCTGTAATTATCCAAAACATTTTGACTGACCTACATATATTGTGACTGACCCATCCTAATGTCACCGACCAATAACTATTCGTAGGAACCACCATTTATTCCAACTGACCAATATCTATTCTATGCCTATTCTGATCGACGAAAACCAGATTTGAATGACGAACACAAATTATCACTAACCAATATATATTCCGAGTGACCACCACATATTCTGAATGACCAACACTTATTCCGACTTATTCTATTTTGACTGATCAACGCCGATTTTGACATACAAGCAAATATTCTGACAATATTCAGACAAATAATGATTAATTTTTCCAAAATGCCATCCTTTTGCATATAATATGTATTGAAAGTTGACCTTATTCACTTAAAGCAATTGCAACATTGTAGAACCTATGAAAAAAAACCAATCTCTCAATTTTTAAATTTAGCACAAGGTGTCATGTATTGTTTAAATGCAGCATAACATAAGAATCGTTGTTTTTGTTCTGATTTCCCACGTCAATCCTGAGTGATATTGTTTTTTTTTTTTTGGTCTCAAATAAAACTGCCTTCGGAACAAGTGTAGACAATGACTTGTTTAAATGATTTTAGTCGTTGTTTGACAATTGATGTGTGTTGTTCTTCTGTCGAGTCGACGAAGACCACTCTAGTCATCCGTGACTTGGAGGGGCTGGTTCGGTTCTGTGTGTACACAGGTGGTTGATAAAGTAAATCCTTGCACAGAAGGTTCGGTTCGAAATGGGACACGGATGAGTAGGACATCTCCAGGAGGGTTGATGGCACGTGCTTTTCTGACTTGCCTCTTCATCTATGCAGCTGATATCCTGCTCGATTCACACAACTTGGAGCCTTTGTGTAGATAGGAACACCAAGTGACTCGATCGCTAGCTGTTTGCTCCCATGAGTCAGGGTTTATGTTAAACGATTTCAATGCAGCTTTCAAATTGTCTTTGAAGCGTTTCTTCTGACCTCCATGGAATTGGTGTCCTTGCTGCAGATCGCCATAGAAGAGTCTCTTAGGCAGCCGGTGGTCTGGCATGCGTACAACATGTCCCGCTCAGCGTAGCTTGGACTGCATCAGAATGATGTGAATGCTGGGGAGACATGCTTGGGCGAGCACCTTGGTGTCTGTGACTTTGTCCTGTCATTTGATTTTGATTATTTTCCTGAGGCTTGTGGTGTGAAAGTGGTTCATCTTCTGGCATGGCGTTGATACACCGTCCACGTTTTGCATGCGTAAAGTGGGAGTACAACTGCCCAGTTTTGTCGTGATGATGATGCCTCTTCTATTCCAGACATTCTCACACAATCTGACAAAAGTTGCGCTGGCTCTGGCAATGCGGAGATCACCTCATCGTGAAAGGTGACACTCTGTGAAAGTGTGCTGCCAAGGTAGGTGAAGTGGTTCACTACGTTGAGTTTTTGGCTGTTGACGGTGATGATTGGCTCAGTATATGGCTTTCCCGGGGCTGGCTGATGAAGTACTTCGGTCTTCTTATTATTGACTTCTCTCTACACAAAGGCTCCCAGTTGTGCAAGAACTGGAGAACTTGTCAACACTGCATTGTAGGTCTGCTTCTGAGCCAGCATTGAGAACGCAATCATCAGCAAATAAGAACTCAATGATATTGTCTGTCATAACCTTGGTTTTCACTTGTAGCCTCCTGGGGTTGAACAGTTTTCCATCTGTACTGTACCTGATGTAGACTCCAACATCTCCGTGTCTGAAAGAATTTGTCAACATGGCGGAGAAAAAAAGACTGAACAGTGTTGGTACTAGAACATATCCCTCTTTGACGCCACTGGTTACTGGGAATGGTTCAGATGACTCACCATTTTCCTGGATTCGCGCCTGCATGCCGTCTTGGAATTGCTGAACTATGGATATAAATTGTTTGGGACATCCATACTTGGCCATCACCTTCCATAATCCTTCTCTGATGACAGTATCAAAAGCCTTTGTCAAGCCGATGTAGATGGATATAAGGGCAGCGTTTTGCTCTTGACATTTCTCTTGTAGCTGCCTTGCCATGTCAGTAGTCCTACTTTTCTACGGGAATCCACACTGGCTATCTGGCAGGAGTCCCTGATCAAGGTGCATAGTGAGGCGGTTCAGTAGGATTATGGCGAGTATCTTTCCTGCAATTGAGAGCAAGGAAATACCGCAATGGTTGTCGCAGGCCTGTCGGTTTCCTTTGCGTTTGTAGAGGTGGATTATGGGAGCATCTTTGAATTTCTGCAGGATTGTCTCTTGCTGCCACATCAGTAAAAAATAATTCATGGAGCATTTCAATCAGGACTGTATCCATTTCCTTGTAGACTTCTGCTGGGATGGCATTTGAGCCGGGAGCTTTAACACTAAAACGCAGATGAATCGCTTTCTGTGTCTCAAGCAAGGTTGGAGGGTCATCCATTACTTCGTTGATGGGTAATTGAGGCAGACATTTGATGGTTTCATCGTTGATGGATGAAAGGCGATTCAGGACATTGTCAAAATGTTCTGAATATCGTTTAAGAATCTTCTCTTTGTCAGTAATTAGAGTGTTACCATCTGCGCTGAGAAGGGGTGATGCAGAGGATATAGATCCATATACGTCTTTCAGGGCATTGTAAAAGTTATTCATGTCATGCATGTCTGCATAGCACTGTATCTCATCAGCTGTGTTGCTAAATGTCTCGCATCTAACGGAGTTTTTGCTGAACCGTTCTGCGTATGTTCATGAGTGCATGTTTACTGGAGGTGGAATTGGGGATGATGGGTGAATGACAAGAGTGACTTGTGCGGTGACTTTGTTTTAAGTGAGGAAGAGTTACGCAGTTCGTCGATCTCACTCTCTTGCCCAAAACCATCTGAGTCCAGCGGCATGACAAATTCGAGACGGCCGGAGACGGAGTGCAGTAGATGACCAGCACGTCCTACGTGTCTCGTCGTGCTTTGCTGGGAATCGCCTTTCTGCCCGTATACCGAGTCTTGTAAAGATTGCACACATGATCGCACCAACTGGCGGATTCCCATTTATACTGGAGTTACAGACTTTGAAAGGAAGAGAATTACAGAGGCAGTGCAGAAGCGCGAGAAGCGAAAATCTGAATTGCACACGATCTCTGTTAATCAAGCAAGACGAATCTCCTATGAAGTGTACTACAGATCGAAAATTGGCCTGACCTGCCTTTCACGTACTCATGTAACTAAAAGCAGTTAATAATGTCAAGGCCATCTTTTTTTTTTGGAGGGTGGTTGATCTTTTCAGAAGAGTTAGGGAGGCACTTCTGGCCTACATGTAATGATTGTGTTCTTGAATGATCTGTTTTTATTTCTCTCAAAGGTTTCCTTTCTGTCTATCTGCTGAATTTATTTTCTATTCAAGACATTCATCTTCTTCATGATATTTTTTCATGGCTTTTTTGTCATGTTTTTCCATTTCTTTCTTTTTCCTCCTTTTTGCTTCCCTCTTTTCTCTTTTCATTTCTCTCTCGTTCTCGTCATTTACTGTTGATGTCAGATCACTTTCGTGTTCCTGTTGCTTTATAACCTATTTTTGCTAGGCAGTATTTAAATTCTGATTTAAGCCTGGTAGTTCGGTTTCTTCTGCACGTGTTCCATATTGTTGATGTTGTTGCTGTGGGATAAGATTGTGTTGCTCTCTTAGTTGTTTTCTTCTTGGCGATGCCTTCAATATTTTCTGTGATATTGCTCTCGAGTCCTCTTGTGGATTTAATATTTATTGTTGTTATTGTTGTTTCTCATCTGCTTGGTTATTATTACTTGGATTATAGAGTTCGACGGTTGTATTTGTTGTTGTTTCTGTTTTATCGTTAGTACTTCTCAATTCTCTTGGTGTTTTTGGGACTTTTTGTTTCATATTGTTGCTGTTGTGCTGTAGGATTTGAAAATGATCTCTTCTTGGTGCTGCCTCTTGTGGATTTGGTATTTGGTTTAGATGTAAATTGTAAGAAAAAGTGCCGATAACTTTTTTTTTACATTTTATATATTTGGTAATTCATTCATTGCACTTTTAGAAGAAGGTTTTATTAGCTTGGCAAAATTCGTTTTCCCCATTTTAGTAGCTACCAAGGATTGTGTACTTTAGACATTTTCATGTTGATTTTTGGAGCACAAGGGAGCAGTCATTTAAGTTAGCAGTGTGCTAAGATCATGTAAAATTTCCAAAAGTACAATATCCAAAGAAATTTCAGCCACATTACATGAAAGTAGAATATAGGTATGCCAACATTTTCTTCACTATGCATGTTTAAAATGCAAACAACTTCACCTTGCATACACCACTCTCTTAAAAGTACATAATAACTGGTGAGTGCCACCCAAAAACAAGGGAAAAAGAACCAGCCTGGGATTCATTGTGACGTCATCCGTATATTGTGTCATTTGCCGCATGATACTTTGTAACAACATCAGTGCTGGATTTAGACAAAGCGAAGCCCTAAACTATGGGAAGCTATAAAGGCCATATTTGGTATAAAATAAATCTGAGGAGCCCCTTCAGACTGAGTTCAGACTTTGGGGCCCTAAGCTGCAGCTTGTTTAGCTTCTGCCTAAAGCCGGTACTGAATATCATACGTCGTGTTCCATCAACGTAAATGAAGAATTATTTGCTTTTTTATCTTACGCTTTTCACAAAATCTCATTCTGCACTAACCAATAGCAGAGAAAAGACTTCACCAAATGCTATATATATATATATATATATATATATATATATATATATATATATATATATATATATATTGAATGTTATGCAGTTATCAATGCTTACATTTTTTCTTTACTAGGCATTTTGCAACAAGATTTACAAAGTTGTAATTATACTCAAGGGAGGTAACCTACAGTGAGAGATATTATGTGAATTTGACTGGAAACCCACCGAGTGTTCGGATTGGCCGCTTGCAAGACTAGCAGTCACATTTGGTCACTACCCAATGTCTACACATAGGACAACTGTTCTCTGGCTAATTTTCCAAGTTGTTTGGATATTGAATACCAAATTATTTCACAGTTTATGGAGTACATTACCGACGAAGTTATTCATGTGTCAAGTTATTATGGAGTACATTACCGACGAAGTTATTCATGTGTCAAGTTATTCGTGATGGATAAATTCGTGAGAATTGGAATCAATCGACCATAAAGGAATCAGTTTTCTTAGTTGCCTATAATGAAGTAAAACTAATTCAACTCTGCTTCTTAAATAACTAAAAAAAGGCTTCTACCGCAAAAAAAAACAACTTTGTTAATATAGGACGAATTGATGCGGGGTCAGGATTTAATCTTTGCTGTAAACTCTAAGGTAGTTAGTTTCGACACATCACATGTCGCACAGCTATTGGCAACGAAAATGGAAATAAATTGTATTTATATGTGAAGAATAAGTATTATTTCCTGTCAAATGTTACTGATTTGTGTGTTGTTTTGTTATTTTTCAAAACGCTTTACGTAAGGCTTTCTTCTGTTTTGCGCTTGAGTCTGAATGAATGAGAGAGAGAGAGAGAGAGAGAGAGAGAGAGAGAGAGAGAGAGAGAGAGAGAGAGAGAGAGAGAGAGAGAGAGAGAGAGAGAGAGAGAGAGAGAGAGAGAGAGAGAGAAGATAGATAGGGTTTGAATTCATATAGTAATATAAATGTAGTCATTTGGAGTTAGAGAATAAGTGTTTTTGGGGTCATATCTTTAAAATTTAAATTATTATTTGTACATAAACAAAATTTGTGCCATTACGTGGATAAAATGTAAAATAACAGGGCAGAATGAAATAGTTTTATACCACCATCGAAATAAAGCACAGAGAATATATAAATTGGACAGGAGAAAAGAGGGTTAACGTATAATTTCAGATCTCGAGATTAGTGGGTCCCTCACTCCTTGCCTCCACGGCCACAGTAGCGACCAAGAATCTGTGCAGAAAAATGACAAACGGATTATTACAGAAAAGCAAAGTCGCTTCTCGTCTGCGTTTCAGTTCCAGTATTAAACGCAAGGGATATTTGGACAATACTGAAATTTGAGAGATATCGCTTTTGTTCTGATTGAAGGTTTTATTAATTTCAACTTCTAGAATTTCATATCTACGTTCAGAATTGTTTCAAAGGATATTTTGTGGGGACGGAGTATGCGCCAACACACAGCTAATACCAATCATTTATGCAGCCTACAATTGTATAATACATATTACTTTTGTGATTTTCAAGAATTCTCAAACTCACGCATACCCCTTTCACCTGATGGCCTACTGCCCCATTCAGTTACACCAGTGAAAGTTTAACATACGACTGAGAACATTCCGTCGAGTCGCACCTTATTCATATGCACGTGTTAATGTGTCAGCAATTTTCTAGTAATAGGAAAAGAAAGTTAATATCTGGGGAAATCATGTTATAGCGTCCTTCTAAATAGGTTCGAATGCTATTTCTGGCGTCTATTTTTTTCCTAAAATAAACGGAACTGTAGAAATATGGATATAACTACAGTGTATATCACCCATTTAAATAAACAATGTCAACGTCTGATTGGTTAACACCTGCCATGACGTCGATTTTATGATTCTCTATAGGAATTAGAAGTAAAAATAAATAACAAAGATCAACACAGGTGACTTCGATTCAAAACGTTTACTTACAGTTGTAAAGAATAAAACCATTTAAGTTATTTCTGACTAAAGGCATAATGTTAAAACAAACATTCACGACTAAAAAGATCTCGGATCTTCAGCTAAAATATTTTTTTACGATAAATACGAATAAAATCTTTCTTATATACATACAATTCTGCCGGGCAGATCAACAACAACATATGACAAAAAAAAAAAAAATGCAAGTACCGTAAATAATCAAGAAATACCCCTTGAGTGGCATATACTTCCGTGATAGTACCGTTGAAGCTGTTTTGACGCGTACAATTTCGTGACATTAGTTTCTGTCCTTCATAGAAGTTTCATGTTTAGTTTGTGTACAAGCTCCTTGTTTTCATGCTTTTGGAAGCAACTCGTAAGTAACCAGTTTACTTCGTGACTGATGATAGTTAATTAATACGAGAAAAAGAATACGTCTTATATGGAATATTCGTGTGCGATCGGACCGGTTTTAGCTTGTTTTAATGGGTGCATTTGGTAACGTCAGCTGCACTAAAATTTTGTGCTTTTTTAAGCAATTTCGCAGTGTTATCCTTGAACTAATTAAATTAGGCAGAGTGCAATTTCCAATGAGAGCATTCGAAGCTTGATTAGGCCTGTTTGATTGGTGCGTGAGATTTTGTGATGTCAGCAAAAACATGTGCTGCTTGCTCGGATTTTTGTTTAAAATATTAGTTCCTAAGTATCAGGTACTGTTACACTGAACATCATGTAGGGTTCAGTTCCAATGAATACAATTTAGAGCGAGATAAAATCACTTTCGATGATAGATATTAACTGAAAAATACTGCGGTTAGTATTTCTTGCAATATGTACTATAGAGCAATTATAACTTAATAAATTCCACCGCTTTGTTCTAAATGATGATGTTGACAGAAAGCAACCAATCTCAACGAAATGTTTATTAAGAAAACAACTGTACTATGTTTACGGTTTAACTTTTCAAAGGGGCAATTTCATTATTAAGTCCACAAACTGCAATGTCAAGGAAACCGGGTTTCATTTTTATTAAAAGGATTAACAGTGACTTTACATATAATTAAAAAACTTATTAAGTCAACATAAACTAATAACGCTCATACACACGTTTACAGGCGCGATCGCGAACGGTCCAGTAAAAGGTTGCACACAATGGTATATGATCTCAATATTACGATCGTTATCATGTATCAACACTTTCGTTTCTTAAGTTCAGCAATTGCTGGATAAATTTGAGGCTAAAATTATATGATAACTTTTATTTTATTTTAACATTATCAAGTGAAGGAGAGGTAAACTTTATAGAAAATGTACGATACAGGTATATTCTCTAATACTGAAAGCGTCTCGTAACAATAGCCATTCATTTAAGCTTAGGACGTGTTTTCTATCCTTCTGATACAGTCGATTCTTTTTTGTCTACTTTCAGATATTAGTGTAAGCGTCATTCCTTCGAACTACTTCAAATCATTATTTTTGTTATCACCAACGACACCAAAAAATGTCGACATTTTTCTTCATTTTCAGTAAATTGGTAACAACTGACTAAAAGTCTAGTTTTGTTGCTAATACTATCAAGAAACATTTTATCGACCTTTTCCTTTTCTTCACAATCCTGTATCATGCATTGTTCATATAACTTGGTTTTTTTTTTTGTTGCAAGAATGACTACATTTAACACCGGTTCTGTTTTAATCCTTCTTCCATCAACAGCTTTGACCTTTAAAGCAAGTTTTAGGAAGTGTTCCAGCTCAATTTATATTTATCGAAAGGACAGTCGTGTGGATGTCTATGCGTGTGGAAGTTTTTAAAAACCTTTCAATTAAAAACTTATTTTCATAAAAACGATCAGACCACTGTCATATTAATGCAAAATAGCTACACCAACGACATTTTACTTCATGTCTCAAAACTTTTCAGACATCCTCTAAAGTGTCTCAATGGAATTTCTTTATGTAGCATCAGGATTTCATGTACGTTTAGTTAACAGAAGAACAAAACCGATTTATCTGCTCATTTCTCTTGTTCTTTCTAGTGACTGGACTCTTTTGAGACTTTGATAGGAGACTGGTGTTTTTGTTCTGTTGGTGTTACATGTCCATTATATAGGGATGTAACCTGCCTGGTATCACTGGTTTCCTTGTTGGATTTTCCTTGATCAGCTGATGAGTCCATTTTATGTTTTTGCGGAGAAGAAGAGCCCATACCACTGTTAACCTTGCTACCATCTGATCCTGACACAATGTTTGTCTTCACTGGAGAGTTGCTGGCAATATGGTTACTCGATCTTTTATTGCTGCTGTAGTTTATTGGCTCTTCTGTGTAATCATAAACACTGAGTGATACCGAATGATTTGGATTAGCCTGGTTAGTTCTTTCCCCAGACTGTACCTTGCTGCCCTCAGGTAGGGAATGTGAATTTGAATGCCAGTCAGTTGACTGAATACTTAGCTGGTTCCGCTGGTTCACATTAATGCCCTGTGAAATGCACCCACTACCCGATGTGCATTTGTCTATTGGTTTGGATACAAGTAAATTAGGTATTTTCTGCTTTATTCTACAATCATACTGGTCTTCTTTCTTATCACACTTGGTACCGTTATCATTGTTAGATTTTGAACACAGATCTATGGCATGTTCAATCGTCTTTTTAATCTGGATCGAACCGTTACTGTCATCATCATTTTCGTTATATATGTCGTTGGATTCGGCCTTCCGTTTTAAACCCCTACTTTCGTCTGTAAAACCCAAGTCATTAGCAGCAACAGTTGCTATCAATTCAAGGGGTGAAAGGTCGTGAGGTAAACTAACATCACAACAGTTGTTACTTGCAAACGTTAAATGGGGAATATAGCAGGTGGACCCATCTGTTTTCTGATCTACCTGATTTTCCAACTTGCTACAAGAACCTTCTGCAAAAGACACCTCCTTCTTCACTTCCGGTTTTTGATATATTGAGTAATACAATCTCATTACTCCTTTCTGTAAAGAAAATTTTATATGATATGTAACACATTCAAATATTTACAGCAATATAGCATTGAAAACAAAATACGGCACTGAAGCATACTAAGAGATTGGGTCGAAATCCCAAAAATGTTTTATCATGATAGGGATCTTGACATATTCAGATGACGTTCTAAACTGAGAGGTTTTAAAATGTCCAGACTTGTACAGCATGGTCTAAATATAAAGATACACAGGAATAATTTTGACAAATTTGCATGGAGAAAGATATATTTATTGTATTTTTGGGATTTTGATTGATTTGGAAAACAATATGCATTATTGTATATTTGATAATCTATGCGTTTAATGGCTTGATGACGATTTCATGATGATTTTAAAACTGTAGGTATCTTGTCATTTCTTTAATTAATTTCATATAACCTCCAACAATTAACAATTCGAATTGAAACTAAATGTTAAACAACTCCAGACCATGAAATGGTTTGCACGACATTTCTAATTCTTTAGACGTTTTAACTGTATACTGACAACCAATCTTATAATGATGTAATAATGCTTTGATGACTTTTGTCCTTATGTACTACTATCATCTTATGTTATACTTGATGTAATAATGCTTTGATGATTTTTGTCCTTATGTACTACTATCATCTTATGTTATACTTGATGTAATAATGCTTTGATGATTTTTTCCCTTAAGTACTACTATCATCTTATATTATACTTGATGCAATAATGCTTTGATGACTTTTTTCCTTATGTATTACTATCATCTTATGTTATACTTGATGTAATAATGCTTTGATGATTTTTTGTCCTTATGTACTACTATCATCTTATGTTATACTTGATGTAAAAATGCTTTGATGACACTTTCCTTATATACTACTATCATCTTATGTTATAATTGATGCAATAATGCTTTGATGATTTTTTTCCTTATGTACTACTATCATCTTATGTTATACTTGATGTAATAATGGTCTGATGATTTTTTCCTTATGTATTACTATCATCTTATGTTATACTTGATGTAATAATGCTTTGATGACTTTTTTCCTTATGTACTACTATCATCTTATGTTATACTTGATGTAATAATGCTTTGATGATTTTTTCATTATGTAATAATGCTTTGATGATTTTTTCCCTTAAGTACTACTATCATCTTATATTATACTTGATGTAATAATGCTTTGATGACTTTTTTCCTTATGTACTACTATCATCTTATGTTATACTTGATGTAATAATGCTTTGATGACTTTTTTCCTTATGTACTACTATCATCTTATGTTATACTTGATGTAATAATGCTTTGATGACTTTTTTCCTTATGTACTACTATCATCTTATGTTATACTTGATGTATTAATGCTTTGATGACTTTTTTCCTTATGTACTACTATCATCTTATGTTATACTTGATGTAAAAATGCTTTGATGACTTTTTTCCTTATGTACTACTATCATCTTATGTTATACTTGATGTATTAATGCTTTGATGACTTTTTTCCTTATGTACTACTATCATCTTATGTTATACTTGATGTAATAATGCTTTGATGACTTTTTTCCTTATGTACTACTATCATCTTATGTTATACTTGATGTATTAATGCTTTGATGACTTTTTTCCTTATGTACTACTATCATCTTATGTTATACTTGATGTAAAAATGCTTTGATGACTTTTTTCCTTATGTACTACTATCATCTTATGTTATACTTGATGTAATAATGCTTTGATGACTTTTTTCCTTATGTACTACTATCATCTTATGTTATACTTGATGTAATAATGCTTTGATGACTTTTTTCCTTATGTACTACTATCATCTTATGTTATACTTGATGTATTAATGCTTTGATGATTTTTTTCCTTGTGTACTACTATCGTCTTATGTTATACTTGATGTAAAAATGCTTTGATGACTTTTTTCCTTATGTACTACTATCATCTTATGTTATACTTGATGTAATAATGCTTTGATGACTTTTTTCCTTATGTACTACTATCATCTTATGTTATACTTGATGTAATAATGCTTTGATGACTTTTTTCCTTATGTACTACTATCATCTTATGTTATACTTGATGTAATAATGCTTTGATGACTTTTTCCTTATGTATTACTATCATCTTATGTTATAATTGATGCAATAATGCTTTGATGATTTTTTTCCTTATGTACTACTATCATCTTATGTTATACTTGATGTAATAATGGTCTGATGATTTTTTCCTTATGTATTACTATCATCTTATGTTATACTTGATGTATTAATGCTTTGATGATTTTTTTCCTTATGTACTACTATCATCTTATGTTATACTTGATGTATTAATGCTTTGATGATTTTTTTCCTTGTGTACTACTATCGTCTTATGTTATACTTGATGTAAAAATGCTTTGATGACTTTTTTCCTTATGTACTACTATCATCTTATGTTATACTTGATGTATTAATGCTTTGATGACTTTTTTCCTTATGTACTACTATCATCTTATGTTATACTTGATGTAATAATGCTTTGATGACTTTTTTCCTTATGTACTACTATCATCTTATGTTATACTTGATGTAATAATGCTTTGATGACTTTTTTCCTTATGTACTACTATCATCTTATGTTATACTTGATGTAATAATGCTTTGATGACTTTTTCCTCATGTATTACTCTTATCTTATAAGAGGTACAGCACTTGGTACGATACTATTGCTGTGGATGCATCATTACTGTGCTACCCAGTGTAAGAGAATATCATTGTGCTACCCTGTGTAATACAACAGTACGATGCTACCCAGTGTAATACAACAGTAAGTACAATGCTATAGAGTGGAAGGCAACATTTCTGTGCTACACAGTGTAAGACAATACTGTTATGCTAATCACTACCCAGATTAGGACAATATTTCAATGCTACAGTGTAAGAAAACAATATAATGCGACAGTGTAATACAAAAGTATGATGTTATCCAGTGTAATACAACAGTACAATGCTACCCAGTGTAAGACAACATTACAATGCTATCCAGTGTAAGACAACATTACAATGCTACCCAGTATAAGACAACATTGCAATGTTACCCAGTATAAGACAACATTACAATGCTACCTAGTGTAAGACAACATTACCATGCTACCCAGTGTAAGACAATATTACAATGCTACCCAGTGTAAGACAACATTACAATGCTACCTAGTATAAGACAACATTACAATGCCACCCAGTATAAGAAAGACAACATTACAAATCTACCCAGTTTAAGACATTACAATGCTACCCAGTGTAAGACAACATTACAATGCTACCAGGTGTAAGACAACATTACAATGCTACCCAGTGTAAGACAACATTACAATGCTACCCAGTTTAAGACAACATTACAATGCTACCCTGTGTAAGACAACATTACAATGCTACCCAGTTTAAGACAACAGTACAATGATACCCAGTGTAAGACAACATTACAATGATACCCAGTGCAAGACAACAGTACAATGATACCCAGTGCAAGACAACATTACAATACTACCCAGTATAAGACATTACAATAATACCCAGTTTAAGAAACAGTACAATGCTACCCAGTACAAGACAACATTAGAATGCTACCCAGTATAAGACAACATTACAATGCTACCCAGTTTAAGACAACATTACAATGCTACCCAGTGTAAGACAACATTACAATGCTACCCAGTATAAGAAAATATTACATGTACATTGCTTCTCATTGTATGACAACATTACAATTCTACCCATTGTACAACAGTACCTTGCAACCAATTGCCAGACATCATTTCTATGATACCCAACCTAAGGCAACCTTTATTGTAACACCAATGTAATGCAAGAATGCAATGATATAACGTATGATATAATGATTCTGAAAATGTTCCATAGCTAGGGACATAATCTCCAAGGAAACATATCACAGCAGGAGTAGATCCTTACCCGTTTCCAGGAATATATGTAGGCAACGTCCATCAGTGAATAGATGTCTCTTAGGTTGCCTTGTGCATGGAAAAGGTCCACCTTGAATTAAAAAGAATACAGAAACTGCTTTATAAATACTAGAATGAGGTATCACAATTATCAATGGTTCTCGATTCGAATTGAACGAAGCAACGGGCTGCCTTGCAGAACTTGATGTCAGGTACGTCGGGTTGCCTTCTATAGCACGCAAAGTTTTTGCAAATCAGGCAAAATATAGTTAGCTAAGATAAAACTAGCATATCTAATAGGTATCTATATCGTAGCAAAAACTAATAAGGATTTTTTTTTCAGATACAGTAAATCTATCTTGTCTGAAGAATGCTAGATTAGTCTGCCTACTTCACGATTAAAATAATAGCTATTGGGTAACACAAAAGGCTGATTAATGAATGAAACTGAAATTTGAGGGAACTATTTATTATCAGAATTTCGCGTGGAATATAAGCATTCACGTTAGGGAATGCGACTTTTTACGAAACGAAATACATTCGTATTATCCGAAAATTTCATTTACGCTGAATTGATACTAGTTAGTTTCTAACTTCCAGGTAAACTCATTTGATCCAAGTAACATTATACCTGCTATATTGTTAATTTAATTTGCTATACATTCGATTAAAAAAAGTTCGAGAATCTTTGTCATCTCCGACAGACTTTGTTAATCTGGAGAAGAAAATATGCATTGGTACTAATAAAAACTTTCTATGGATAAAAGCATCACCTGAATTTTTGTGCAGGGTAGTAATTACCTGAAGATAATGCAAATGAGTTGCTTTGCACGCATTCATATCTTATGTATAAATTTATATTAACAAGGCTTGAGAGGGGTTATTTGTAAAATTTGCCATAATCGCATTATGAAATGAGATTTTTTTTTTCTTTCTGTTGGCTATTCATATATGTTGTAGTGTTTTACGGCATCCTCGCACAAAAGTGACTATATAGTACCAACTAACGTTAAGGTTCCGAAAATAAAAAAAAATGAAATACATAAGAACGTAGGAAAGTAACCACTTTTATGGATTTTGGTGAAATGAAATATCATTATGCCTGAATATGTTGTATTTCATGTTTACATTTACACCATTATTAATTTGTTTAATGTAGTGGTATGTCAGCGTGCATCATTAGTGGTTAGAGTGTCCGCCTCACGTTTGAACCCTGCCCGTGTCATACTAAAGACACAAAATGGTACTATCAGCTGCCTCGCTTGGCGCTCAGTATTAGGAGTTTAGTTTGAGGATTTGTCGGCCTGGTGTCAGGATAATGTGACTGGGAAATACATCATGACACATGTCTGCGGCATGATGCCCCTGTGCTGGACATCACTGCAAACATCGTGGCAATATGACTGAATAATTGTTAAAACACACACACACGCACACGCACACACACACACGCACACACACACAGTAATGGTCTATATAAAACACAGACAGCCTAACTCCAGTACTGGTATATGAAACACGTACAAATTAATTCCAGGACAAAGAGCGGACAAATAAATCCATTACTGGTATATAAAAACAAAACATGGACAGGTTAATACCAGTGCTGTATACAAGCACGGACAGCTTAAATCCAGCACTGGTAAACAAAGCTAGGACAGCTTAATTCCAGCACTAGTAAACAAAGCACGGACAGCTTAATTCCAGCACTGGCAAACAAATCCCGGACAGCTGAATTCCAGCAATGGTTAACAAATCACGGACAGCCTTAATTTCAGCACTGGTAAACAAAACACGGAGAGCTTTATTCCAGCGCTGGTAAACAAAGCACGGAGAGCTTAATTCCAATACTGGTAAACAAAGCACGGACAGCTTAATTCCAGCACTAGTAAACAAAGCAGGGAGAGCTTAATTCTATTACTGGTAAACAAAGCACGGATAGCTTAATTCCAGTACTGGTAAACAAAATCACGGACAGCTTAATTCCAGTACTGGGAAACAAAGCACGGGCAGGTTATTTCCAGTACTGGTAAAGAAAGCACGGGCAACTTAATTCCAGTACTGGTATACAAACTACGGTTGGCTCAATTCCGGTACCTGGATACAAACCACGAACAGCTTTATTTCCAGTACTGGTATAAAAACCACAGACAGCTTATCCAGTACTAGCATACAAAGTACGGATAGCTCAATTCTGTACAGGTACACAAAGCAAAGACAGCCTAATTTCAGTACTGGTATACAAACCACTGACAGCTTCATTCCAGTACTGATGTACAAAACACGGACAGCTTAATTTCAGTACTGGTATATAAAATATGGACGGCTTAATTCCAGTACTAGTATATAAAACACGGACGGCTTAATTCCAGTACTAGTATATAAAACACGGACGGCTTAATTCCGGTACTGGTATATAAAACACGGACGGCTTAATTCCAGTACTAGTATATAAAACACGGACGGCTTAATTGCAGTACTATTATACAAATTTACATCTACCGGAGGGTCAAGACTATACAGCGAATATGGAAGGAATGTATCATATAAGTATCCAATAAAATGCTATGCAAAAATTCCTAGGTCATATACATAAGTAGGGCATATAACATTTTTGGTATCAATTATAATTGGAGTCGTATACATACTTCACACTTGGCAAATCACATTTTTGGTATAGATTACGGTTAGAGAAACATACATATCGTGAGTAGGGCAATCACGATTTGACAGGTGCATACCGCGAGTGGGGCAAATCTCGTTTTTTTTATATCAGCAACGATACAAACTGAGTAGTAGAAATGTTGATTTTTGTTTACAAACATAAGAAAGTAGTGCAAGTCACGTTTGTTGACATATACATATTGAAAATAGGGCAAATCACGTTTTTGTAGATGTACCTGTGAGTCGGGCAAATCACATTTCCTGGTATCAATTATAATTAGTATAATTAACGTAATAAATTAACGAATTATTTCGGTTAAAAAACAAAACAAACTGATGCCCTGTCTTGCAAATACTCAAATTTATTATTGAATAATTTTAATTTGGATGTGCTGAGTTTCGTACTGATTTTAGTAGCCCTATTTTAGTACACCTCTTTTGTCCACAATTGACTAAAGAGTCTGTTTCTAATAATCATAAATTTATATTAATTGAGCCCATGGCTCCATTTTCATACACGTATAATGCAAACATTGACATGTCCAAAGGTTGGATGAAGCAAGAGAGTTGAGTGTTGGTCATTTATTCTATAAAATTCTTATATATTCATGTAAAAGTCTGATAACATTGAGCTTCGATTTGAGACTGCGTTTTTATTTCAAACCAATAAAGTATGGCGTTTCGAAAGTGATTGTTACACATACTATCTCAATGTGTCTTATACAATGTATGATTTTTATAATCTAGAATAAAGATGATAAAGCTGAGCTTCAATTTCAGATTGTATTTTTTTTAGCCAATAAAATATGGCGTCTCGAAAGTGATTGGTACACTCAATATAAAGAGGTAAATGGCAGTCTTATAAATTGCATGATTTTTCAGGTCAGGCCAGTTTATGATGGTTAACATACCATTTTGTTAGAACAAGAGTCAGAAATACGAGAATTGTATTGACATGAAATTTATATATAACTCTTTGATCATGTATGAATAATTTTTATTACATGGTTGGCTTTGTTCATGTGTGCAGCTGCATTGTGGAAAGAGTGAACCTGCAGATTTATCCTCTTGTTACCGCTCTTTCCATGGTGCTCCGTTTGCAAACATTCAACTGTTACCATTTACATCAAAAAGACAGTTTATGACCTTGAAAATCTGTATTATAGCATCATGCTCGATGCTGATGTTCGAATAGGGCTTGCATCATAAAATTGTACACGTAAAATAAAACAGAACCGGACAATCATGAACGAATGTATGAAAATTTTCCAGTAGCTATAGGTCAAAATTCAAATTTCAAAGATTATTTTAAAAAGTCTTGCTGAAAAGGTACAAGTTTAGGACGACCGATAACAAGAGTTTCAAGATGGCTTCCATACAGATGGTTAGATCAGCAATATTTTAATTTAAAAATCCTGAAAACCTGTAGTTTCGCATCCAATAAACTACAAGTAAAAACTTTTACTTGAAAGAGTCTTGAAGTCTTGTGATAAGTTTCATCCTTTCAGTGTTATAGTGATAAAAAGATTCTTAAGATGACTGCTTTGACGGCCATAGAGAACGTCAGATCAGAAACAGTTTCATTTAAAACCAACTAGACATCATAAGAAATCTTTTGGTAAAAACCCATGCTAGTTTCATCTATTAGGAATTAGAAGGAATAAAAGGATTTTCAAAGATGGATGCAACCGTTGCGGTTATATTGGATTTTTCAGTGGCACCATTTTCATTTAGTACCGACAAGACCTTGGAATCAATGTGGATGTAAAGTTTAAATAGCTTAGAGACAACAAGCTTGTGCCAATAGATGGACGGACGAAGGACAGCAGGCCATCCAATACGTTCGTCTATTTTATGACATGATGAGCAAAACACAAAACAAATATGTAAAAAAAGAATGATATAATTGTGGGGAGGGGATGGGAGAGGAGGGGATATAAAAACTTTCAGGCCATCAAAAAAAAATACAGATCAGCCAAAGAAAGCATCTGTCATTTAATTATACCACAAAAAAGAAGAGATTCCAGTGGACTATTGACTAACTCGACTGAATGCTTATCTGAAGCATTATGCAGTGTGTGTGTGTGTGGGGCAGACAAAAGTACACAAGCTTGCTTAACAGGGTTGGGCAAAACAAATAATTTGCTGAATAAGATATAAATATTTAACTATGAATAACTTCAATTTAATGGAATTTTCAACCCACAAAGAAATAGATATGCATATTAGTTTCTGGAGAATGTGTTTTTTTTTCCAAAGCGTTTTTTTTTTTGCAATTTAAACTAAGCTGGAAGATTAGGTCTTCAATAGGAACACTAGGTAGCCCATCTAACCCTTCAATAGGAACACTAAGTAGCAAGCCAGCCCTTGAACAGGAACACTGGGTAACTAGCCAACCCTTCCATATGAACACTGGGTAGCCAACCAACCCATGAATAGGAACATTAGGTCACTAGCCAACCCTTCCATATGAACACTAGGTAGCCAGCCAACCCATGAATAGGAACACTAGGTAACTAGCCAACCCTTCCATATGAACACTAGGTAGCCAGCCAACCCTTCGTTTGGAATGCTAGGTTTGTACTTGCAACACTAGATCTTCAGTTCAAACATGAATTATCGTCAGTTGGAACACTATGATATGGTTGAATGTTTGGATTCAATTCCGTTCAAATATGAACTATCGTTAGTTGGAACATTATGTCATGTTTGAATTTTTGGATTCAATTTCGTTATTGTCAGAACGTGAGTAAAAACAAGACCAATAAAGGGAACACAATAAAAATTTTAACATGGCTGAGCTAACAAACAAGCACGTTTCTGTCAACATGACATGTTTGGAGGGTTTACGGAAGGCAGTCCATAGCGGAGTTGTATTGTATAATGATTTACCTGATAATTTTCCTGCAGAGAGAACTTCAAGCGAAGAAACTTCTTCAAGTACCCCACAGTGATAGCTGCCTTGCACTGAATGTATCGGACATCCCTGGTCTGCAAACAGAAAAGGTAAAATCAATAAAATATTGTGTCACTATTTTCTGTAAAATTGATGCAGGAAACAAAGCAAGAAACTTCAGGCTTTTGGGGCGTTCTTTTTTAAACTGCTAATACAAATGCTCATACAAATTTATTTCTTATTATATCTAATATTATCCTTCCAGTTGTTTTTCTATATGTTCACTGACCCATATACCATGACTATATTTTATCTGCTACAAAGCATAAGCGCGCAATTTGTACAACCAACAACTGCATCATTTTGTCTCACATTTTGCTTTTCAATCAAAATTTGATTTAAATCGTAATATATTTCCACTACTCTTACCTTTAACTTACTAAAGAAGGGTCATATCACAGAGTTGTTGGTGTACGCTTTTGATAACATCTCAAGTGATTATACCCAACGGCATCATCACATGCCACTCACATTTTTGCACCACCTTAGGACTCTGCATTAACTATAAATCTCGTCCGCTTGAAATAATCGGTCGAAGTGTTGCAATAATCATTGTCATTCAGACAAGAAAGTCAGAGAGATAAATAACTTCTACGTCAGTGTTTTCGGTGCGCCAAATCGTTTTCATTAACAAACGACTTCTGCGAAGTTACAAGGCAATAAAAAGTTTTATCACAGATTGGCAGTGTTTTTTAACATGTCGGCGTCCGATTCGATGAATCTTTTTTGCCGTAATTAACTGTAATTGATATTCCATGAAAACGACGAAGCCCACCAAAAACAATTAAGTAGTAACTATTTGTCTTGTCTGATGTTTTTGCTTGAGCGGCTTTTATTTCTTCAATAACTAAGATCTATTGTTATGACTGACTGAGATATAAAGCCACAAAAATAAGCCGCCATTTATTCGCAAGCTAGTAGTGTAAGAAGGCAATTGTGACTGTGCTGCAATAATACAATGCACACTGTTCATCAAAATCCCAATTTAAGCAAACGCATGCAAAAACATGCACAAGACAAATTAAAGCAAACATTTAACGATACGGCAAAGAACAGTATATCGGTTAATACGGTAACCCTTCTCCAGTTTCTATCCTGTCGCTTACGTAACATACGTCACCTATTATACACTCTTTCGGTGTTACGACCTAATTTTAGGCATCTCGAGAAAGTATCGTATTTGGAGATTAGTGTACTGCTCTATAAGTAAAATACTGCCGTTTACAGTCATCCAGATATAACAAACCCTAATGACCTGGATTCAGATCTATGATATAAATGGACGTAGCTGTTAGTTCATTTGAGTGCATGTGCTCTGTACACGTGCCCTGCCACAGTCGCCTGCTTAAATCTGCTATCAACATTTTAAGATTAAAAAAAAAACAACAAACAAACAAAAAAAAAAACAACAGCTGACTGATACAAGCAAATTTAAAAACTTTAAGAAAATATTCACTAATGTCGGTGACAACGAGTACACAAATCGTTACTATTATAGTAGGCTACAATGACAGTAGGACAGTCGTCATGAAAAAAGAATACGCCATTCTTGCACATTTTGTACAAAGTACAAAAGTCTTCATGCAAAGGCGTCATCATAGCAGATTACGATCAAAGTAAAAAAGTCTTCATGACAAGACCTAATTATAGCAGATTACAAAGTACCACAGTCGTCAAGACAAGACGTCAATACAACAGGTTACAAAGTACAACAATCTTCAAAAAAACCCCATCATTATAGCAGATTACAAAGTACGAGTCTTCATGATAAGACGTCGTTAAAGCAGATTACAATCAAAGTACAAGTTGTCTTGAAATGACATCATCATAGCAGATTACAATCAAAGTACAAGTTGTCTTGAAATGACATCATCATAGCAGATTACAATCAAAGTACAAGTCTTCATGAAAGGACGTCATCATAGCATTTGCTCTGCTTTCATGAAATTTATCAGTCATTTTAGACCCGCCAATAAAAGGTGCGGTCAATTACAGCTTACGGTCGTCCGTTAAGCAGCTGAATGTTTTCTTTTCGGGAAAATATTTCAAGTTCTAACGAACACACTTCAATACAAAACAGTACATGCGTTTCCCTTGTCCAGGAAATAATTATATGGATTTGGGGGGTCAGTAGCTCCAATGTCAAGGTCAAGATTATTAAAATAGTTTTCCTACACATTTTATTTGCGGATGAAAAATTTACGGTTTAGAATAAAGAAGAAAGCCCCGAAACTCGGTGCATTTCTTTTACTCAACCAAAGTCACTTGCTAAAAAAAAAAATTCTTGCCAATTTATTTCATTTAAGGTTGATAAACTTAAGTTCAACAGTATACTTTCTCCCCAGCACCAGGAAAAATCTTACTGATTTAGATTCTGAAGGTCCAGGTTCAAGGACGCTATTTAGAAAAGACATTTTACCAATGCATTTCCTTTACGGGTGATTATCTGCCAAAACCTTCAATGCACAGTCTATTAGGTCTATAAGTATTCTCAAATGCATCTATTGGGCATATTTGAAATGGACTGACTTAGTAGTATTACTTGACCGTGTTTTCACGTCATTGCACGAGTACTCCGACTAACGAAAATACAGCTAAATACCCTTATCTTCACGGTACTTCGAATAATGGTCTAAATAACGGGCCAGTTTAATAAACGAAGGAAGGCAGAAAATTAAACAAGATTTGCTCTAATAAAAGAATTTCCCGGATCAAGTCTTCTTTTTAACAGCTTAGTGTTTAAACCATCTTTGATAATTTTGAGTGATAAGATATTCAAATTTTCTGCTGTGGATAAATGTGTAACATTTTATGGAAGATCTTTGGAGTAGTATATTAGTAGTAGTTATATTGATCGAACGGAATGGACTGATGACCGACAATAGCTATCCCATAAGTTCCACGAGAAGTTGAGCTAAAGACGAAAACATATTATAGCAAAATCTCTTTGAAATATAACTTCATTCAGTGTACAGTCTATACATCCAGATGGGCTCACTCAATAGTATTTGAAAAATAGACACGATTAAGCCTTAAATGTCTATAAGATCACTAAGAAGCATGCCTAAGCAGTTCAAAATGAGTCCTAAGTCAAAAATAGCGACTGACAGCGATTATTTAATAGCACTAACTTAACTCTGATATGGGGTTATTTTCTTGCACTTCATTCAGAAGCTAAGATATTTTCTCACCCTTCATTCAGAAACTAAGTTATTTTCTCACACTTTACTCAGAAACGAATTAATTTTCTCACACATTACACTGAGGGTAAGAGTTATAATACACCAGTTTCAGGAACTCGTACAACAGTCGCTCTATTTCTCCCATTAACTCGTTTGGCTTGGTCGACCCTCTCTTAGTTTCTAGCTCTAAAAGGACACAAATTAACGAATTCCCACAACTAAACGCTGTTGATCAAAACGTTGTTATTCAACATTTTAATGTCTATCTTCCCACTTTCGATAGGGTTTATTTTGGCTTATAATAATGTATAGGGTGCTAGGTTTCTCCGACAATAAACACCGGTGGTTAAAAGGTGGTCGTTATCTTTGTCTAATATCATGACAGAACAAGTACATATTCAAACTATTGTTGTTGTATTTGTGTTGGTTTTTTGGGTGGTAGTGGTGGCGGTACGGAGTGATGCCATTTTTAACGCATGATAGGCTATATATGGCAGCGATTATAGCCGTCAAAGGAAGACCCCCCCCAAAAAAAACATCTGTAAGTTACCGGCAAGATTTCTCACGTGACCAAAACTGACCGAGCCCGAGACTCGAACCCAAGCGGACCGATTTGAGATGGCAGTGATCTGTAATGCATATTGATTTGGATCACGCGGCGACCTGAGATACCATATTTCAATTGTGCTAACTTGACTGTATTTCATCAAATTCCTGAAAATATTTACCATGTATCCAAAATAATATAGCTCAAGTTTCATAAGAAAATCTTTGATTTTATGGAATTTATGATGACAGTGTTAGTCAATATCTGGCCCTAACAAAGCTAAAAGCTCTGCTCATTTGGATTGTATTAAACTTGCAAGGAAATACCTCTTTATTTAGTCCATCCTTTTTCTTTTTCCCATTCTTCTGCTTATTTATCGGTTGTATTCTTCCGCTGGAAAACAAATTGATAAATATCACCAAAGACTACTACATATTTAATACAATGGAAGTTACACTATCTCGAATCCAAAACGTTTTAACTTGTTGCTTTGGGTACCTGACATCAAATACGGTTGGCGTGAAGACTTAGAGGAACCTATCAATAGCAGTCTTTTATATGAGCTCGATGTAGCAGTCTGCATTACTTTCTCACTGCAGTTTAAGTTACATAAATAGCATCAATTTTGTCTACATGTGATAAATAAATAAACCTTGACATTAGCTCTCGCATCCATCTTACCAGACAAAATCTTGCCTTACTTCATGCAATTGTAACTTCCTGTAGGGAGCGGGTCGTGTGTGTGTGTGTGTGTGTGTGTGTGTGTGTGTGTGTGTGTGTGTATATATATATATATATATATATATATATATATATATATATATATATATATATATATATATATATATATATATATATATATAGTGTACGGATATTTAATCCCACGACAATTAATCCCGCGACAGTTAATGCCTGACACTTAATCCCGCGACAGATAGTTCCGCTGACACATTCTACGCTCACAGATAGGCTAAGATCACAAACAATTAACACTAACAGTAATCCATCAAATAAATAATAAGCTTATACAATAGTATGATCGCATGAATAATTTTGGGCTTTCGAGAACTATCACGGACCGGATTGGCTGAATTGGCTGAAATTAAGAAATTAAGAAAACCCCCATAACTCCCACTATCTAAGTCAGAGAGTTTCTTGGCTAACTCACTTGGAATTTAATAATAATATTAATATTATTAGTAATATCAGTGTAGAGTCTACAAAAAAAAATAGCCTATGGCTGATAAGATCGCTTTTGGTACAACGTCGAAAGGCAAGCAGTCTTTGCTACACAATCAATATGAATTTGTCAAACATAGGAAGTGTACGAATGGGACAATTCATTGGCGTTGCAAACTTCACCAGAAAACCAGATGCCGTGCACGTATTGCTACCAAGAACGATGAAATTATACGCGGTTGCGATGCTGAACACAATCATGACGGAAACAAGGAGTCTATTTTAGCGATGCAGGCTGTCGCTGATATGAAAAACAAGATTGGAGAAATTTCGGCAACAACTAAAGCTGTCATTGGAGAAGTAAGTACGCATCTTGATAGTTGCGTACTTATGGCCTTACCAAAGAAAGGCCATAAGGATGGACTAAATAAAGAGGTATTTCCTTGCAAGTTTAATACAATCCAAATGAAGAGAACGTTACAATGAAAGCGTCAGAAATTGATGTCTGCTCCGGATTCGATACCTCTACCACCGCCTCCGAAAGATATGACTTTCTGCATTCCTCAACAGTTCCAACATGATTTTGCATGATTCCGGATCTGGAAACGAAAGGTTGCTTATTCTCGGTCATAACGAACTGTTGGATGGATTAGCCAGAGCGAAATTATGGTTAGCAGATGGAACATTCAAGGTAGTACCTACGATTTTTTTTTCAGTTGTACACCATACATTTCGAACTAGTGCCTGGAATCTCCCCGGTCGCCCTTTACTGCCTCTTGCAAAGCAAAACACGTGCCATATATGATCGCATGTTTGAAGCAGTAAAAGAATTGGTCCCTGCAGCAGAACCTGATCGAATACTCCTTGATTTTGAGAGTGCAGCAATAAGTGCCTTTCGAAGCGCCTATCCAAATGCAAACTTTATGGGTTTCTATTTCCACTTGACACAAAGCGTTATACGCAAAGTTAACGACATCGGCATGAAAGTTGATTACGAGTCTAATGACAGCTTACGCACGGCCATTCGCTGTTTACCTGCTTTGACGATGGTTCCAGCTGCAGATATCGTAGACGCTTTTCTCATATTAGCCGATAGCATGCCCGATCATGAAAAGATGCCTGAACTCTTAGCATTTTTTGAACATACATATATTCGTGGTAGACGGAGACCTGGACGTGCAGAACAATATGGGCCGGCAATCTTTCCAATCAAAACATGGAATCACTTTGAAACGGCGTCAGAAGGTGTTGCCAGAATAACAATCGCTGTGGAAGGTTGGCACTTCGCACTACAAGCTATTTTTCAGTGCCATCATCCCACATTATGGACTTTTTTTTAAAGGGAATCGAGAGAGACATTCAGATGCAAAGAACGTCTTTTCTTCAAGGAATCGCTGGTTCGCAGCCCCCTGTCCCCAAGAGATACCAGACGCAGAAGACGCGTGTCAAAAATGCTGTCGAACGTTACTCTTCGAGCGAAGTTCTTGTCTATCTGCGTGCCATTGTTTACCTGTCACACATATAACTTTTAGTTCTCTATTTCACTTTACATTTAAATTTCGCACTTCTGATTACCTTTTATTAAATTGTGTTAAATATATTTATTTTATTTTTCTTATTTTACATGTCCACGAGAGGGTTTATCTGTGAGCATATAATGTATAAGCTTATTATTTATTTGAAGGATTACTGTTGGTGTTAATTGTTTGTGATCTTAGCCTATCTGTGAGCATATAACGTGTCCGCGGGACTATCTGTCGCGGGATTAAGTGTCAGGCATTAACTGTCGCGAGATTAATTGTCACACACACACACACACACACACACACACACACACACACACACACACACACACACACACACACACAACCTACCATCATTCTCAGGCGTGGAAGATTAGTTCGTACCAGTTTGACCCGAAAGACTTTACTATCCATTTGACTAACCATCTTATAGGATTATAGGAGTAATAATCAATTTTATGAAAAAAAATCTGTTTTTGGAACATTGTTTTCAGTGCAAAAACAATTTTCTCATCATGTATGTGTAAGATATAAAGGCTTACTTCAAACATGATTTTTATATAGCCTGGATTTAAAAAAAAAAAATTCATTAATATTGTTTTAAATCAAAATTCAAGCAAGTTCTCTCTCTCTCTCTCTCTCTCTCTCTCTCTCTCTCTCTCTCTCTCTCTCTCTCTCTCTCTCTCTCTCTCTCTCTCAAAACATCTTATTCTTTACATCATCATTTTTACATACTATTAGTTTCGTACGTGTATGAGTGTTTATACACACACACCTACATAAATACCCTTAATGTATGTGTGTGTATGTATGTATGTGTGTGTGTGAGAGAGAGAGAGGTGCTGTCATAAATATAGTACTGAGATGTTTTTTTGATACTTAATAATTTAGAAGGCCATGAATTTAAATCCAAACATAGAAATGATTTTTGCTCCAAATATCTAAATTAGAAAGAAATAAAGTTTATAAAGTTTAAAACATATATTGCTTAAATATAAATTTTTCTGTAAAAATAAATATATATCCCTCTTAGGACAGCTACAGAAGATGTTGTAATAATAATAATAATAATAATAATAATAATAATAATAATAATAATAATAATAATAATAATAATGATAATGATAATAATAATACTAATATTAATAATATTATTATTTTTGTTGTTCTTGTTATTATTATTATTATTATTATTATTATTATTATTATTATTATTATTATTATTATTATTATTATTATTAAACTGTTACTGTTAAAGATCATAAGTTCATCTTTCTTTCACCGACCTATCTAAAAGCCCAGATCTTAGGTCAATGTCATCTTGTTGTTTCCAAACTGTTACCCAGAATCTGTATAGTTCTTGTAGATAATGAAACGACATATTGTACTCTGTAAAATCAAAGCTGGTAGGAGCACCTGTCGTGTGTATGATTGCACTGTTGGCATGATTAAAGTAGCATGCATAACTTACTCAGTTTTACAAACTGAAAATCTAAAAGTTAGTGCAATTCAACTGATGTTTACATCGTGCAATGTATGGAATGTGTCGTTAAATATTTCATGGCATTTCCATAAATAGTGAGATCATAGATCAATTTTATTTGTGTGTCGGGACTCGAGCTCAGACACTATCACGTTTGATATCTTAAGTCAGCATTATGTGTGTGTCAGTGCTCTAGAAAATAAATTACCAAGGATGACATTATACGCCAATGTTACTTTTGTGCCATGACTCTGGTCCAGAAATGTGTGTTATATCTTTTTCACAGTCACATTTCTCACTCAAGATCATGGTCGAGGCAACAAGAAAATCTTCAGGTGACATGTAACACTAGTGTCGTGGCAACAAGAAAATCTTCAGGTCACATGTAACACTAGTGTCGTGGCAACAAGAAAATCTTCAGGTCACATGTAACACTAGTGTCGTGGCAACAAGAAAATCTTCAGGTCACATGTAACAATAGTGTCGTGGCAACAAGAAAATCTTCAGGTGACATGTAACACTAGTGTCGTGGCAAAATTATGACAGGAATCATGATGCATTTGCATAGGTCTGTCTCAAGTCTGGCACATTGTGTTGGGGAAACGTCTGTCAATCGGTATATCGATCCTTGTCTTAATTTTGGACTGTCTAGCCCATAATTTTGTAATATCTGTAGTGATTTTAACTCTGCCCATAATACATCATGACTAAACGGTGTGTCACGTATTATATATAGCTAGCCAGTAAAGGTCATAAAGTTAAGTTCACAGCAATTTTTAGGACAAGTTAATGTACCAAAAATTATCTGGATTTTTACTATTTTGCACTATTGCGCTGTAATGAAATTTTACAGTTACATATCATTACTAATGATTGTGCCACATTCCACAGCATTCGAAACTAGCCAGTCTATTTCAAAGAAACAAAACTATGTCTGACATATGTCGGCAAAGTATTTTAAAGAAATCATACTTTTTGTTTCTACAAACTTCTCCACAATAAAGACACCCAATCAACCGAATAGCCTCGGTAATTTCTATGACTGGATTTATTGTAGGATTAACCAACAAGTTACAAAAAATAAAATAAAAAATACTTCGATGATTTGTAACATTTTGGTCAATCATTAGTTCGTAAATAGCTGAAATAGTTCGAACGACAGCTACTGATACGTTCGAGGTATGACCTTGAAGATGCAAATCATACCGTAGCCATAGTATGAGTCTGAATGAAGGTTAATCTCGTAGCACAGAAAAATAAGCTTGTAATCTCTTCAAGTACAGGAGTAGTTCTCAACCCTGAGGTAGAGAACCAAATCAGTTTTGAGGAAGTTCTGGAGAACGCTATGGTCGTGAGGCTCAGAAAACAAATTGTTTTTATGGTGGTAGCCAAAAAATGATTGAGAATCATTGATGTACTCGTATATCATTTGAACCAGTGAAGACATTTTAATGACAAGTCTGTCATATATATAGACTTGAAAGTATCGAGTATAACCAGTCATACTCCCTGTTTTCAAGGTCAAAGTACACATTTTTGTTAAAAAGAGATAAGTAATTAAGTGGCCAGTTTCCATGTAAACTATTGTCTTCTCCTTCAGACAGTTTTATAAAATTTTACCATGCTTCAGACTTTATAGTACGACAGGTGGGGTTTTGAGCTCAAAGCTAAATGACACTGGTAGGGCAAAGGTCACGAGACCGGCACATAATGTTGTGTGTGGTATTCTCGTTCAGGATCGGAGTTGTTGACTGAGGAGGTATTCTACAGGCTGTTATTTTCTGACACATGCCTATGTCATACCGATCTAAAATTGCTGATCATTTAGTGTCTGTACCTTTACCGTCTTTTATGGGTAAAGTTTAACCATGTTTGTGCACGAGGCTGTAGTTGTATGGGGTTATGAATGCACGAAAGAGAAGGTCACCATAACGTGCTACCTTACTGAAGACTTCTTTAATCAACTAACTTTTTCCACCACATGCTATATACGACAAAACTTTGGCACCGAGAAATTATTCGCATAAAAAGTTTACAAAACAGGCCAAGAACATGAGGAGTATTTCCAACTGCTAGGAACTTCACAGAAACAGAGATATGACTAATACAATATCTGACATATTTCATTTAATATCTGCTCTGTTTGAACCTAATGGTGATATACTATCAGTTTCCTTGACAATCTGATCACAAACATAAATTCAAACATCCAAAGAAAGGCAGTTTAGTCAAACTATCTTGGAATATGTTTTTGCAAGTTTTCATTTTTATGGCTTCCATATCAACCATGGAAACTCCATATTAATTAAGAATAAAATGTACTTTTCACACCTTCCTCAAAATTATACTCGCCACATTTTAGTCAAATAAATGGAGGAAATAATTTATCATAACAAAATCTACATTTGTAGGTTTATATTTCTTGAGGCCAGGCAGGTGAGAAACATACTAAACATAAAACCACTTCATTTAATGTTATCAAACGTTTAGGAAATGCTTCATATGACATAATCTAGACAATGCAGTCACTTACAAACTCCATAGCAACAGCTTGTTTCTTTTAATAATCCATATAGAAAACATATTTGGACATTTTTAAAACTACAGAGGCAATTTCTAGCAAACGTTATAAATTAAAAAACAAAGAAAACATTTACATATTTAGTTCAACTTCTTTTCCAGGGTTTTGAAAACGATATACGAATAGTGTTATAAAAATGGCGCGTGTCTGTTTTCAAATTTGAGCACATTTGAACTTTTAACCACCAAACGTGCATGTCGAATGCATAAGGAAAATCAGACACCAAAACTATCATCCTACTGGGCTGGCCAATATCACACACACACTAGTTTTGTTAGGTTTTGCAATTAAGACATGAATACACACACTTGCTTTTTTAAGGTTTTGCAATTAAGACATGAACACACACACACTTGCTTTTTTAAGGTTTTGCAATTAGGATATGAATACACACACTTCCTTTTTTAGATTTTGCATTTAAGACATGAATACACACATACTTGCTTTTTATGTTTTGCAATTAGGACACGAATCACACACACACCTGCTTTTTATGTTTTGGAATTAGGACACGAATACACACACACCTGCTTTTTTAGGTTTTGCAATTAAGACATGAATACGCACATACTTGCTTTTAGGATTTGCAATTACGACATGAATACACAGACTTGCCTTTTAAGGTTTTGCAATTAAGACATGACTTTAGCCCGGGGCAAGTATAGCTGGTGCAACTGCAAATTTATGTTTTCTTCAAATTTAATTTGTAAAACCTATATAAAAAAATGTCGAACAACACAACTAACTGGCACAATAAATGAATCTAAACTGTCGCGATTCCTTTTGTTATTACATTTAGTATTTAGCTTCAATAGGACAAATTTATTCATTTATTAATTTTGACAAAAAATATACTAAAAAAATAAGAACTTATATTTGACATCCAATCTAAATAAGACTTTAATTCATAACCTATATGCATGGGTTTTTTTGCACATTGTGATGTCAAGTTCAATATCTCTACATTTCTGCCATGGTTTGTATTCTTCAATGAATAAAAAATGGAATAATGTTCTGTAACTTATTGGCTTTTCAAATTTCAATATGGATCAGACTAGTTGTCCGCAGAAGTTTAAAAAAATCAATTGAGAGGAAAAGGGCCTAATATTGAACTCAAAACAAACATGGAGTGTTCGTTTTTCTTAAAACAATTTTCCAACATGACTCTTAGCAAATCAAGAACAATTCAAATGGATATCGTGCTGTTGATTTTACTTAATGCAAACTCATACGCATACTTTTTTTTTTAAAATCGAAGACTGAAACGATCTTTTTCAACTATATACCTCCTTAATAATAATAATAATAATAATAATAATAATAATAATAATAATAATAATAATAATAATAATAATAATAATAATAATCGCAAACATCACAAGCATCTTTTTAATGGTTGCCACATTGTTGCAAGCCACTGGCGATATTCCACAACTCAAATCGCAAACTGTTCGAAAACAATGTAAGCAAAATATTTTAAAAATACCGTCCGAACATGTATTTACACCTGCTATAATGCTCTTGAAATAATTGAAAGCATCAAGACTTTCACGTGCATAATTATCTAAGATGATGAAGGTGCTGAATTAATTAAAATGTTGAAGGTAAGAACAGATGTTTTAAAATCAAGAGGCTCAAGTGAGTGCACACCTGACTGGCGCTCTACAGATATGTACCACTTTGTAAATAGAGCGACATGTTTAAGATGAAACCCTTAGCATACACAAAATGGACAGAATCTTGACATATTTCTATGTTACTTTCATATACTGTGGCTGTAATTGTACACGATCAAAGCACACGGCTAGCCAATATGTTTTTTTTGAAAATTGGCCGAGATTTGTCTGAAGTACACTACCTTTAAAAGGTATCAAACTATGCACAAAAATTTGGTTAGATTAGGCTCTTTTCTTCAATAAAAAGCTGACCTTTGATACCAGGAAGTGAAAATAGCCAAGCTTTGTTGTAAGCAGTTTTTTTCATGGGTGCCTATCTGAAGTAACGCCAGTATGCACACTCTAAAACCCAAATTACTCCCATCACTCATACACCAAAAAAAAAAGGGAACCAAGAGTTCTTCTAAATATATATAATAAATACGTGTTTTTGTTTTTAAAACAGCCAGGATAACCTGGTAGCAAATCCTAGGAAATTCTTTTTCTTTAAAAATCTAATTCTAATTAAAAATTATACTGTAGAGAGCCAATACAATCAAAAGTAAAGGTAGTTGGCCTGCGTTATTACGATGAGTTTTGTTGAAATTTTGTCGAATGCTGCTGACTGTCACTGTTACGAAAATAATTGTTTTAGAGTGTTCTCATTTTCTATTTTCATTCATTTTTGAAAGCAGATCATCATAATTTGTTTGATACTGATATGCCCCTATGCAAAAAGCTTCGATGTCAAAATTTTTCGAAATCCGATCTGCAAAATTTTGTAAAAAAAATAAAATAAAATAACCAAAACGATAAAGTTGTGAAAATGTTCGTATACTTGTAGTGGTGGACTGGTATAATTTGTATAAATTTGAAAGATGTCTATTCCAGGATGTGTTTTGTCTTTTTATCAAATCTGAGTTGAACTGTTCTTGAAAAGAAGTCGCATAAATGTTCATCTATTTAATAACGTTAGCGATATGACGCATCATCATTATTTGTATAACTTGCAACGGCCTTCGAGCCCGGATCCGTCTATCAAATGTATAACTTGCAACGTCCTTCGAGCCCGGATCCGTCTATCAAAATTCATAAGCAGTAGTTTTGGAAACAATTGTAGTTTACAGCTTAAAACAGCATCTAAATTTAATGCTGGATCATTTGTAAGGTTTTCTTGCCAGCATTTGGTCAATGTCAATTCAACAGTTTTGGAGAAGTCATTTAAGTTTTCTTTCCGTAGTAACGATGGTCATGTTTGATTGTTGATGGGCAATTCTGCAAGGTGTTCATGCCAGAATGCTGTCATGGAATTAAGTTCAAATTCTGTTGGTTTTTTTTAGAAGTATGAATCTAACTGGTCGACATATCACGATGCCTTCGGTGAAACATGATCAAAGTCTGTTCAGTAGGTCTGAAGAAGTCGATTCAATCTTTTCTAATTTTATTATTATGTCCATGTCTAATGGAACATTAGTATTAATTACATAATCTGGAACGCTCTCTACTTCAGGAAGCTTTATGTGAAGTCTTGCCATATTGAGCGACTTTTGAGAAGATTAAACGTTTTTCGATGCTTAGTAACGGTGACAATATCTGATGGCAAATAGATACCATTTTTGTATAAATTTTATTGGTCGTCATTCCACAATGCTTTCAGTATCGTTTAGTTAAATTTTATTCAACGGTTTGTTCGGGAGGGGTCATTTGAACTTTTTTCTGTTTTTAGTAATGTCGGCAATATTTGACAGCCCATCCTTATAATTTGTGTACATCTGAAGGGCTCTTTAAAACAGACAGCTTTATGTCAATGGTTAACAAATTATATTCAAGACTTACAGAAACAAGTAGTTTAAATGTTTCTCGTTTTCGTAGCAGCGGTCATAGTTGATCTACGATCATTTGTATACATTTTAAAAGTTTTATATCAGGATGTATTCTGCTCAGCGTGATCAAATTCCATTCAAAATGTTTTCTTTTGGAGAAAGCGGAGTTCATTTCATTCTGTTTGGTAATTTAGTCTAAATATGATTGTAGAACTACATGTATATCATTTGTAAAGACATAATTAGTTTCATTTTATATTCCAGAATTCTTTCTGCTAAGTCAGGTAAAATATTATTCAACAGCTTTGAAGAAAATGTAGTGTAAAGGGTTTTGCTATATTTGGTAACGGCGGTCATACTTTATAGTAAATCTGTTTCAGCTACATAAATTTGAAAGTTATTTATAAAAGAAGGCTTTATGTTAAGCAATCAAATTCTTTTTAAAAAATGCAGTTTAAAAGTTCTTCTATTTTTTGTAATGGCAACTATATTTGATGGTAGATCGGCATAATCTCCAAAGACTTCAATGGTTATCATACAGAACGCTTTCTTGGAAGTTTGGGCAAAAGGTATTCAATAGTTGTGGAGTAACGTTTCTTTTATTTAAGGTTTTTCTATTTTCGTAGCGGCAGCCATAACTTTAAAATCTGTGCAAATTCGAAAAGTCCATTTGCAAAGATGCACTCTTTCTAACATTATCAATTTCCTTTCAGTGAGTTTGGAGACGAATGCGAATAAAAAAGATTTTCCATGTTTACTAACGGCGACAGGATCTGAGGGCGGATCAGCATAACTAGTAAAATTGTGAAACAATTCAGTGCAAAGATATTGTCTTTAAATTGTGGTCAGTGGTTTTGGAGAATTTGTATAAACATTTATATTTTTTCACTTTTGTTTGTATAAATGTGAAAGGTGTTCGTGTCAGGATGTTTTCTGTAGAGTTTACTTCAATGATGTTCAAAATCTTTTTGAGATGACTAAAGAATTCATTTCCTTTAGGTTAGTTAATAGTGATCAATTTAATGGCAGATTGGCATCATATTTTAAAAACTTGAGCAATTGTTGTTTTACGTTTGTTTTTTGAACGATTGATATATTTCATGTTGGATCAACATAAGATATACTAATTTGAAATTCTTTCATGCCAGACTGTTCTGAGCTCGCCACAATTTGCCAAATGTTTTCGAAACGAGGTTTAAATAAGAAATTGTTCACAGACGCACTTCGCACGGACTCGAGGCTCTCGCAGGGACATACCATTATCACAGTTAGCTTCAAGGGATGGTAAGACAATATAAAAGTCTTTAATTGAGATCTAAGCGTTGTAAATATAATACTTACATATTCAAATATCTTTACATTCAATATCAAACCTGGATGCTTTTTACTGTAAGCTGTAGAGTGTATGTAAGACGAATTACGGAGCTGTCACTATACAGTATTAACGAAAACGGAGAGTTTCTTATCGCAGAAGTGCCGAAGGCAGAAAAGCTCGTCATTCTTGGTGACTTGGTATAGATCATCAGAAAAGTGCAGGTGTTATATGCAAATTGGTTTGACATATGCAATAGTATACGATTCCACTTGCTCAGAAAATGCGTTAAAACGACTTCCTAATGACCAACAGTCATCTGCCTGCCAAACTGTGACAAGACGTTCTAGAAGCGCCCCAAGCACTGACAACTCACTGACTAAATAATTGTCATCAGACGAGACAGATCATGAGAATACTAGACAGGCTCGAAGTCTCACAGCTCAGGATCCGGAGGTTAGCATATAGTGTATATCGATGTGGTAATATTGGCACATTTACTCATCTGAGATTAAATATTAAATACTAAAATAGTTTAATCAAAGTTTATTCAGTCCTGATTAATGAATACTGTATTAACATTATTATTGATCGCTAGGGACTTTTACATTGGCAGCCAGATACTAAAGTGACTAAAAGAGCACGTCGGTTCAAATCGTCCCAATATAGGGTAATACGAATTCTTTTTTTCAACATGAGCAGTTTTAATCGTGATATCAAAAATTGCGTGTTTCAGTCCGGTTTGTAGTTGATCGAACCTTTAAATTGACCCTGTCCTAATGTTCACGTACTGTTTGACGGGGCATCTAAAGATTACCTTCCAAATGATTATGGATGACGATATAATTAAAATGACTAGTCGCTATTTAAAAGCATGCGCAATAAAATTCTTACAAACAAAACCCGTTATAGTAATAGCCAGTCTGATCGCATACATGACTAGTGTAACTTTTACTATAGCAGACGACCAAGATGCACAAAAAAAATCAAAGCTTAGTGTCTCCGTATCGAAAAAGGAGAAAGTGAAACAGCCATTTGTTAAAGAATTGTAAAGCTAACCTTAACAACTGATGCAAACTCGGAGAACACCCAGGGAAATAGGGCATACCTCTGATGCTGTACTCGGCTGCATCAAAATTCCTTTGTACCATCACATGTAAACATCAAAATTCCTTTGTACCATCACATGTAAATATCAAAATTCCTTTGTACCGTCACATGTAAACATCAAAATTGGCTTGAAAAGAACTATCATAAGATATGGACACTACTAAACGAGAAACACTGATACAAAAAGATCTAGTTAGAAGACTGCTTTTCATCATCTAAGAAGCCAACATTCAACATTAAAAGGACTATACAATGAGATGCAAACTGAAGGTGTTGCAAACTGCATGCCAAAGCAACAAGGCAGACATGATTCAGTCTTGCAAATACAGGAATGGCAGTAAGAACTTCACTGGCAAAAAAGATGCTACGATGATGGACAGAACGTTGCCGCAACATTCTCAATCAACAATCATCTATCAGCGAGGGGGCAAATGATCAATCGCTCCAGAAATGAATCAAATATTTGTTGCTAATCCTGCAACGCTGACTTAAAGTGAGACCCCCCCCCCAACGTGACTGCTATCAAATGGCAAACCACCTGAGCAGATGCTATACCAGCATAAGTCTACCACGCCGGTGGCTCACAGATGGCTCAGAAACTGTTTGAATTTCCAGTCAATATGTACTCATGTAACTAAACCCCATAAGTACAAGGACTCATCAATCGTCTACTTCTGCAAGCGGAAAGGCAACTGATAATCGTGCTGCAACCACTAGTGTATTTCCATGTAGCCAACAGCGTACAGAACCCAGAAAAGGATGATGGTTCATAAATATTAGGTTTACAGCTCATTAATTGCAGAAGAAATACCATGAACATAACTTCAACCTGTATACGACTTTCGAAGACCATATAAAAGCCAATAACACAGTCAGTCGTGGAGGTATGTAGAAAATCATAGCAAAATTTGGTTGTTCTGAGAAATGAATCGTACTTGTTCGGCAACACCATGATTGCATGCTGGCTGGCGTTGTGGAGTAAAGCAAGGCTATGTGTTGACCCAACCATCCTAAGTATGATCATCTCTGCCATGCATAAAAAAGAAACTGTTCGTGATTTGCTGACCACACCACTTTTCCTTGAAGGCCAGATCAATTTTAACATCCAACATGGCAATCAAGATTTCTCCTCCAGGCAACTGACAACGCCTACCTCAGTAATACGATGGCATTCGCATTGCTGATGAAGCCAAAGTCAGTTGCCAAAGGTGGACTTTGGCAAACAATGAGCAAAGGTGTTGGAGCGCAGAGGTATCAGTTTGCAAAGAAAACTGAAGGTCTACCAAGCCACTGTTACCAACTTTGCTATATGCATGAGAAACTTGACGGTGTAGAGACGCCATGCTAAACAACTTTTAAAATTTTCATCAGGTTGCCTGAAGAATCTCGGGAAAAGGTAGTACAAATAAGATCCAAGACACTGAAGTTCCCATAGGTTGTAACGGTGAGGCATTCCATGAAACGCTAATAAAATCACAGATAATATGGTCGGGTCACGACTTTATATGGCTAGCTGAAATAGGGAAAGTGGATCACGAGACAATAATCTGAAGACACGCTTCAACGACTCCATCAAGTTATCGTTTCAACATTTCAGCACTGATCCCAAATCATCCAAAGGTCGTGACCAGGGTCGTACATTTGAAGCAGTCTCATCCATTCCGGAGCTACAGACAATGAGCTGAGGAGAAATGTAGTAGTGCAGAGGCGTGACCAACGTCAATCTCAACCCTATATACTTTGTTGATCAGGCAACATCAATCAGCAGGTTCTGAAGTGTTTCTTCTTCGTCATATACAATTCAGAGCATGGCCTGATCAGCCACTCACGTGCTGTGAAAGCAGGCTAGTTAGTTATGTCATGGTCATCTTCGAAATCAGAGGACAAGCAAATTCTACAAAAAGATGGAATGGGGAGAAACAACTGCATGTAAATTAGACTTCGAGAACGTTTGTAATTTCAAATGAATACCATCTTGTGAGTGGTACAGAAGACAGCTTGCCCAATCATGCTTTTTCTTTATCACCATCTGGTGAAAGGATACAAGACGATTTCTGACATACTCATAATTTGTGTGTATCATCATCTCACGAGAACGTTTTGGCACACAAATGTTCTGTACATCACCGTCTAGTGCATACAATGTACTTGAGCAAACTATCCAATAATGACATTCTTCTATGTATATGATGCACTTTGCTTTGAGCAAAATGTCCAAAAATTTCACATTTTGGTTGATTACATTTGTTTCTGAATAAACTAAAGTAACTGTTTCGCGGTCTGCCACATACCAGCTGATTTGCAATATTCCGCGTTCATTGTTTTGATACAATGTTTTAGATTTAGGCTAGCTATAGTCGCCAGGCAGGTCATAACGATGCTGGGGTACCTGCAAAGAGCATACAAGTGACAAGGCATAAACGTGTCTTCTTTTGCTGGTAATAAGAATGGCTAAAAATATACTAACAGTTTTACATCCTGAATGTCATCAACACTTACTTTCTTAGTTCTGCAAATCCGAATTACATGAGCTATTGCAAGTGTTCTAATGCTTGATTACACATTTCGAAATTGTACTGTAATTTTGGCAGCATTCAATGTGCAATAAAATCATCCTTACTCCACTCAAAACGAAATTAACATTATATTCCAAAGCGTCATTTTGATAATTTCAGTTGAAAGACTTCATGTTTTCCATATTATTATTTCGAATATTCAATGACAGAACAACAACACACATGCAGATGAGTCAAGACACCTTCTCGCTGTTCAAATCACACGTACTTCATGTAGAATTGACATTGATAAATCCAGTCCATAATCAAGACAGATAGCAGAATCGACAAAAATACCAAATTCCATTCATGCCAGACGAAATGGAAAAGTTGTTGCATTACTAATCATTCACAATATGACTCTAAATGCAATGTTAAGTACAGTGGAAATTCGATTATACGTCTGGGTGTGGGACTTAGACGATGATGGATATGAGAATAGACGGAAAAATGATTATGCACATTAAAAGTATATTACAATAAACCAGGTCATCAAAATATCATAATATCTACATATGTACATGTACCTCTTTTTAAATCTTTTGACGTACAAATCCCTGATGCTTAACAAAAACCGACGGTTAATCGGGTGCCGGATAGTCGAAGTTCTACTATAGACCAATACGACAAACTTCTTTCTAAAGTGAAGTCTAGAGAGTAACTAAGTTCAAATTTCGGTGGGCGGAGTTATGTGCGCATTAATGTTGTTGCGTACTGATAAATCTGCGCTTTTGTATTTAGTCTGGAATACTGCATAAATTCAATTACTTTGTTTCGTATATGTATGTATGTATGTATGTATGTATGTATGTATGTATGTATGTATGTATGTATGTATGTATGTATGTATGTGTATATATATATATATATATATATATATATATATATATATATATATATATATATAATTCAGTTTAAGGAAGGTACAATAAGAAAAAGAGTATATAATAAAAATGTTACCGCATTTGTATGGGAAAATATGAATTTATTTTGTCGGATGAAGTAAGCTATAATTTCTGACATGTTTTCGCGATGGTGGTACATACAAGATATGTCCCAGATATTTTTGTTCATTCCTAAACAAGATCTACGAAAATACCAGCTCTCTAGATTATTTCATGTGTCCGTGCACGAGATGATGACACACGAAGCATATGAGAAGATACCAATTTTCACAGAATGGTGTTACAAAAAATAAAGTGTGCAAGAAACTTTATCGTACTGTACAAGATCGTAATACATAAATAATGTGTCTGCCAGATGCTGTCTCACATCGCATCACAAGTTCGTGATACCCAAAAATATGTGCCAGAAATGTTCTTGTATCCATGCATAAAATGTTAATACACAAACTTAAGAGTGTGCCAGAAATTTTCATAGCTATTTACGAGAGGTTAATACAGAAAATGATTGTGCCACAAATAGTTTCTTATTATTTTAACCGGATGATATTAATTTACAAATTACAGTTTTATATCTAGTAGGAAAAGTAAGTAAATAGGTTTAATTCAACAGTGTGCTTGCACTCACATATCCATAGCAAGGACTGAGTGCTGTGATTAGAATGTTAACCAGCCAAAAAACAGAGTTCTGTTTTCAAAATGTACAAGTATTTGCGCACTTTCCTATACAAACTACCACGTTGCAGAGGTTTAATATTTGATACTTATTGAACTGCATCATAAATGACATAAAAAGTTTTAAAGGGCTATGCAAAAAACAGACTTGCTTGTCGAAAGCTCTTTCTACGCATTGCTTTGCTGTATGTTGTCATTGTGTGATGTAATACATGTGTAATACTTCCTGATATCAGTAAAACTATGTTGCACATAAAACAAAATCTCTCAAAGGGACTGACACTCATATATCTTATCCATTAAATTGGTTAAGGAAAAAAGCACATGATATGAAAGACCAAGTATCGAGCAAAATATAGTATCTAATGCTTTCTCCTCTTGTGACAGTGTTGTGTGACTGTACTCCATGGTGTTAAACTTGTATAATGTAAAATATAGATTAAATACAGTCATGTGACTTCACAAAGAAGTAGTGTTACTGATTTCTGATAATGGAAAATCAAATATTTACTTACTTTGGGCAGAATTCGAGAGAAACACTAAACAGTTCATCTGAAGAATAGATTATTCTGCTCCGCTGATACGCCGTGTCGTCACCGTTTTGAGAGTAACTTCCTGAAACATCAGAACAAATCATACGCTTGAGATATAAAGTAAGAGTTGCCCCAAGGGTCTGAAGCTCTACTGTCTGAAGAGAATTTCCTGAAATTCAAGACAAGCACATTTCTTTTCATCTGCCTTGCGTCGAAACCAACATTGATTTTCTTCACTGACAACATGGTTTTCAACTTATTTGTTATGGGGACAAATTGGATATGAATATGGCACCATTTTCATTTAGGATCGACAATGTATTAGAAGGTCTTCCGGTGGAAACCCATTTTGAAAGAGTAACGATAACAATATTATCTGGATGGAAATCTATTTGGAAGAGTAACGATAACAAAATTATCAGGATGGAAACTAGTTTGGAAGAGTAACGATAAAAGTATCATTAGGGTGAAAACCCATTTGAAAGAGTAACGATAACAAAATATTCAGGATGGAAACTCGTTTGGAAGAGTGACGATAACAGCATTATTAGGATGGAAACTAATTTGAAAGAGTAGCGATAACAAGATTATCTGGATTGAAACCCATCTGGAAGAATAACGATAACAAAATTATCAGGATGGAAACCCATTTGGAAGAGTAACGATCACAGTTTTATTAGGATGGAAACCCATTTGAAAGAGTAACGATAACAAAATATTCAGGATATTCAGGATGGAAACTCGTTTTGAAGAGTAACGATAACAAAATTATCAGGATGGAAACCCATTTGGAAGAGTAACGATAACAAAATTATCAGGATGGAAACTCGTTTGAAAGAGTAACGATAACAGCACTATTAGGATGGTTGTTGTGTTCTATAATAGATTATATCATTTATATTTGGTATCAGCAAAGAGTATTTTTGGTGCACATTGTCGATATGACAACCATGTGATAACAAGGAATTCAAGATGGCCTTTATGACAGTCATAGTAGAAGTCCGATCGGCAATATTTATTTACATTTACGATCAGCTAAATACGACAGCAACTCTTACAATGACGCACCACATGAAAATATTGCCATTAATCCAGGAGAAACAGTGATATAATTTTAAGGATGGCAATTGTGGCACCCATATCTGAATGGTAAAACCAACTAGGCACTGTAAGAAGTTGTGATGTAAAAACGGTGTGTTGATACGACCGACCATCCATGCAGGACGAGTAGTGATAACAACATGTTGTAAGATGGCCATTGTGGTGGCCATATTGGACATAAGATCAACACCATTTTCATCTCATAAAAAAATCTTCTGGTAAGAACACAATGACAATATCACTTTTCTTCTAGAAGAATCAGCAACAAACAAGATGTTCACAGTAGCATCCATCTTGGACATTAAATCCATTTTCATTCAGAACCAACTATATAACCTATCTTCTGGTACAATCCTTGCAGCAATAATTGCTTTTTGTTCAAGAGGTGTTGCGAAGATGACCATTATGGCGGCCATATTGAACATTATGTCAACACGATTTTCTTGTATGAATAACTAGACTTGTAAAAGGTCGTTCAGTGCAATTTGAATTGATCCGACCATCCGTTCAGGTGGAGAAGCGATGCTATTTTCATTATGGTCACCTTGGCGACCATTCTGGATATTGTATTAGTACTGATTTCCTTCCGAACCATGTAGACTATTAGATGAATATGTGCAAAGTTTCATGGTTATCCTCCATGTAGTTTTGGAGGAGTAGCGATAACTGGTGTAAATGGGTGGACCGATGATGGAAAACAGACAATCTCGTCAAATGTTCTGGTCTCTGACCATTGCAGTTAAAACTCTATGAAAATTTTAAAATTTAAACTGATATGTGTTGATATATACTGAAATTAGAAAAACAGCACAATAGGACATTACTAAATAGCCTTAAGACGACAAGGTATCGCCAAATTATTAACAAGATCTGTTTCCTGAAGGTGAAAATGTTTGGTTTACTTGGATCTTTTACTGCATCTTGTCCTAAAATTCTCCAAATGCCGTCGTCTTGGAAGTTCTCAAATGGAGGAATTCCTCAGAATAAATGAGTCCCAGTGTTTTATCGACATATGCGTCATGCGTCCGAAACGCAGATGTTTCCGATGTGATGCACAAATATCATTGTGGGTATGTAAACTGACGCACCGCAATGTTGTGTTTTTGCTGATTAATAAAAAACCAAGGTTCAGTCTAAAAATCATCGCCACTACGTAAATTGACGTACTCTAATATTATGTTTTGCTGATTAACACAAGACTAAGGTTTGGTGTAAGTACTTTAATGGCTAGATTACATCTCTCCCAAACAGGAAAAACACACGCAATGAGTTCCTTACACTAAGGTTATCATACTACAAAGGGTTACAACTTGAGTGTGGAGCCTGGAGTTGACCTTATGTGACGTGTAACTGTAACATCATTTATAGCAACAAGATGTTAGAACCATATAATCACTACATCCAAGAAAGAGGCGGAAAAAAAAGAAAGTGATTTAAAGCGATTCTCACGAGAAACTATTATTTTATTCGCACCTTTAGTAGTAAGGGAAAAGGAGTATTCTTGCGCAAGGACCTCTTTCCATCCTCCAAACAAATACAAATTACCTTCTCTGAGACTCTAAAATTCCCACCCCCAAATGATTTTCCCAAAATCAAATGGAGAATCCTGGCGTAGATATAATGCGAGATTTTTGCCCTGAAAGTTTCAAACCTTATTTATATTTCATTACCCGTTATCAATGTTTCAAGCATTGATATTAGAAATATTTCATCGTCACGATAATAGATCAAACTTTACTTTACAGCTCACACAGGGACAAATCTTTATTTTCGGTTTGCTAATAGGTTATTTATTATAGAAAAACTACACTTTTGACCGATCGAGATCGAAGGTAATTTTAGTATATTTTTGTTGACTTATCGTTTCGTTAAAGTTTAAATTCTGCTGATAATTTATGGCCTAACTATTCGAGGTAATCGAAATTCTCGCTGTCATCAGATCTGATAAGTGAAAGTTTTAGCTTATCACGAGTACCACTAAAACATATACCAGATGTTTCATTATTGATTTCAACTATCAATTATTTGCCGTCCATAATAATATATTTGACATTGCTATTGTAACTATTTGTCACAGTCAAATTAACATTATTTTTACTGTTCACTCAAAATTACATACCTTGGTCATCAAATAATTTATCGAGTATAGATCTATCATCGTGATATTACCCAAGTGAAATGTATCTACCCCATTTTCGCATAAATTTTTGTCATGAAAATTGCTCAATCCACGTTTGATGACATCTGTTTCGAGTTTATGAAGTTTCGTTCGAATAGCCTTTGCTCTTATAAAACTAACACCGCCATTAAGCGCATACTTGCAATCAAGTTTCATAAACTTTTTAATAAAATCGCGAGGCAGGCCTTTTCCTATTTTGTTATTTTATTATTGTTTAACAATACTGCATACATTTTACTGCGTAATCGAATAAAATATTATAAAATGCTCGAGATCATTCTTTGAAGATACCAAATATATTTTTGTATGTGTCGACATGAAATTTTCTGTTACGAGGGTAATTGCAAAGATCAAACAGATATCAATTATCGTATATATCCTAATAGACATCCTCACATTCGATTTCGTACACAAACAAATCGGTATCAGTAAACAATAGTCTACTGGACGGCCATTGATTTTTAACAAAATTGTAATGAAAATCTTATATCAGCAATTTTATAAATCTAACACGGGAGCTCCCACGTAAATTGGCTTGTTTAGTTTCAGATTTGTTTTTCGTCTTTTTATCGCGATACAATTTTCATTAAATATTTTCATGCTAACAAAATCATCGTCTGACAAGTTTGTTTTTGCGATTGATATCATTAACTAGCTCGATATTTATCCGTTTTCTAATATTCTCCATCGCCTTACAAAAACGTAATTGTTCATAAATTTAAAGAAGTTTTTTTTTCAAAATCAGTTTTTGCTGCAACTCTTCTTGAAGTGTTCGAGTTAATATAACCCTTCATCCAAGACGACTGATTAAATTTTAGTACACGATGAACTTTTTTTTTTTCAAAAGAAGACCAGCATCTACTGCTTGTTTTAAAACTTTATAATGTAAAACATAATTTTTCTTGTCAAGGAAATTTGGTACTAGTATCGTTACCATAGAATTTTGTCTTGGTGATGCTAAGGCTTTTTGTTCCTGAGATAACGTACTAAAATCTATTACCATAGATTCCGCACAGAACGGATAATTGTTGTGCAAGTTGTGTAGCGAAGTTGGATAATTGAGATCAACCTCAACGAAATACGAAACATCGTCTGGTATCTTTTTGTCTGTCTCCGATAGAAATTGATCAGCTTTAATCCAACGACACCCACCAAAAGGCATTTCTTCTACCAAAAAATAACCGTACAAATTATTACAATCTAGAAAGAAGCTTGGGATTGTACTCTTTTAGGTATTTGTTGTTTACTTCATCATATTTCTTTGTCATAACGCTAATACCGCTTCGAATATTTTTCTCGATAAAATCGAACATATTAACGTCAGTCAGTAATTCAAATTTACTAACATTAGCTGAGTATCCCACGATAGCCCAGGAGCAAATAATAATACCAACAATGATCTAGTCCGTAATTGTTTTAACTCGCTTATCGAAAACTTTCAAATACGTCTGTCCACAATAATACGCCAGTTTTTAGATACAAATCACGATAAGCACCAAACGATCTGCAGTTAAATTTTCTTCCAAATATCTTGTGCATATTTGTACTCGTCATCGATTATACTTTTATTTTTAAGTTGCGAACAAAATTTGTCCTTGTCAGGTAAAGAGGTTTCATCGATATACCTATTGAAAGATCATCGATATACCTATTGTTTTTTTTTTAGCTGTGAATTGTTTATGTATCAGCTCGTTGAGCGTGCGATTAAATCTTTCAACAACACTTTTCACCTAGTTCCCTGTAACATAATTATTAATATTTTGTTCCAGAAACTGCTTAACCTTTTTATTGAAAAACTCTGCTCCATGAACAGTCCAGATTTTACTCGGTTTGCTTTCATTACTTGTTGTTATCTGTTTTAGAGCATCAGTTATCGATGTTCTTGTGTTATCCGAAACAGAGACACTAAACGCGCATTTGCTGCAAATATATACAACGTTAAACATGTAATTTCTGTTATCATTAAACTGTGAAAGATTGGATACATCCACTAAATATATCGCCCAAATATAATCAACTGCATTTGCGGCAACTGTACGTTTCTTTAGGTCTATGTAGTTTGGCTGCGAGTACGTCATATCATTCTTTCCCAAGTCCTAATTTATATTTGGCTCCAACAAAACCTGCACTAGCCTTCTATCAAACCGTCCTCGTAGATTTGCAGGCTCTATATCAAGTAATGCGTCTAACATTACTTTATCACAATCTGCTTTCGAGTTGTCGTGATCACGATAAAAGATATGATGACTAGTCGCTATTGCATCCACTTGATTGTAAGGCTGTTGTCCTGGTATGGGATTATCGTTCTCGTCAAGTTGTTTATCAGTATATTTGTGACCTGGCAATGTCAAACCTCATTTTGGTTTTGATAATTTGCTAATAAGTTTGTGAACGTCGATCCTACTGGTAATTGCCTCACGGTGATTGCATAATTTACAGTACGTGAAGATTTTATCTTGTTCGGTACAAAGATCTTCGTCTCACATGCATTTCATTTTATTTTATTATGTTTCATAAGATTAGTCATCAATCAAGATAAGTCTGTCAGCGCACATTAGATCTCCAGTTGTCAATTCCAGGAACATACTTTTATTTCTACCACAAAAAGACAAATACGTTTAAGCATCATTCTGTTAGTTTTCATTTTTTTTTTCATCGTTTTCCCTATTCTGTTTAAGTTTTTCAACTGAGACAGTATGATGACATTATTATACTTGTATGTTCATATAAAATCTAAACTTTAAGCTTTAGACAGATTTACACAATTAACTGCAATATCATCAATCGCGTGAGAAGGTTGCTTATCAAATTGTAAAATAAACTTTAAAAATAAGGAGCCTTTGACATTTGTCGTACAACCATTATACAATAATAACCACAAGCTGATGTTTCGATTGGCTGTAGCTGATTGTACGAATAATATATATATATATATATATATATATATATATATATATATATATATATATATATATATATATATATATATATATATATATATTAAAATTTTTAAAAATATATTTTTAGAAGAGCACTTGGAGAAAGTCCGAACGTATCAAAATAATGATCATCATGGACAGAAACCCAGTTGGTTCCGGATCCATCGTTGAAGTTTTCTATGTTTACAATGCACGAACCACCTGCTGGCACGTCATCCTTGGAAAATACTCAAAATCCGGCATACTTCAATTTTATCAAAATTGTTCAATAACGTCTGACCCTTGGTAGAGTCATTCCACGTCCAATTCCTAGGTTTGGAAGAAGACTCCCCGATTCATTCCGCTAGCAGTGTAGCGAAAGAAATAATTTCTTCTTATGTTCGATTGCGTTGTTTTCTTTTTTCCGACCATTTTTTCGTTGTTGAATTTTTTTTAATATTGCTACATTAAACTAATGATATATTTGTTTGATTCCACGACCTTTGACTGCTTTTTTCGTCGCTTCAGATACTGCCATTGACGCATACGCTAGTTCAAATGTATCAAGTACTGGTACAATTTTGGTAGCTACCACAGAAAGTTCCGTTCCAAAAAATATATCTTGTCTTAACATTGCAGTTACTTGTGAAACAGTTGAAGAACAAACGGTTTGTTGCGTTTGAGTTTATTGATTTGTTGTTGCATTAGCATTAATTTGACCAGTTTAATTCAGTCTCCGGAGATTATAATGAAACAGAACGACGTTAAGCAACAGCTGCTGATAATTGTTCAACTTGACCTGGCATTAGGTATATTTCTCGAGATGTATACTTGGTTTTCATTATTACATATCAGGTTATTAGATTACTATTGTACAATTATTCTTTCTTGGATCGCGCGAACTGTCAAGAATCTATTACTAACAACTAGTGCATATTAGTTATGCTGTTATGCTGGCAGTGCGACAAGTGTCCAAGTGACCTCGATATCAGCAGTCGATCCTATAACTCATTCGGAATGCTTTGATATATCTAAATGAAAAATTGGGTATAGCGATTGAAATTCTTCTATTGATATTAGAGATCCACTGTCTGCGTCCAGATTTTTTGCATTGCTTCCATAACGCACATGCACGACCGAAATATGTTTCTGGTGGCGTCTACGATAAAATTGCATTCGATATTGTTTAGAATTTACTCTAACAAATATTCGTCTAACGTCAGTGTTATCAAATACGGAGTTGTTCATGCCTTGATCACCACGACGTGCCTGCCATTGAAATACAATACAAGTATCGAGGTAGTATTTCGCTGAGCGTGGTCGTCACACGCCACGTGTAATCAGTTGTGTTAGGAATTCTGGATTGATAAATCCTGCTCTGTTGGAGGTATATTGTAATCTTCAGGATTACAAGCACCAGTACGAAATTCGCTCGAAACAGCTGTCCTAAATGAGGTATCTGTAAACCACATCATGTTTGTGGCCACTGATCTAGAATAATCATCGCTAAACGAAACGATGTTTAGTATTGTACTCGCTATTGGCAAGTGCATTGACATATTTTCACGGTATGATTAGCTAGCTGGTATCGTGTACTTTTAAACAAGCTCCAACCATTATTGACAAGAGCAATTTCTACACCAGCTGCAATATCACCACTTATCGCAGTCAATATCTATCCACGCACTTCCAACAATGCCCTATGAGGTAGTAAAAACATGTCATCGTCTCTTGTATTAAAAGTTCTAACACCGGTTTTATTTAGTTCGTTCGAGTTTTCATATATATACTCTACGTTTCCTAATTATGTTACAGCATCATCATTATCATATTTTTTGGCAAGATCGATATAACTGCATCCACTTGATATAATTTTGAGCTGACATTTATTTTATAATTGCTCCACAAAATTAAAACGCAGCTGGGGTATCGGCTCTGTTTTCTTTTTTTTTTTCTAATTATTTGGGAGACAATGTTGATATTTCCGGTTGCTTTCCAAGTACTGCCTCAGTAACAGGTTTGAAAAGTTTAGCATTTCTTCCTCTGCTTGAATTTGACCACGTCCAGCGTCTTCCACTTTTTTTCTTAAAAGATGCGCAAGTTTCAATAAACTTTTTTGTAACTCGATTCTCTGCTGATGCTTGTCCATTTTTGTATAAATATGTTTTACAAAATTAGATTATCGAAATGTGTCGATGCAACAACGAAACATCTTGGCCTTATCAAACAAAAAGAAATTGTATTTGTCTTTGGTTTCTTGATGACATAATTCGACAAATTTATCCTTCGTTACATCACATCAACATTGTCCAGTCCCGGAAATACAATGAAACAACCAGTATTTCGTCTGATAAATCTGTCAATATTGTAAAAGTCTTGGGTGAGATTAATAGAATTACATCTTTCATTACGCGATAACGAAAAATAAGATCTGATCTTGTTCATCACTTCGCTGTTTAGTGAAATATCGTCGAAGGCGATTATTTTATGCTCGGACGAGTGAAGTTCGTTAACTGAAACAAGTTCTGGTTGTTTTTTCAAAAATATATCATTGCCAACGCCAAGTTAATCACGAAGTTTATCGTTGCATTTGCTTAGTAATTCGTATTTATCCTGTTGGAGGTTAATTGTGTAAATATACACCTTAACATAGTTAAAGTTCTTGTTAAGCAAAATATTTATTAACAGATTTGTTTTACCCTATCCTGTGCGACCAACAATAAGAAAATAACAATATGGAAGTTCATTGCTATGCTAATGATTAATTATTCATTCGGTATCAAAATTTAATATCTTCGCCATTGTTCTATAATTTTATGTTATATTAAACCGACTATCGTTAACAATTTTGTGTAGGACGATAAGTAAAAAATTTGGAACATTGTTGATTTATTCGTCATCTAGAGCTCAGCAAGGTGATTTATCTAGATACGCAATTCTTGTCAGCTCAGATATGAAATCAATAATTTGTTTAATATCAAAAGTGTAGATCAAAACGAAGTCGTTGTTTTCCAGGACAAAATAGGGAAATTAAAGAATAAGTAATGTACAAGTGTCAAATGTACTTGTACGAATTCCTACCGATGTTGTTAATAATATCGTTACTTTTACTTATCAAGGCAAGATACAAGATTATGCTAGGTCAGTTACTTGAAGAACCAAACGCAGATAATGATGTCGCAACAAACAAAAATTTATACGTCGGTGATCAAGAATCAAAGTACGTATTAGCGTACGGCGGTATAATGCATGTATTTCTCAACATGAACAATAATGGTATAATTAATCTTAGAACACCAGTCTGACTTTGATGCTACCACGAAGCAATTTGTCGATGATTCGGAAGTTGCCATAACAACCTCGTTAGCCACAATCAGTGATTAAATAACTACATAAAACACAAGTTATAATAGTCGTGTACAATTGCTTTTGAACTTTCCCATTAACACGACCAAAACCCCGAACGAAAGTTTTGGAAGTCCACCAATTGTAGATATTAAACTTGCCGATATTAAGACAAAAATCAATGATACTGTCAGTGGGATTCCTACTATCATTGGGGAAAGAAAATAATTCTAATTAAAATTCCACACAAACAAATTAAAAATATCGTGTACACAGTGGCATCAGGATTGTCAACATTGTCACTGGAGAATTATACTCTCAAACACTGCAGAGGTCACTGGTGTGTATAGGTTTTCCATGTTTAGCAGAGCAACATTTAGTATATTTGCAATATTTCCAAGGCGTCACTCAAATGATGATTTCTCTGGAACCGTGTCTATTGTGTTAAAGATGACGAAGAAACTTTTATGCTGATAGCATCGGATAAAAAATGAGTTCAGCTTCTAATTGGTGGTGTCTGGAATTTGTGGCAGAAACACCACAATTAATTACTTAATCAAACCTTAGGACTATGCAAATAAATATTATATAAAGAAAAAGGTATAGTTGATTTCAATCATATTTCAAAAGAAATTCCAAAACAGGATGTGGACGAGCTAATGCAATACTATAAATATCATTTTAAAAAACTTGGGTGTGTAAAATATTTTTTTTATAAATATTATAACAAAATATTTCGGATAATATCATATTTACCACAGCTAATGACCAGCTCTGGTATAATTTCAAAATGAGCATCATTAAATCGGCTTTTGTTAATAACATCGGGAATTGGTGTTTCTCTTGCAACAGCGTGTAAAAAGGTTGATCATCGACTTATAATTTAAAACAAGCCTGCAAAACAGCTAATATAACTCATAAAAATTATTTGATCAGATACGATCTTACATGCGAGGTGTAAAATATGGAAAATTTGATACGTGAGTTTCGTGTTACTGACATTCTTTAAACAGATATTGTAGCAATGAGAGTCAGTAGGTATGAAAAATATTATCAAGAAAGTATGATGTTGATAGGTATGAAATTTAACTAAACAATAAAAATAATATTTGAAAATGTTCGGGTAAAAGTCTTGGATTATATCTGAGCCAGGATTCTCCTTTTGATTTTGGGAAAATCGTTTGGGGGTGGAAATTTTAGGGTCTTCGAGAGGTTATTTTGTATTTCTTTGGAGGATGGAGAGAGAGGCCCTTGTGCAAGACATCTCCTTTTCTCTTACTACTCCTTTGTCACGTAACAAAGCAACAATTTCCATTCGCTCAATTTCATGCCTTGCGTTGTTCCAATATAATGTTAGCATTCAACTAAGAATGGCGTCCAAGACAAAATAAGTAAATAAATAAATAAATACATCCGAAACGAACGAAATTACCTTCTGATCGCGTTTATGACCGACCGATGATTTTAGTATTGTCATTGAACCCGTGGTGCCTTCATTATCCAAAAATGAGATAACGGTTACTCATAAGTGAAAACTTAATTTGTGAAGCAATGGTTGAAAACAGAGCTGGCTATGTTTTCAAAAAGAAGTTAAGTCAGCATAGAATGTGAGAGTGAAGACGCCTTTATGTTTTGCCATATATGTATAAAGGCTAAAAATAACTTTTAGAACAGTACACTTGCAAGGCATGCTGGGCATGCTGAATGAAGCAGATTTGAATGAAAGTTTACAAAAACATTATTCATAACAAAACAACAGTGAAGGTGCTACTTAAGTGTGTACATTGTTTGAGTGTAGAAAACATCTTTTTTTTTAAATTACACATATCTTCTTAATTTAATACACGACTTAACGGCTGAAGAAATTGATGCCATTGGCATTTTTAAGAATTCCGCCATCCAGTAAGACTCAGTTACTTTTGTTAAGAATTACAGGAGAGCCTATCAAACGTTGTTGAGGACAGTCTTATACGTGACCTCCAAAATTCATCATTTGTGACAGCAATGGCAGATGAAATCACTGATATATCCAACAATCAACGACTTGTCATATATGCTCAGATTATTTCCATGACACGAATGCATCAACAAGATTTTTAACAAATATAGAATGATCAGATGCTTCTGACAAAGGAATTGTCTTATTGGTTTTAGTCACATTATATAACTGTTATTTATGTTGTGTATTTAAACAATATAATTTTTTAAACTACTGAAAACGGATCATCGGCTTGAATTGGACTCGTAGCTTTGGATTCTGACTCACTATTTTTTGCCTTGATGAGTCAAATGAAGAAATTTATAGATAAAACTCGTAATGTCAATATGTTATTTGTAGTAAATCTATAGTCACTAAGCAAATGAAGCCCACTAGAAGGATTGTATTCATCCATCAAAATTAATGGCCTTAAGTCACCTCTTCAAGTGAGACATAAATCAGTTTCTAATTCCAAAATACCAATAATGATGTAACAGTAGACTTATTGATAAAGCCATGTACAAAATGAATACACCTGTCAAGGTTTCAAAGAGGCCCGGGATTGCAGGGTGGTGTGCGGCGATCGACTTTATAAATTACTCACATTACACTTCTTTCAGCGTGGGTTCGAGTCTCGGTTGGGCCAATGTGGGTACGTGAGAAAGCATGCCAGGAGCTTCCAGTGGGTCAGTGGTTCTTCCCGGGTTTTTCTTACACGAAAGATACTAGATGAAAATGGCTTGAAACCACCAAAAAACACAAAATCAAAAATCAATGTTTCAAAGTTCTTACTTAGCGTCTACTTAGGATGTGGAGGTAGCGGGTTAGAACCCCGGCCGAGTCATACCAATGATTTCTAAAAATGGTACGAACAGCCGCCTTGCTAGGAACTCAGATTAAGAAGTTAGGGTTAGAACTGTTCGGCCTGGTGTCAGGATAATGTGGGTGGGTGGGCTATAATTCTAAACTTCTGATGCATGATGTCCCAATGCTAGACATCACTATATACGGCCACACTGCAGACATCGTAGCGAAATGACTAAATTTTGTTTAAAGCTACGTTAAAAATCCAAATCACACACACACACTCCTTTGCTTCCAATGTGAACGGTCCGTGATAATATAATTAAATACATTTTAAATGTTACATTCTCGCTTTAATGTTGGAGTACGACCATACGAATTGTGGACAACATAGCCATGGCAATAATTGATTAAGCAATTCCATTTAAAAAAACCAATAGTAGTTTAAAACCCTTTACCTCTCACCACTTTGTCGATAACTAAAATCGTCATATCCACTGCCATAATTTTTGACAAAGCATTTATAACATTGTAAATTTATTATCATGTTTTAGCAAAAGGATTATGTCAAAAATAAATCATCATCCGCTTGGATATTTTATACATACCTTGTGTTTCTACAGAGTCCTCAACTTGATAGTAATTTCTCCTCCTCTTCATTTCATCTGAAAAAAAAACTTGAATCTATATAAACTTCACTGTATTTTTTGTATTGACAAAACAAGGCAAAACACAAGAGAATTTTTAGTTTAAAAAACCCACTTAAATAGTATTTTTTTCAAAATAATTTCAAGACAGTTATTAGATTTAACTGTAGCATTTCGTACTGTTATTCTTCTTATCCTGTGTTGGGTTGGGAATGTAGAATAGACCCGATACGTTCTGCGTTATCAGATTCACTCATAGACACAGACTACCTTGGTTTAGTGGTTATCGAGTTTGACTCACAGCAATGCCAGATTAAACCCTGCGGAAGCCCCTTAGCAGTAGAAATATGCCCCCCCCCCGTATCTCGTTGCAGATTATCACTAAATACGTTTTTAATTTTACCAACCAACAATTTTAATAAACCAAGGCGTGGGGCCCGTTATCGTATTCCTGGGCAAGGCCTTTTGGTCCTGAGTCGTTATCGTTTTTCTGGGCAAGGTACTTTCACCTGAGTCGTTATCGTGTTCCTGGGCATGGCACTTTGCACCAATTAAATCGATTCTAAATAATTTCCCTTTAATGCTGTGCGTAAAACTACCAAATGAAACAAAATCTTTTTAGACATGTAATTATTTTAGTATATAATTTATAATAAAATTTCAGTAACCACACGTCATGAATTTTTTTTATTGACAATTTTAAGGTTAATGCACTGATTAAAATCCATGATAAAATGTGTTAATGTATTTATTTTAGAATATAAAAACAGCAAAAGTTAACTGTTTATAATTCGCTTTAGACAGCATCAAGACTGGGGTACTAAGGACATCGTTGCTGATTTTACAAGAGCATTTTCCTTTTTTTTTTACCGACAACACATGATAATTTTTATGTAAACGGCAACGTTTGTATTCGTTTTTGCAATTTGTGGCGAACTGCCTTTTCTACGTACGTTTGAAAGAGTGAAATTTAAATGTCTGTAACAATTTGCTGTTCCACTATGTACAAGAATGCATTTCAAATTATTCATTATTTCCAGTCTTATATTAGCCAAAATATCTTATTTTATATGCGAAATTGTACAATCGACGTCAAAACACGTACCATAGTCTACCTAAATCAAACTCTTTGTTCCTTATGTAAGTATTTTTTATAGTTTGGTTCTTGGAAACTCTAAGAAAAATACTACTTAATTTTTTAAAAAAGCTGAGCTTTAATTTTGTAAACCTACCTCGGAAAAGATTTGGTACCAGCTTGTACACAATGTCTTGCAGAGTGTGATCCAGTCTACAAATCGAGAGATAAAAATGGCATTAACACAGTCTGTATCGTATGCATATAGTACTCCCTCATTTTCATGTTGTCCATATAGTCAAAGAGTGGACTGTCTTATAATAAAATGGGATTCATAACCAATGCCAAATTATAAATGGAACCGTCTTATAATGAAATGGGATTCATAACCAAGGTCAATTTATAAATGGAACCGTCTTATAATGAAATGGGATTTAGAACCAAGGTCAAATTACAAATGGAACCGTCTTATAATGAAATGTGATACATAACCAAAGTCAAATTATAAATGGAACCGTCTTATGATGAAGAACCGTATAACGAGAGAACGCTGTAATATTATCGTATTATAACTAATTGCCTCTGTACAAGAAACAAGCTGCAATCACTGAATAAGCTGATAACAGATTTTAAAAGAATTATATTAGAAGTCGGAATAACATGAACAAATTATATCAATAAATCCACAGTATCATTTCATTAAAAATTAAGACTGAAATTTAGTATTTTAAATGCTCATTTCTACAAATACCACATTACATGTACAATTCTATTCAAAACCATACCTAATTAGGACTAGTCACTATAAGTGGTCTAATGTGTACAAATGACGTCACCAATGAACGTTCCAATTTGTATGCCGTATCTATAGGAAAAATATTCGAGTAGATTTATTATATATGGTATCCATGAAGAATTTTAAGAAAATGTCACACGGAAAAGCATCTCAACTGTAAACAAAATACCACAGATCCAATGTTTCTATTGCTGTTTAATATTCGAATCTCTAAACAAACATCTCATAAAAATCTGATATGGAAACTAAGCCTGGTATATGATATAATTATATATATATATATATATATATATATATATATATATATATATATATATATATATATATATATATATATATATATATATACCAATTTCATGTCAAAATTTACTTCTAGAATGCAATGAAAGTTGTTGTTTTGGATTCAACGTCATTTCTCAGCGCAAGGTCAACTATCCATCGTGGCTAGTATTACCGGTGGAGGAGCAATCCAGGAAACACCCAGTAAGAACCACCGACCCATTGGAAGCTACTGGCAAGCTCTTTCATATAAACACATTGGCCGAGCCCGAGATTCTATCCCACGCAGACAGGTGAGATGGCAGAGATAAAGGCTCAACGAAAGTCAAACGTACCCTTTATTACGTCGATCTAGATATATATATATATATATATATATATATATATATATATATATATATATATATATATATATATATATATATATATATATCAGTTAAGGCATACATATATTATCAAAATTATTTAGATAAAAATAATTACTGATTGAGATTAAAATTATTATCCATTTATGTATTTTAAAACTCGACCTCTCTGAAATAGTCAGAATCGGCGAAAAGGACCAACAATGCCGAAAATCAAACAAAAACTATGTACTGTTTAAAAATCATTTCCGGCCTCGTTGGCAATATAACTTTGTCCATATACTCGTTCGATATGTATTTGCTGATAATTCCAACATAACAATGCTAGATGATAGATGGAGGGAAAACTGATTTAATCTCCATCAGTCTTAAGGATCATTGGCGTATCTATCACGTACGCATTCCTACGCATGTGTGCACGTTTTTCGGACGGGGATCCCTACTGAAGGAACCGTCAATAAAAGGCAGTAAAAAACAGGGACTTCTCAGTCTAAATGAAATAACATTGAACGTTTTGTATGCGAACTGGTGCGATAGCTCATGACCGCATTAAAAGCCCATGCATATCCTGAAAGGCTAATCTTGAATGGCAACCAATCACGTCTTGTCTTTGCGCTGTTAAATCTACCAGGTAACACCTATAACAGTTCTATGAAAGTATTTGTTATTGGACTAAAGAAATATTAAGCAAAGATTATATCAACACTTTACAAATTATATGAACCGCTCCGGTGGCCTAGTGATTACAGCGTCCGCCTCAGATGCGGGAGGTCATGGGTTCGATCCCCGGTCGAATCAAACCAAAGACTTACAAAAATGGTACTAACAGCTACCTCGCTTGACGCTCAGCATTAAGAGGTTAGTGTTAGAACTGGTCGGCCTGGTGTCAGGATAATATGACTGGGTGGGACATCATGATACATGTCTGCGGCGTGATGCCCCAGTGCTAGACATCACTATAAGCTGCCACACTGCAGACATCGTAGCGATATGACTGAAAAATTGTTAAAGCTACGTTATAAATTATAAACACCACCACCATACCTTACAAATTATGAAGAAAAAAACAGAAGTATCTATGGAACGACTTTTAAAAATCACTGCTGTTTGAAATTTTAAATCTATTAAAAGAAAACAAAATTGAATTTTATGGGCAGTGAAGAGACCGCAAACGGATTATTGGTAATAATTACAAAACCAGTACGTAGGATTAAATCGTACCTGATATTTTGAAGCGGTCGCGTCTTGTGTACGAGAACTTCGCATATGGGGCAATATTTGCTGGCCTCCAGATATCTTACAATACACGTCTTGCAAACTGAAGAATAGAAATTATCCTAAAATTAGTCAGATTGATAATAGACAGAAAGACAGACACACAGAGAGGCAGACAGATGGATGGATAGATAAAGAAAAAAATGACCCAATCATGACATTCATCTTAAAATTCGACTACATCTGAAGACAATGTCAAACATTACATATATCAAAAGACATAACATTTCAAAAGGAAAACATGTACGTGTATAATTAAGTAAATAAGCAATTAGAGGGAGGGAGAAAGAGGGAGTGAAGAGATTGAACAGGTTGCAATCACTGTTGTACATTTATTTTGCTTAGTATACACAATATATTTATAAGTATTAAAAATAATTGTTTCGGGGATATATTTCTAACATCTAGGAATAGAACAGAATTAGTTTCTTTGCTTGGAGTGCGTTGAAAGACACATCGAAACAGATGGGATCTTTGGTTAATAGAAACAATGGTGTTCAGCATCTTCATTATGATACCCACAAACACACGAGAAAGTTAGCTAAATTAGGTATGGAAAGATCGGATTTGATTGGACGTCGTGAAAGTTAGCTAAATTAGGTATGGAAAGATCGGATTTGATTGGACGTCGTGAAAGTTAACTAAATTAGGTATGGAAAGATCGGATTTGATTGGACTTCGTGAAAGTTAGCTAAATTAGTTATGGAAAGATCGGATTTGATTGGACGTTGTGAAAGTTAGCTAAATTAGTTATGGAAAGATCGGATTTGATTGGACGTCGTGAAAGTTAACTAAATTAGGTATGGAAAGATCGGATTTGATTGGACTTCGTGAAAGTTAGCTAAATTAGTTATGGAAAGATCGGATTTGATTGGACGTCATGAAAGTTAGCTAAATTAGTTATGGAAAGATCGGATTTGATTGGACGTCGTGAAAGTTAGCTAAATTAGTTATGGAAAGATCGGATTTGATTGGACGTCGTGAAAGTTAGCTAAATTAGGTACGGAAAGATCGGATTTGATTGGACGTCGTGAAAGTTAGCTAAATTAGTTATGGAAAGATCGGATTTGATTGGACGTCGTGAAAGTTAGCTAAATTAGGTATGGAAAGATCGGATTTGATTGAACGTCGTCAAAGTTAGCTAAATCAGGTATTCAGGCTATTAAGGCCACATTCGCCAAAATCACAATATGATGATGATCGGTTAGTTAGATTTGACAGGAGCAGTTTTTTTGTTAAAAAGAAAAAAACTAGAAAGAGGATGAAAATTTCAGATATCGTCAGGAGATAGTTTCAAAGGCATCTTTAATTAGGAAAAATAAAGACGTCTGAAAAATATTAAGTCTGGCTGGGACTGGTGTTATGGTTGGAGATATAAGGACGACAAGGCGATGCCTCAGGTCATTTTTAGAGAAGACTATCGCTTCAGTCAAATACCTAATTATTTATATCAAATGCAACAGGCATAATCTCTTCATCTTTATTCCTTCCTTTTGCAAGTTTTTCGACCAGTTTCCACAAAACGAGACTTTAACGGTTTCTGCAGCTTTCATCTGAATGTTCAAACTTTTCAAGCTGCTTGAAGTCTGGAATATTTTTTTCTCTTTAAATCTTGAGAATCTTCAGTACAGCAAAAATCCTGGCTTTAAATGAATACTGTAAACAGATAGCAATTATCCTAAACATTAACTGGATGAATACTGTACATATATAGCAATTATCCCCGACTCGAACTGAATGAATACTGTACACAGATAGCAATTATCCCATTCACTAACTGAATGAATACTGTACACAGGTATCAATTATCCCATACATTAACTGGATGAATACTGTACACATATAGCAATTATTCGCAACTTTAAATGGATCAATACAGTACACAGATTAGCTTAAGTAACAGATTTTGGTCACGCTCGACACAGAAACTTAGTTACATATATTCTGAATAGTCACTAATATGATCAGTCATCATATGATAAAGTTCGTCCAAAGTGTCTCTGTCTTTTTAACAAGAGGCAAATTCATATTATCAAATGGGAATTTCGGAAAGGAGAAGCCAGTCTGCCTGCTTATAACTAATATAATATATTTTCTAATCATTAAAAAGAAAGAAGCAAGTCACTTCCCAGTGCATTGTCGTTTCTAACATCAATGCTTTTAATCCTTTGTAGTTGTAAAGGCTCTGTCTAAGATGCATGACAGGGGTCATCAGTATAAATTTGTAAATTCTCATACCGTAAATGCCAAACTATTTTCACAGAAATATCGACGTTTGTGTCCTATATATATATATATATATATATATATATATATATATATATATATATATATATATATATATATATATATATTCCCTTTTTGTTGAAACAATCTAATAATATTATAAAATTCGAGACAGACAACTAATATTAATATAATAATTCATGTAATTTTTCGTCGCAATATGCATATGACAATACTGTAAAGTCTTTTCAGTATAGAATCCATATCATCAACAACGTCATATGCTTTAAAAAGCATATTCGATTTTCTTAAAAGAGGGAATTTAATTCAAATTACAATATAATATTTAAGTGGAAAAATGTTTACGAATTTAAAAGCACTGTAGTATTTTTTTTCATTTTTGTTGAAACAATCTAATAATATTATAAAATTCGTGATAGCATATATATATATATATATATATATATATATATATATATATATATATATATATATAATCAGGAAACGAACTGGTATATATCATTTACAGCTAATACACCTTATAAGGCCATTTGTATCATTAAATAAAACAGCTCGTGGATGTCAGTTTTATTCAATCAATTTTAAAATACAAATACTCGGGATCCATGTTAATTAACATTTTCTAAACAAGACACGTTTAAAAAAGGATTGGAAACTGAACTGCATTAACAGACCAACGTACGTTTACTTACACGAGTGAAGACATTCCACTATGGTTGTGGCGTCGATGAGATAACCCCCGCAAAGAGCACAGAGCAGGTGGGGATTTAGTTCCGTAATGCGCAGGCGCGCGGGTTGCATGGCGCCAATTACTGGAATTAGAAAAATAAATTGGATGTAAAAGTACAATAAAATAAATGGCCAGTTTCATGAAAATGTTGTAGATTTGATCCCCAAGATAAAAAACCCCACTGACACCCTCTTCGAAGAAAACATTCCTGAAAGAGTTAGGCTTAAGTATATCTTAATAAAATATAGCTAGTTCTTATATCCCACAACTCTGGTACCTTGTGTAAGATACATGGCCTTTTGCAAGGGTACTTCACCCTTTAAAAGGATATGGTAGATTGAAGAAAAAAATTCTCGGTGAAAATATGTGCAGTGTTGATAAAAAAGGCTTTATTGTTTGTCTCTGCAAGTAAGTAATTTTGACCCATAATAGGAATACACAGGTATTTAAGTTTTTAATTATTTAGTAATCAATAGATGTATTTAAATAGTACTGTCGGGCTAATTAAGTAGCAATCAAAAGATATATTTAACAAATCAATTGAGAATTAGGTAGCAATAAATAGATGTACTAAAATATCAGTGAAGGGTTAATTAGGTATATATATATATATATATATATATATATATATATATATATATATATATATATATATATCGACGCTGGGTTAATTATGCAGTAGCAAATATATGTTTAAATATCAATTTATTTTAATTATGCAGAAATAATAATAAACAGATGTACTGAAGGATGTCAAGCTTATCACTCTTATATGTGTATAAAAAATTTCTTCATGACAAAAAAGATTTGAATGGAATTTATATTTTTGTACGAAAAACACACAATATTTCCAGATTTGAATAATATTTTATTGTTATTATATCGTAAACACGTTACTGTATCATACACTAATATTTATATCATTGGTATTTTTATATTATAACACTTCACTGTGTCGTACTCTGATAATTTATTGTGTCATTTCCAAAACTTACATCAATGCTATTTTGTCATATATACTTTATTTGTCTTTATCCAATGTTTATATCCTTGCCAAATGCATCATGTGTTGATAAAGTTTTATTATTTTTAATCGTTACAACAATGGTTTTATTATATGCTATGTATTTCATTTTGTTGAGCGTTGTTACCTGAACAACCCAGCGAAACCCTAATACATTACACACACACACACACACACACACACACACACACACACACACACACACACACACACACACACACAGATATTGCAACATTCGGAACAAATCGTTTGTATATTTAATAGTAAAGACTGGGGAAACCTTTACTATTTCCAAGATTAATAACGGTTATATTCTAGACTGTCCATGCGCAGTCTTGTGCAGATCCAGATCTGCAGTTGTCAGTTTTAGGTCTACGTAGTTTATTATAAGTAATCGACCTAAATAACAGCACTGACCCTAATCCGACAGCGCATTATGCCGATCAGGATTTATCTTATTAGCAGTTTTACAGCTAAACTTGTCTTATAGGCGAGTATAGAAGGTTACTAAAAATGTCATGCAAGTTATGAAATAATATTTACAGGACATAGAGCGTTGTAAACAGGAACAGTGTTTTAAATAGGAAATGGGGATTTAAACAGGAAATAGGAATTTTAGAGTAGTTACATAAGAATTACATGTCAGCACAATTTACTTCCTATAATTATAAGAGAGATCAAATCAGATAGCATCCCTAAAATTCAGTACCAAATTTGACGAGTCAAAGACGTCATCTTTCTATCCATCAAATGCCACCAATATAATTAAACTGGTCCGAGACCTAAGACTCATTCCAAGCAGGAATCAAACACGTGCCGTGAGTAAGGTTATATATATATATATATATATATATATATATATATATATATATATATATATATATATATATATATATATATATATATATATATGGTCTATCTCTCATGCATCTGCACCCTGACCCACTAGGTAATGAAATTCCCATAAAAAGGGACTAAAGAAGATAAAAGAAAAGTACCCACTATCTAGTTAGGAGGAATTTATTAAAAATGCAAGGTACACATGAATGAAAAATTAAAATTAGAGATTAACAATATATCAAAAAGAGAAGATCAATTTATAAGCATCCAATGTCGTAATATTAGCATACAAATGTACGAGCAGAATGACGTACATAAATGTCTGACCAAAGAGATTTGTCGAGTTGCTTAAAGATTCGATTTATTCGATAATCTCACAGATTTAACTCTGAAGAACTCAAATATACAAATTGCACAAATATACGAGTCACATAAACTTTTTAATGCAATATTTTGTAAATTTTTACTTGAAAAGCTGCGAGGTCGTTTGGCGTTGACAGATGACGGAATACTGCAAAGTGTTTATTTAACCATTAGTGGTAACCACATCACGGTCAGGTCAAAGCTGAGGTATGTAGGCAATGTTTTAAAACAAATGAAGTTTTTTTTTCTTCAGATTCTGGAAACAATCTCGACTACATCACCATGGAAAATAATTTTATTCAATTATATATTACTCCATATCTTTCCAAGAAAAACAGAAGGAAGGAAAAAACCCAAAGTATCAGATGTGATGTAAATGGAACAGTAACGCTAGAAAAAATATTGAGTAATATTTGGTCTACGAGCAAAAGTTTCCGTCTTTCGACATATACTGTGGTGTTTTCTTTGCGATTTTAATGAATTTATTTTTTGTCTTGTTCCGGTATTCTGACTTGTCCTTAGAAAATGTGTCGGTCTACCTTGAATCGTAATCTATAAAAGAATTATAATACGAAAAAGAAAATCGAAGCATACTGACCTCGTAAAATAATTCGCAACGATACCTTAGTTCCATTATTACAAATGATGACGTGTTCAGTACTTACACATGAAACTGAAAATCAATAACTAATACAGGATTCAAATCTCCATGCTTTTGGACTGGTCGTATAAATGAATACATCAGTGAATTTTTCTAGCGTCCATTGTTCCCCTTTTTGAAAAATCAGTGTACCTTCTCTGTGGTATATGTGTAAAATATTACAGGTAACACATCTGTGTGTGTGTGTTTGTGTGTATGTGTGTGCACGTGACGTGTTTATCTGTTGCTTTATTCTTAACACACCTACAGTTTACTGCGTTAAATTCGGTCAGTATTATAAAAGCCCACAAAATAATTTTGTATCTTTTCGGAAATCATTAAAAAGGAAATATAAAACGAAATGCATTTCCAGACATAACCCTTGTCCGGCAGCACAGGTTCAGTTGTACGATTCCTAATACAATCTAGACTTCATATTTTATGATGATGGGAAAGAAAAATATTGGTTGTTTATCCGGATTTCTAAAAAAAAAATCCTCCATTGCAGGTGAGAAAAAATGATTTTCAACTTTTTAATTAATACCTAACTATAATGAGAACTGTAATCCATTCTTAAATTCATATACTACTTTTTAGATTAAAATGACCATAAAATGCATACGTCTGTATTATCTTGTTCCCTTTCCATTAGTTTATGTTTTGGTTTGAAATACCATTATGAAAATAATTGTACTTTTTAACTAAACTGATGAGAACTTATAAAAGCTAACTGGATTAAATAAAGTTACGAAATATGCAACCTGTAAAATTCTAAAATTGAAGACGGTAGATGGTTATTTAGATAATATTATATTTACTATAAATTAAAAAGGAATTAGATAAGCGAAAAAAAAATCGAGAACAAATAAAATTCTAAAACAGAATGTATATGTTTGTTTCGATACTATTAATCTGTCCTAAAAATGCTTTATGAGATTATCATGTTAAAGCTCAGTGGAAGAAGAAAATTATCTCTCGTTTAATTTGTTTAGATAACAGTTTGAGAACTCGTAAAGCATTAATGCCAATAACTGTCTTTTGTTACTATTAAAAAGTTGTGTATGAAACTAAAAGTAGCACACGTGAAAACAGTATACAAATCAAAAACTGAAACTATTTTGTGACACTTAATCAAAAAACAATTTGTTGCATAGCAGAAACATGTACAACATATAAAACGCAAAGAAAGTGGCATTGTAACAATATAATTCACCTAGTAAGACATTAAATGAACATACATTAAGGAATATTTAATAAATGTCTTCAATGTATTTTCTTTTACCGTAAATTACCATTGTTTCAATTTCTGGTTTGAAAGAACATAAAAAAAAAATAACTCCAGGGAATCAAATAACAAGATCAGGGTTTACGAGCTTCAAATTTTCTAATTTTTGCCGAAAATAATAATCATTTTTCCGTATAGAGAAAACAAAGATTAAGTGGAATCTAAAAGCAAAATAAACTGTACTATCAGTAATTAAAAAAATGCAATAAGGACGAAAATTAATTTGATAAACCAAACTTTCCCACAGATAATTAGGTCTATGAACTAATTTTATAACGTAAGCCATAACTGAGAAGACATTTTTCAGGACAAAGTGGAACCTATGCGTACCAAAATATGGGCTAATAGGGTGGGTGGTTCCTGATTCAATAACACGACCAGGGTAGAGTAAGTACCTTTCAAATGAATAAATCAGAGGAAAAACATTTACAATAAAAAGAAACTTTTACAGACAAATAATTAAAATCAGTTTCAAAATTTGATCCTGCGGGAAGACCACGAATAAAAGTGGTTTAGTATGGCAAATAAAGATTCGGATTTGTAAGTAATCTTAACTAGATTTTTTTCTGTATTAACGAGACTTAAAACATTACATGTAAATTTGAGTGTAGCAAGTTATGATTCATATTTGTGTCCTGGTAAACATAAAATTACACCCACATCACGCATCGTGTTATTCAAATTCATACAATATACTCAGTGTTCCTGTTCTGTTAATCACATGCACGTGTGCAGCATATAACTGCAGGTGATTCATCGTATAGAGTTCTCAATTTTTCAACAAGTACCAGATAACAGGGTTAAGAACTGGGCGATACCGCATTTTCTTTGTAAAATACACTTTTCTATGTTTAGATTCAGTGCAATTTAGGTGTAGTATCTCCTTACACGAACTAAAAGTGAAATGTACCATAAACGAATAAGTACAAAACAGAACTTGTACATTATGTAATGACAAAATCGTTACAAATTAGGTATATATTTTGTAAACTGAAAGTGTTACTCAGTTTGACATGGAAAGCCACTTAGATCTAGTTATAGTGTTGCCGAATTTTACGAAGACACCCACCCACCCACCCACCCACATCTTGATACAGTATTACTCAGTTTCATGTAGAAACCCACCCCACCCCCGCTTGATACAGTATTACTCCGTTTTACTTGGAAAATCAGAGCTCAGTACAATTTTATTCAGTTTTAAGTGGAAAACTACATTGAGCTTGATACAGTGCATGCACGCACATCAATACTAACTTACTGATTTGACGAAAGGTTGATATCACCAATATATGATTGGAGGACGTATTAGTAGTATCAAAAAAGAGAAAACAACCACCACTCTACTTTATGCTCTGAGAAAGTACGTATTATATCATTTGTGAATGAGACAAGTGTTTATTTATTTTTGTAGTAAATAAAGTGCACGACTTGATATATAATAGCTGTGGGCTCAACGGCTGCCAACCACTACAAGTTTCCTGGTGTGTTCTATTTTCCACCATTAGCCATGTGAAACCCTGTAGGGGGCCAAAGGCAGCAAACAATGAACGCGGGGCCTCAAGCAAACAAACTGCATTGCGGAGAAGTGCGTTGCCCAAGGCGGCTGTCTAGTTCGCCTTGCCCTGGGGCCGGACCTATGTGAAGCTTTGATAATTAACCATGCGTCCAAAATTACTTGTATTTCACTCCTATGAAAAAAAACATCTTTGCAATAATACAAGAATTTACATCTAATGTTCGATTTCACACCTCATCGCGACTGTAATCTTGGACTGTATCAAAAACATATTATATATATATATATATATATATATATATATATATATATATATATATATATATATATATATATATATATATATACACACGTTGGCATGAGCTTAAATAATTCCATACCGTTATTTCTCCCATTAACGCAGACACTTAAAAGGAAAAGTCAAGGCTCTTGTAATGTTAAAACTGCTGCTATGTTGTCAATTTGTTTTTTCCTTGCCTTAAAGCAGATTTCCGGTCAATAACTATTTCAGTCACTGAATTATTTTAGTTTTTTTTTTTTATAAAAAAAGAACGATCTTGAAGCATAGTTAACGAACAAATTTTTTGTTGCAATTTATGATACAGGCAACGGCAGCATGTGATTATTCAAGGACGATCACACCTACATGGTTATATTATCATTTTCTAGACACTCTCCTCTAGTGCTTACCAGTAATATTACCGAGGGAAATAGAACGCGCAGTGCACGCATTTACGGGGAAAAGTACAATATACAATTATTGAAGCCCCTGTAATAAGAACTCAATCTATTTCACAGAGATACATTTTTATAAATGCAATATTGTTTACCATTAGCGATGCTACTTGAAAGCTTGAAAGTAATACACAAAAAATGGCGATAGATGTAAATCTACCCTACGTAGGCAGAGTGAACATTATGGTTCATGTTACCTAGTTTTAGGTTACCATAGTAACCACAGTACTGACATAACATTTGGATCAAACTTTCGGTCCAAAGTATCTATACCATGAGTACTCTCCAAGCTTATCGACTGTATAATGTCCATGAACATATTCGTACAAGGTTATTGACAGTATAAATATCCATGAACATATTCGTACAAGGTTATCGACTGTATAAAATCCATGAACATATTTGTACAAGGTTATCGACTGTATAAAATCCATGAACATATTCGTACAAGGTTATAGACTGTATAATGTCCATGAACATATTCGTACAAGTTTATCGACTTTATAAAATCCATGAACATATTCGAACAAGGTTACTCAACCACTCTTTCCTATCTTTTGACTTTAGGACATGACAAGAACATTTTGAACTGTCTGCGACTGATTACGCTTTGTTTTTAACTCTTATCTTTATTAACTTAAATTTCATCGCCATACTCACTACAAGGCAATACCTTTCTACAGTCATATTTCAAAGTTGCCATACCAACGTTTGTCAATACGTGGGCAATAATATTCCATTCTTAGAGCAGAAATATTTGCTTCACATAATCCATTCACTCGTACATACAAACCAATCTACCTACATCCTTTCACTCGTACATACCTACCATACATACATACGTACGTACGTACATGAGTTCTTTCTAATTTTGACTGGAACATAATTAACCAATTTAAATTACTGATAGAATATCGACATAAAACTTGGCATTATAAATGTTAAAATATGCATAGACTTTCTTAATACAAGCATTACGAAAAAGAATTTACAAAGCAAAATTATCAATAAAATACCTGTTAATCGTGTCGAGTCCGTCAGTTTTTGCTGTGTTAATGCCCGGAAACATGCACATGAATGATCTAAATAAATCACACATTGGAACGCAAGTAGTGGCATTGTGTATCAACGGTGGAATGCAAACCAGGATTATAAACCCATGTCCGCGTGTTGTACAGTACAATACGTTGATATTATCTTAATCGTGCATCCTGCTGTCGGCGGTCGACAATGTAATTTATCTTGTAACTTGTATTGATTTCTCCCATAAAATACTCTTAATGTACTACAAACGATAGCGTCTGGAAAGATGAATTGATACCAAATGTTTCATAATCCACCAAGTGTTTAGAATCTCTCTCTCTCTCTCTCTCTCTCTCTCTCTCTCTCTCTCTCTCTCTCTCTCTCTCTCTCTCTCTCTCTCTCTCTCTCTCTCTCTCTCTCTAAACTCAATACCTAAAATCGTGTTACAAAATCAGGTTAGTGACATTGTGTAGCAGTATTTTGTGCAAACGACTGCTTAGTGTAAACTCACACACACACACACATATATATATATATATATATATATATATATATATATATATATATATATATATATATATATATATATATATATATATATATATATAATTACAGACGAATTTGGTTTAAGAAAATTAGTAACTTAAAGAGAAAGCAATATACCCACCCCAGTTTATTAATTACCACCGACAAAAAAGATATGAAATGCGAATCACCACGCTTTTAGTGAAGTTCCAAAATCAGCCAGATCATCAGTGCGGCACGTGAACTACGAGGTATGTGGCTGTTTTCAGTCGACATGCATGAAAGTATCCAAAGTTTTGCACTTTGAACCATAGTGATAAATCTCTACTAACCTTTAGTATATTTTTTGTGCACAATCATAGACAAGGATATTATATTAAGGTACGGCAGACACAACTCAAATACTAATACAGCATATTCCGTAAAGCCACATACTCGTTCATCGTATGCAAGGATATTACGTAAAGGCATCGTCTACATAGATATTCCGTTAAGGCACATATAACATCGTCTACATAGATATTCCGTTAAAGCATATATAACATCGTCTACATAGATATTCCGTTAAGGCATATATAACATCGTCTACATAGATATTCTCTTAAGACATATATAACATCGTCTACATAGATATTCCGTTAAGGCATATATAACATCGTCTACATAGATATTCCGTTAAGGCATATATAACATCGTCTACATAGATATTCCGTTAAGGCATATATAACATCGTCTACATAGATATTTCGTTAAGGCATATATAACATCGTCTACATAGATATTCCGTTAAGGCATATATAACATCGTCTACATAGATATTCCGTTAAGGCATATATAACATCGTCTACATAGATATTCCGTTAAGGCATATATAACATAGTATACATTGATATTCCATAACAAATTAAAAGCGTATACAGTAACATAAATATATTTCGTAAAGGTACATACATCTGTCTTCTCAGATCCTGTAGTTTATTTCTGGACGTTAAAATTACTGGAGAGTCTTTTGATTCCCCTGGGATGGCAGATATTTACTGAGTGTCCCTCGAACGACCGATTTAAATAAGTGTACAAGGCACACTGGAATGAACGATATGATAAAATCAATCTGAATACACGCAAAATGAAGTTTAACAAGGTCAAGCTACTATTTTAAAGCGACGAATTTGCATTTTTGTTACTAAGTTATAATTCAATAAAATATCTTCCATGCCTGAGAGCACGCTATGTGCACCACAAAATTAGAGGTAAATGGCATTGCGCAGTCCATATAAGGATAATTTCTTGCGTCCAGAGAATGTAGTTAATTTTGATTTAAGTGGACTGTTATCGCAAATAGGGGATCTCAAAACGGATATGATTACACATTGAATTTATGAAACGAGGTGAATAATGTCCAGCTTTTGCGAGTATTGGCGAGCAAAAGTAGAGATTATTCAACGAGTTTCATAAATTAAATATTAAATCATTACCAATTTGAGATTCTTTTTATCAGATAGTTTTTATTTCAGTGAAAATTATTTAGATGGAAAGAAGACTGAATAATTTCGTTCATTCTGAATGATGGTGTGCTTTTCATTTCTAGTGCATAAAATATAGTCCCAACCAAAGTTGAACTGGTAAAAGTAAATTGTACTTGTTTTGCAAACTACAAATCAAAGAAAACGCTTCCATCGGAATAAAGAGAATATTTTATAACGACAAAACCATTTTTAAAAACAGAATAATCATAGTGATATGATGCTGCTACATTCTTTGACACGAAACACAGTACAGTCGGCCTAGAGTACATAATTAACCTTAAAATGACACTTTCAGAACCAAATATTACATTGTTGCGATTTTCTTGTGAAATAGGACTACTGGATGCAAAAATTCCCACATTTGCTGATATGTTTTGTGACCTGATATTTGCAGTATTTGATTTGGAACAACATATTGTACAAACGACGTAAATAATTTATATCCGAGTCGGATTTGCATCCCATATATACTGCGTAAAGATGCTGTGGTTGGATAAAGTTGTCAGTTAGGAGACCCATTTATGTTCAGATACTTCTGTGAACAGATGCGAGACTCGTGAGTATTTAATTCTTTAAGTTAACATTTTAACTACACTTTTATAAACACTGGAATATATGTCTGTTACAGATATACCCCCCATCAAATAAGCAATACCCTTAGTTTTACTTCTTAATGTTGTTCTTGTCTTGTAGTTTAACGCCATTTTACATATGATCATATTGTTAAACATGACATTACAAACCTATGTGGGGGTAACATATCCAGATGCAGACAACAGCCGATAAAATATTTTTCTCAATTTCCTTTCGCGAGTCGAGTTAAAAAATGGCCGCCAAAAACTGTTCATTCAAATCTAAACTCTCCAGAAGGCAGGGTTAAAAACGTTTTCCCACTATCCCAGCCAATCAGTAAAGAAAATACTGCACAATAATTTCGTGGGTTTATCTGGACCAATCAGAATCAGATAAAGTGATATGTTCACAAGTATAATATCAAAAATATGAAACTGCACACACTGTAGACGAAATGTACTGACTATGTGATAATGTATTTTATGGCATGTTTGCGATAGTTTCTTATCAGTTATGATATGGAAGCTAGGACTTTTGTTTTTATAAGTCACATATCATGCATGAGTTCACGGCAAGATATTTTCAAAACATTCGAAAATATGGATTGTATATCTGACTATTGAGTTAAGAAGGTTTTTCCAATGACCAATTTTGACTTTTGAAGTTACCAAATTTGTCTAACACATTAACGCTATCTCGATTTTTGTCATTATCTATACATATTTTTCATCTACCGACGCACGTCTACACACACACACACACACACACACACACACACACACACACACACACACACACACAGTCTCTCGCTCTCTCAAAGGACCTATCTCTACCTATACACGTTCAATATGTAACGTAGACCAAAGGAGAAAACTAAAATGATTTGGTCAGTACCATTTCATTATCATGGATGTAGGTCTTTACTCAGCATGAAGAAGGTCTATGATCAGTACCCAATGAGGTCTACGGTCTTGTACTAAAGAGGTATTTGGTCAGTATCAGAGAGGACTTTGGTAAGTAACAATTAGGTCTTTCTTTAGTCAGTATCAGTGATGATCTTGGTAAGCAACAATTAGGTCTTTTTATCAGTATCAGTGAGGACTTTGGTCAGTTCCAGGGACATTTAGACCAGTCGTATTAGTATCATACCCTTCCAATTGTTTCATTTACATTCTTGTTCTGCTCTTCATTTCAGAACTTTTGTGTAACGCACAACTTGGTTTGTTTTTATGTCATTAGTCATTTTCTTCTGAGTCAGAACACGACGCATTTAATATTTCTAGTCATGATTCATTTACATATTCATCATGCAAGTTTGTCATGGAAGATAATGTGAAATTCTTTGTAAGGGCAAAATCAACGAAAATTTTAAAGTAAAAATTTCTACAACTGGAAATATGTATTCACAATATGTATTAAACATTACTACATTCACGAGCTTTACAGGTGTCAAACAAAAATCGATGTGTCTTTGTCTAGGTTACCCAGTCTTTATTGCATGGCAGTAAACACCTTCGAACACTGCAAAGTTATATATTTGTTTTTAAAAAAAATAATTTCCCATCTTTTCCTTAATGGTCATACTGACCGTTTAATCAGAAAACAAATGTCTTGAGTGTCGTTAAAATAACTGTTATTTTCACTTATTTTTTAAGACTGAAGGGTGTAATCTGCGTAATAAAATATACAACTTGACCTTGCTTTAAATTGGCATCTTTGAAAATAACTACTAGCTCCGCTTGGCCATTTTCACTTCCTGGAATTTTGTGGTAAATTGTAAAAAAGAGTGCCGATACCTATTTGTTTTCGCGTTCTATATACTTTGTAATTTATTCACTGCATTTTTAGCAGTTGGTATTGTTTTGCTATTGTCTAGTCTGGCAAAATTCGTTTTCCCTACTTCAATAACTGCTAAAAATAGCATAATTTCAATTAATTCATGCTGACTTTTTGACCTCATGGAAGCAGCCAATTTGGTCATCTGTGTGATTATATCATGTACAGTTACCACACCTATAATATCCAAAGAAATTTCAGCCACAATACTTGAAAATAACAGACGTATTCCAATATTTTCTTCATAACGTATGACGCAAACAACTTCGCCTTACACACCTGTCAATTTCTCAAAAAGTTCATAATATCTGTGTAATTATTTATGACGGTCTAACCAGATATATCAATTGTTGTGTTTATACAAATAAACACTGTTCAATCATGAATAGATCATTAAATGACAGTAGGATATAAATGTTATGATCTTATGAAGAAAATTATGAGTCTACAGGATTCGCAAGCAGTCAGGCATCAATGGATCCCTCTTGTCATAACCGAAGAAAATGTATAAAACCCCACTAAAACCCATTTATTATATTCTTTCAAGTTTACCAACTGCAGAAGGACTTAAATATAGAGTAAACTTGTGAGCGACTTCACATTATACAAAATTTACGACTGATCATTAGTGTCTCCGAAACAACGAAAAATAGCAATCTCTAGAGAAAACATAAAACAAATAGTAATGGTGAGAGAAAAACACTGAATCATGCAGATGTTGAGATAACTAAAAAAATGATATCAGACACATCGTTTTAGGAATTAAAATCATTGTATAGACTAGGACAACATTGTATCAATTCTTAGTGAGATCCTTTGACATTATTATATAATTCCTTAGACATTATTGTATAACTTCATAACTTGACCATAGGACATTGTTGTATATCTTGGACACTATTTGTATAACTTCACAGCGCATTCCTTAAACTCTTGTATAACTTCACGGTACAATTATTGGACATTCTGTACAACTTCACGGCCTGATCATTGGACGTTGTTGTCTAACTGTTTTGTGACATACATTATTGCTTAACTTTACGGTGAAAACGAGTACATTGTATATCCTCACAGTGACATCCTTGGACATTATTGTTTAACTTTACGGTGAAAACAAGTACATTGTATATCCTCACAGTGACATCCCATAACATTACTACTGTATAACTTTAGGTGCGTTCCTTTCATTATCAATTGTAAATGAAATGTCTTGACAATTCAGAACACAATGATATAGACATACTAGTATTTGTCTCGTGTAATTGCACGTGGCTTTAAACTTAAAATTAATTAAAACCTACGTGTAATTCTGGTTTAACTATATAACTGGTTAAAAAGCCAACAATGTTTGTTTTAATAACCTTCGTGTTTCCTCTCCACAAGATACAAACACAAGCAGAGTGTTTGTCTATTATATTTTGATTTCAGTGACAGAATGAGGAAAACAATCGCATTAAAATCAGGTAAAATACAACTTTACAGTACTAGAAGATCAATTGAAAAATATAATTTCCGCAACATGACTGTACATATTTCTTATCATGCAATACTCTCATTAAACAAAATTCCCAAAAAGAAATATGTACGCAGTTCTTTCAGATGTTTGTATTTTCTGAAATACAAGATATCAAATGCGGCGTCGATGTTAATGAGGTGGTTGGACTGATGGAACTTTAAGAAAAAATTCCTCTTTCAAGATAATTTTGCGGTTAGTCTGCATAATTTTCCTTTCATCCAAACAAAATTTTAATTCACAATATAAATGTTTATTTTGGTGGGGTTTAACGCCAGTTTTCAGCACACGATAGACAATACTCCACGCCAGGGTTTATCATGCTGGTTCTAAGTGAGAGTTAAAAACAAGAAAAAATTGAAAGTAAATAAATGTAGCCTCCGAAAGACACGATGTGTTCAGCATTACTACTTTCAGAAACTTTGTGGTGTAGTAAGCATATTCGCCGGAGGATAATCCAGGGAAGAACCATAGACCTACTGGCAAGTTGGTCGAGCCGAGAATTGAAACCAATCAGCAGACACTGGGATTAAACAGAATGACATCAACACATTGGGGTTAAACATAATGAAATTAACACATTGGGATTAAATAAAATAAAGTAAACGCATTTCCATAAACATAAATGAAATCAACACATAATGGGATTAAAAAGAATGAATTCAACACATTGGGATAAAACAATGAAGTCGACACATTGGGATTAAACTAATAAATAAACACAAATCTAAATTAAATTAAAGGGAAAAAAATCACCACACATTGGGATTAAGCAACCTGAAATCGACACCTACTGAGGTTAAACAAAATACAATCCACTTGATTATCTTTAAAGCCAACATAGACAAGAAATTAATGAAGAAAAGTCTATTCAAGTAGGACAAATACTACAAAGTTAGTTACTCAATTAGTGTCCAGCTAGGCAATAAGGTATTCGTCTAAATGTGAAAAAATATTCAAACATAAAGGATGTTAAATGCTAATAAATTATAATATACTTATTTCATTTATTAAGCAAGATTATTCGCTATGATTTAGATCTTGTCCTTGCATATCTTTCATTTTTTTGGCGTGACGTTATGAATGTGCAGTTAAAATCTTTAAAAACATAAACGAGACAATTAAACTAAAGCTCGATGAGTGGCGTATTATGATTTGTGACGTCACTAATACCGTTTTAATATGTATCTTAAGAAGAGCTGACCTGATATCTAACAGATATAGATGGCGCTCTACATATACATATATCTTTTTTTTAAAGAAAACTAATTTGCCGATATTTCCTCACTGGTTATCCTGGCTATTTAAAAAGACCTTTTGTATTTTAGATATTGTTAAAAGAACTTCAATTTTTTATTTTGGTGCATGATTGGTGGGTTTAATTTGGGTTATAGCGTATATAGTCTGGACTTTCTTAAAAAATGTGCACCTCTGAAAAAAAATGCTTGGTCATTTTTACTCTATGAACTTAAATGTTACATTGTGAAAATAAACGAGACGATAGTGTTTTTTTTTTTTTTTTTAATTTAAAAAAAATAATTATTATATATTCTGTAATTCATTCATTGCACTTTCCAAAGTTGATGTCTAGTATGGCAAAATTCGTTTTCTCTATTTTAAGAACTTCTAATGATAGTGTACTGTTAGACTAATTCCGAATAAATTTTCAAAGCACATGGGAGCAGATAGAGGTTATCCAATATTATCTCCAATGTCTATGTTGCACATTCCTCCAATTTTACCTAACACATGTCATTCTCTCAGAAAAACAATATCTGTAGAGCGTCAGTGTATCGGGTCTGCAAAGTTCTGGTATTACTTTGGTTCATTTGGTACATCATCAAGCGTGCTACAGAAAGACCTTAGATCTAATTAGTGGCCACCGTCGGCGCTGTTAAGTCCATAGTTTGTATTATGTCATATATAGTAACTTTACTGACGTCCTTAATCGAAAAATTTATCAATTTCAGAAACACCATTGCAACTCTGGAATGTCCAAGATTATCCTTTAGTATCGGAAAGAGACGAGAATGTTCCGACTAAGACTGGGTCAAATCTTCGGTTTTCATCGCTATGCAAGAAAGTGCCAACCCTGGGCATGTAAATAGAACCCAGTTCAACGAAAACGAAACTCCCCAAACGGTATGCCCTAGACTGCGTTGTGAGTGTTAACTAATATTGATTAAATGTAATGAAAACAAAACATAAATTTCTCACCTTAAAGGTAAATTAAAGTATAATTTATATCCGCAATAAATCTTATAGTAAGATCGTGTTCTTTTTATAGATTACCCTAGCGTCATTTTGACATGCACAATGTGTATAAAATTAAGTATTATTAACTAACATAATTTTATCAGGAATAAAATAGGTAATTTTGAGTGTTTGAAAACAAAAAAAAAAAAACATCGTAAATATCCAGAAGAAAATACAAGATATGAATACGAAAAGTACTTTAAACTTGGCAGGTTTTTTTTTTTTTAGAATACCTACGGATGCTTACAGTTGTTGTTTGCCGCGAAACTTGAGATGACCCGATCAATTAATTACTACGCAAGCTTCATGACGTCATTCCTAGCGTAGTGCTAGTAACTATGGGTAATGATTTCCTCTTCATAAGAAAACAATGAGAACTAAAAGTATACGAAACCAAAGTAAATAAAATAATCGTATGACCCACTGTGAAGCAGTTCAACTCTCTTCCTCCTTCGCATTTCAGTCACGATTTTAATTTGCAGTATTAAAGCGCTAATGTTTATTACATCTGCTCTACATTCCTTGGTACAAATCTGATGTGATGTGATGTGATTATAATGTTTAACGTAGCTTCAACAATTTTTCAGTCATATCGCTAAGATGTCTGCAGTGTGGCAGTTTATAGTGATGACACTGTGGATTCATGCCGCAGACATGTAGCATGATGTCCCACCAAGTCACATTATCCTGACAACAGGCCGACCAGACCTAACACTCACCTCTTAATGCTTAGTGTCATGCGAGTCTGCGGTTAGTACCATTTTTGTAAGTCTTTGGCATGACTCGACCGGGGATCGAACCCTCGACCTCCCCCATCCGAGGCAGGCGCTCTAACCACTAGGCCACCTGAGCGGTTAGGTACAAATCTGAGTGTATATATCCGAGTGAAGTTATTTATAGATATATGGTAACACGATGTTTCATTTTGTCATTTTCTATGTAACTTTTCATAGTTTGCAATAAAGACAACCACAAAAAAAACCGCACTATACCTTTGAATTTGTTTAAAAGTTGCTGGTTTTGACAATAAATACTGAAAAAAAAAAAAACATATTTTGCAAACCGGTAAATATTTTGATCTTTCATTTGCGACCATCTTTAATTATTGTATGCAATCCAATCTTTCATAGATTCTTGACTATAAATCTTTCTAGCAATGACTAAACTGGCCTAATATTACTAGGCTAGAAATTTTTCAAAACGACATTGCTTACAAAGTTTGAGTTTTCGCAGAGAAGCATGGGAAAAAAAAACTTTTTTCCTAGTTCTGCACATTTGCAAATATATTTTATCTAGTCAGATACCGTATATACTCGCGAATAACTCAAGATCAACTGCAAATTGCACCAACACGATCTGCTGTAACATTATGCGATAACATACAATGCTTGCAGTTGGACTAGACTTGCAAGCGGGGTATACGCAGTAATCAAAGGGCACGTACTCCTATCACGTGCATACGATTGGCAAACAACAAATATAATTTCTATTTTCTCAATTCAATTAAAATGAAACTGCCTCATATATTATTTATTTTAACTGCAAGCGCTAATTTTGGTCATTCTCCTTAAAGTAAAGTTTTACTTTTTTTTAAAATTAATCACATATATTATTAAAATTATGTGATTATATCCCAATCTTCTTTATCCTACTTTTGTAAACTTAAAAGCTTGCTTTAAGTTGTTGCAATAACTTCTTAGCAAGCGTTGTACGTCTCCATCTTTTAACACACACGCACACATATGTGTGTGTGTGTGTGTGTGTGTGTGTGTAATGTACAAGTTCAATATAATACTTTTCGTAGAATAATCGTAAAAGGTCAATATAATTATAGGTTATTGCATTTGTATGGGAAAATATGAACCAGTTGTTTTTTTTTGGATGATATACTGCACGACCTTGAAAGTTCATATTTTCCCATACAAATGCAGTAACCTTTTTTATTATATGCTCATTTTCTTCTTCTACCTAAGGCTTAATTATATAAACAAAAATATATTTCAAGAAACGAAGTAACAGAATTTATGCTGTATTCCAAACTAAATATACAAGCACAGATTTATCATTACACAACAACATTATTAATGAACACATAACTCAGACCAGATAAATTTGAACTTAGAAGCACGTTTTGACAGAACGATGGAAAGTAAATGCCGTTTGTGTCTACTTATAATTGAAATTAGGAGTCGTATTGTGAATGAATGCGCACTTCAACAAATTTTCCATTGGTCTGGAATGCATATAATTTTGTATTTTTTTTTAGATTCGACGAAATTATGGACTGGGATCATCTGTGCCAATTCTGCATGAAGTACATTGAGTTTCAGCAGTGTCTGTGTCAAAATCCTACATGAAATACATCGGATTAAAGCAGCGAGGGAGAAGCGTGTTGACATCTGCAAGTGTGCTTCTTTTTTGTCATTGAATGTTTGAAATCATAATGTGGGAAAAATATGAAGTCTTTCAATTGCCATTGTCGAAAACATACTATGGAATTTTATGCTTATTTTGAGTGCAGTAAGGAGGATGTAAGTGCACATGGAATTTAATCGAAATGTGTAATCAGTTTTGAGAACCCATTACATGGCTCACGTAATTCAGATTTGCAGAATTAAGAAGTACATTTTAAGGAAATTCAGGATGTAAAAATGTAAGTATATTTTTGCCATTTTTATTACCAACTAAAGAAGACAGTTCATGCCTTGTCACTCGTATGTTATTTGTAGTAAAGACCTTGTCTGGCGTCTATAGCAAGCCTCAATCCAAAATATTGTATCAAAAAAGCAAACGCTGAATGTGGCAAAGCAGCAGGTATGTGGCAGTCAACGAAATAATCTCCTTTAGTTCATCCCGAAAGAAATTTAATCAACCAAAATGTAAGCGTGTACTACGAGAGTATGTATATATATATATATATATATATATATATATATATATATATATATATATATATATATATATATATATATATATATATATATATATATATATTACAAAGTAGTTCCAAATACACTATTGGGCACACAGGAGTATTAAACGAAGTCTCACGAGAGTCCAATATCGTAAAATATTGCACGATTCTGACAATGTAAAGAGAAAAAAATTGACAATATACAAGTTCTATACATTATTCTACAAATAATGCACATGGCTCTTTTGAAACGTTTCTGTTCATTTGTATCATTTTTTAGAATTCCCTTGTAATATTGTCCTACCTAACTGCCTGCAGGTAGGTTAATCAAGTTATCCAGCTGAAAGATTTCATTCTTATATTCAAGTCACAACGTTTCCAGTTTAAAAGCATTCTCATTGAATTTTCTTTTATATGCCATTTTCCCCCAGAACAGTACCCATTCAGACCATTAAGCTATCGTACTTTTATTTCGCAAGTGAGCAATTTAACAACCAGTAAACAATACAGAGCAAAGGAAGGCATCTTTTTTTTTTTAATCCGATATAGTTATAGATGGAAGTGAAATTGTTAGTAAACTTATCCTCTATTGGTATAGAGGAATACAGCTCCGGTTGTCCTACTGTCCACATTTTGGATTTTTTGAGGAAAGCATCTTGTGAGAGAAACAAACTTTTGTGATGCTCTACATTTGGTGTCTATTATGCCTGAATTGCGAGTAATCGACCATATAGTTCTGGGAATTTACAATAATTATGAATAGTCATCAAGAAATTAAATAATTGACCACGGTCAGGAGCTCATCCAAAAAATATCGTTCAGCAACTTGTATGAGGATCGTAAAAAAAAAAAGCAGGCGAGGAGGTCTATGAAATGGAACCCCGTGTGTGGGACCTTAAGGCTACGCACCCAGGACATAATTTTAACCACCTATCTCTAAAGAAAAATTATAATAGGAAATGTTCCATTTCTTTCGCACTCATTTTTGGGTGGTGCGGGTGGTGCAAATATACTAATCTTTTGTATCTTTTTATTTCTTACATGCTCTCTCTCTCTCTCTCTCTCTCTCTCTCTCTCTCTCTCTCTCTCTCTCTCTCTCTATATATATATATATATATATATATATATATATATATATATATATATATATATATATATATTATTTCGTATGCAATCAAGTATGGTCCTCAACCTGAACAGAATCTATTACTGGCTATCAAAATTTGTTTTGGATCATGCAAAGTTGCGATGTCTAGCAAATTTTAATGCCATCTTATTAATTTTTTAAAATAAACAGTTTATTGGTTTCTAAATTTCTAAATTTAGAAATTAAGTTTTTAAACTCAATCCGTAAATCATAAGACTTTGATAGATTTATGCTATATATGCAATGTAAGAAAAAAAAAATGACCACGAACATGTTATCAAAACAAACCCCGGAGAAAACTGAAGCGATATAATGTTCTCTTTTTATGCCAGAGAAAGTCTCGTTCCACTTTTCCCAGTATAATATAGCCAATAACGGTTCCAAAATGACGTTTATAAACCAACGAACGTAAAAAAGTAAAATAAACTTACATGAAAATCTCGTATTTATTTCAGATAAAAGGGTATATGCTTCTTCTGAACAACGAATGACAATACAGTGAAATACATCATCACAGTTCAGACTCCATCTATACTGAAGGAATTAGCCTCTAAATATTTGGTAAACTGATTAAATTCTTTCATCTAATGTAAAGAAAAAATGAAATAAAAACAAGTGCATAGAGTAATAGTTATTATATCGGAAGAGACAACGACACTTCTCTTATTAAAATATAAAGTATACAAAATATTATTTTAAAACATTTTTACGCAACATATATCGCATGGCTTTTCTGTTACATATCTACCAACGATCCTCGGGTGGCCTAGTGGTCTTCTTTAGCGTACACCTTTATTGATTACTATCATCTCACCTCTGTCTGATTGAGTTCAAGTCTCGGGCTTGACCAGTGTAGGAAAGTGAGAAAACTTGTCAATAGCTATTCATTGGGTAGTGGGTTCTTAAAAGGGTTTTCCCGAGTTATTCCTCCACTAGTTATATTGGCTACCACGTATCATGCGCTGAAAAATGGTGTTAAACCTAAAGCAACAACATAGCAACCCACGAGATAAATCATTTTCAAACTTGAACTCCCAACAACAATGGGAGATTTTAACACGTGAAATTTAATCATCTTGTTCTTTACAGGCTGCTAAACACGTTGATGTCTGCGCTTAATTGGTTGTAAAGCGTACTTAAAACCGTTTCATTGTGTCCAAGGAAATATCACTTGACACCAGATAGGGTCAACCAAAATGTGCACCAAATATCATAACAGATTTTCTCAGGGGAAAGACTTGTATGGCCTACATAAATATATTGTTTAATTGTTTACAAATATTCATCCTCATCTTTGATAAATATTTGATTCGTGTGAAATACAATGATAATAATAATAATGATAGAAATAAGTGCTGTTATGTTTATTGTTCACACTGATTATGTTGATGATGTTGTTACTACTGCTGAAGAAGAAGAAGAAGAAGAAGAAGAAGAAGAAGAAGAAGAAGAAGAAGAAGAAGAAGAAGAAGAATCGTCTTCGTCGTCATCATCATCGTCTGACTACACGATCGAAAACCACAAAATGAATTGCATTTAAGAAAGCAATCATCTCTTTGTAAACCTCTCGACTTTACATCAAATAATAGATTGCTTCAGACTCGGATTACTATACGCGTATTTATAGTTTGGGTCCAGGAATACACTAAATAAACCGCAAGAGACGATACGCTATGTGAATTTTGAAAATTTCCCGTCTTAAATTTAATTCTAAATGCAATATGATGCATACAAACACGGGTACGAGATGAAACTTTTGCAATATTGCTGGTTTTTTTTACGTTATTTTAAATGCGTATTTCACCAAAGTGAAACTTGACCTGCATCTCCCACGTGGGCCCCTCAACGCTTTTATATTGGTGTGATTGGATGTATATTGTACCATTCACCTTGACTGGTGTGTGCAAACGGTGTACCCTTTTTGGAAAAGAGGTTAATGCAAGCGGTACCGATAGATAATTTAGGCCGTTTCTGCATGACTTCCTGAATTGAATAAAACGTAACACTTCTTTTTCCCATAATCCAGCCTGTTTCCCTACCGTAAATTGCTCATCTATTAAGCGAATAACGAAAGAGAAGCACTCAAATCCATTTTTGTTCTTCTAACATGAATGGTTTACATTGCTTTGTTCACAGCTAATAAGAGCATAGTATTTTGAAATTTGATTTGGGAAGAATATTATGGATACAAACTATTTGTTTTGGTTTCTATACAATTCATAAGGTTTTTACGTATAAATCTAACGTTCGGATGAACGCGTCCATTTCATATTTAATATATACGGATTTATCTAACGACAAGCTTATATGCTTTTTATGTAAAGTTGTGTAAAATAAATAATCTGATTTGTCATGCCCGTATGCCGATCACTCGAAAAGCATAGGCTGATTTTACATGAATATATACAATGCAAATCCAACAAGCGTTTAACTTTTTCTTGTGACTCATGCCCCTGAACATTGAATTATAAAATGTCTTTGCATTAAAAGAAATGCTCTTGTCTTCTCTGGAACTTAATTGACCGCATTTTCATAGAACAAACTCTAATGAAAATTTAAACGTAAAACAGACTTTATATAAATCTAAAACCTTAAAGGAGACTTGAAATAATCTTAACATATACTTAAAATAAACTTAAAATGAACTAGAATAAAATTAGTTGAGACTCAAAATAAACTAAAATAAACTAAAAAAAGACTAAAGTCAGAAAATACATCCCCGTTGGTTTGTACCCCACCCTACCGATTTCAATAACTAAAAAGTTTAATGTGATAAAAAGTGCACATAACTAAGTCAGTTGAATCATTGATTTACAATTTCTAACCTGACTGTCACCAGAATGGCACTAGTACTTGCATCCCCTTGCACCTATCATGCTTAACGGACTTTCCATACTAACACGACGCCATATTCCGTACACTACGGGGTAGTTTATTTCCATTCGACAACATAATTACGTAATTGATCCTATTCGGTAACTGCCGGATAATTCCGAAAATTGCGATAACGTTGACTTTGGAAGTATATTCCTTTGCACACGTAAACATATTAATGAAACCGCTTGTTAAATCCACGTGAAAGGCAAATTTTTTGTCAATTTTTTCCTTTGCTTGATTCGACACTGTAAGTATCGGAAGCAGACGACAAATGTATGGTGGCGCTCTACAGTTTCGTATTTAGCATAGGGTTAAAATTTTAAAGACAAAGAGTTTCCCCGGGTTTCCTCACTAGTTATACTGGTTATTTAAAAGAGACTTTGTATATTTTAGGTGTTGTTCAAAGAACCTTTAATTTCCTTTATTTTGAGGTATGATTGATGGGTGTAATATGGGTTAGAGAGTATACAGCTTGTCCTTACTCCAGATGTGCATCTTTCAAAAAAGTGCTAGCTCTACTTGCTCATTTTCACTTCTCGAACTTCAGAGGTAAATTGTAAAAAAAAAAAGAGCCGATAACTTTTTTTTACATTATATATTTGGTAAATCAGCCATTGCACTTTTATAAGCTGGTATTATCTAGTTTGGCAAAATTCATTTTCCATATTTTAATAGCTGCCAAGAATAGTGTACGTTAGACAAATTTAGGTTGATTTTTGGAGCACAAGGGAGCAGTCATTTTAGTTAGCAGTGTCCTAAGATCATTTAAAATTTCCAAAGTGCAATATCCAAAGAAATTTCATCCACATTACATGAAAGTAGTATATAGATATGCCAACATTCTCTCCACTGTGCATGTTTAAAATGCAAACAACTTTACCTTACATACATCACTCTCTCAAAAGTACATAATAACTGGTGAGCGCCACCATAAAGAGAATATAGGTATTATTATTGTATGATTTAATTTTGATTGTATGACTGAAATATTTAAGTCGCAAGCATCAAAACAGTCCTTTGCAATAATTGTCCTATATTTCCCCCCTCAGAACAGCATTTATTAGAGACAGAGTACTAAACCGGTACAGCCCCCCCTCCTTATGATAAAAAGTGATCTATTTTAAAAATGCTCATTACATTTTGTCAACATAGCAACCAGTGTTATGCTGATAGACAGGAACATGAAACTAGCCATATTTATTCCTGAGATGTCAACAATAAATTTTACAGTTATAAAAGGGGACATAACAGGTGAGGTTCATAAAGATCAAAGGTCAAAGGGTAAAATATTAACTAATTCTTTGATATGGAAGAAAGCAAATTTGCTTTGTTATCATTTATTTTTTAATTTCATTGCAAATAAATGAAATAAAACATTTTCACTATGTATTTCATTTACTTAATGCAACATTTTTCAATTTAAGTTGACTTTATTCCTATATTCTAAGACTTCTAATTTTCACATAATGAAGGTCACTACTCACCTAAACATGCCTCATAGCAAATTATGTATGCTAGAGCAAACATAAGCATAATTAGCTTATTTTCATGAATAAAATCATTGTTAATGTACCATTTTACTCAGAACATCATACACAATAATATGAAAATAAGAAAAATAATTGCATAAATGTTTATATTTGTTTTTAAGGTGGCGCTCTACAGTTTCGTAGTTAGCATAGGGTTAAAATTTTAAAGACAAAGAGTTTCCCCGGGTTTCCTCACTAGTTATACTGGTTATTTAAAAGAGACTTTGTATATCTTAGGTGTTGTTCAAAGAATCTTTAACTTCCTTTATTTTGAGGTATGATTGATGGGTGTAATATGGGTTAGAGTGTATACAGCTTGGCCTTACTCCAGATGTGCATCTTTCAAAAAAGTGCTAGCTCTACTTACTCATTTTCACTTCTCGAACTTCAGAGGTAAATTGTAAAAAAAAAAGAGCCGATAACTTTTTTTACATTTTATGTATTTGGTAATTCAGCCATTGCACTTTTATAAGCTGGTATTATCTAGTTTGGCAAAATTCATTTTCCATATTTTAATAGCTGCCAAGAATAGTGTACGTTAGACAAATTTAGGTTGATTTTTGGAGCACAAGGGAGCAGTCGTTTTAGTTAGCAGTGTCCTAAGATCATTTAAAATTTCCAAAGTGCAATATCCAAAGAAATTTCATCCACATTACATGAAAGTAGTATTTAGATATGCCAACATTCTCTCCACTGTGCATGTTTAAAATGCAAACAACTTTACCTTACATACATCACTCTCTCAAAAGTACATAATAACTGGTGAGCGCCACCATAAAGAGAATATAGGTATTATTATTGTATGATTTAATTTTGATTGTATGACTGAAATATTTAAGTCGCAAGCATCAAAACAGTCCTTTGCAATAATTGTCCTATATTTGCCCCCTCAGAACAGCATTTATTAGAGACAGAGTACTAAACCGGTACAGCCCCCCCCTCCTTATGATAAAAAGTGATCTATTTTAAAAATGCTCATTACATTTTGTCAACATAGCAACCAGTGTTATGCTGATAGACAGGAACATGAAACTAGCCATATTTATTCCTGAGATGTCAACAATAAATTTTACAGTTATAAAAGGGGACATAACAGGTGAGGTTCATAAAGATCAAAGGTCAAAGGGTAAAATATTAACTAATTCTTTGATATGGAAGAAAGCAAATTTGCTTTGTTATCATTTATTTTTTAATTTCATTGCAAATAAATGAAATAAAACATTTTCACTATGTATTTCATTTACTTAATGCAACATTTTTCAATTTAAGTTGACTTTATTCCTATATTTTAAGACTTCTAATTTTCACATAATGAAGGTCACTACTCACCTAAACATGCCTCATAGCAAATTATGTATGCTAGAGCAAACATAAGCATAATTAGCTTATTTTCATGAATAAAATCATTGTTAATGTACCATTTTACTCAGAACATCATACACAATAATATGAAAATAAGAAAAATAATTGCATAAATGTTTATATTTGTTTTTAAGGTGGCGCTCTACAGTTTCGTAGTTAGCATAGGGTTAAAATTTTAAAGACAAAGAGTTTCCCCGGGTTTCCTCACTAGTTATACTGGTTATTTAAAAGAGACTTTGTATATCTTAGGTGTTGTTCAAAGAATCTTTAACTTCCTTTATTTTGAGGTATGATTGATGGGTGTAATATGGGTTAGAGTGTATACAGCTTGGCCTTACTCCAGATGTGCATCTTTCAAAAAAGTGCTAGCTCTACTTACTCATTTTCACTTCTCGAACTTCAGAGGTAAATTGTAAAAAAAAAAAGAGCCGATAACTTTTTTTACATTTTATGTATTTGGTAATTCAGCCATTGCACTTTTATAAGCTGGTATTATCTAGTTTGGCAAAATTCATTTTCCATATTTTAATAGCTGCCAAGAATAGTGTACGTTAGACAAATTTAGGTTGATTTTTGGAGCACAAGGGAGCAGTCATTTTAGTTAGCAGTGTCCTAAGATCATTTAAAATTTCCAAAGTGCAATATCCAAAGAAATTTCATCCACATTACATGAAAGTAGTATATAGATATGCCAACATTCTCTCCACTGTGCATGTTTAAAATGCAAACAACTTTACCTTACATACATCACTCTCTCAAAAGTACATAATAACTGGTGAGCGCCACCATAAAGAGAATATAGGTATTATTATTGTATGATTTAATTTTGATTGTATGACTGAAATATTTAAGTCGCAAGCATCAAAACAGTCCTTTGCAATAATTGTCCTATATTTCCCCCCCTCAGAACAGCATTTATTAGAGACAGAGTACTAAACCGGTACAGCCCCCCCTCCTTATGATAAAAAGTGATCTATTTTAAAAATGCTCATTACATTTTGTCAACATAGCAACCAGTGTTATGCTGATAGACAGGAACATGAAACTAGCCATATTTATTCCTGAGATGTCAACAATAAATTTTACAGTTATAAAAGGGGACATAACAGGTGAGGTTCATAAAGATCAAAGGTCAAAGGGTAAAATATTAACTAATTCTTTGATATGAAAGAAAGCAAATTTGCTTTGTTATCATTTATTTTTTAATTTCATTGCAAATAAATGAAATAAAACATTTTCACTATGTATTTCATTTACTTAATGCAACATTTTTCAATTTAAGTTGACTTTATTCCTATATTCTAAGACTTCTAATTTCCACATAATGAAGGTCACTACTCACCTAAACATGCCTCATAGCAAATTATGTATGCTAGAGCAAACATAAGCATAATTAGCTTATTTTCATGAATAAAATCATTGTTAATGTACCATTTTACTCAGAACATCATACACAATAATATGAAAATAAGACAAATAATTGCATAAATGTTTATATTTGTTTTTAAGGTGGCGCTCTACAGTTTCGTAGTTAGCATAGGGTTAAAATTTTAAAGACAAAGAGTTTCCCCGGGTTTCCTCACTAGTTATACTGGTTATTTAAAAGAGACTTTGTATATCTTAGGTGTTGTTCAAAGAATCTTTAATTTCCTTTATTTTGAGGTATGATTGATGGGTGTAATATGGGTTAGAGAGTATACAGCTTGGCCTTACTCCAGATGTGCATCTTTCAAAAAAGTGCTAGCTCTACTTACTCATTTTCACTTCTCGAACTTCAGAGGTAAATTGTAAAAAAAAAGAGCCGATAACTTTTTTTACATTTTATGTATTTGGTAATTCAGCCATTGCACTTTTATAAGCTGGTATTATCTAGTTTGGCAAAATTAATTCTCCATATTTTAATAGCTGCCAAGAATAGTGTACTTTAGACAAATTTAGGTTGATTTTTGGAGCACAAGGGAGCAGTCATTTTAGTTAGCAGTGTCCTAAGATCACTTAAAATTTCCAAAGTACAATATCCAAAGAAATTTCATCCACATTACATGAAAGTAGTATATAGGTATGCCAACATTCTCTCCACTGTGCATGTTTAAAATGCAAACAACTTCACCTTACATACATCACTCTCTCAAAAGTACATAATAACTGGTGAGCGCCACCTATGTAGTACATATTTTGTCGCACATGCGCCCCTTTGTTGAAAATGGACTGGTCCAGAAACTGGAAATGGTTCTCAAGCATGTCAATCTATTACATTGAAAACTTCCGTTAAGCATGAAACGCGCAGGCAATAACGGTGTTATGGCAATTCTTCTCACATTCAGGTTAGAAAATATAAATCAATGAATAAATTAATTGACTATGTTCCTTGTACTTTTTATCAAATTAAATGTTTCCGTTATTGAAATCGGTAGGGGGGTACAAACCAACGGGGATGTATTTTCGGACTAAAAAACAAAAATTAATAGTCAACATAAACTTAAAATAAACCTAAACACTTCCAAACATGACCTAAAATAAACCAAATAGACTTAAAACACGTACCTAAAATTAAACTGAACTTCAAATAAAATACAAATGGCATGTTAGACATGAAGAATAAATTCTGCATGTATAATATCTATTTTACATTGTTTTGCCTAAAATAATAACTTTTCCATAATCACTGTGTGGGACTTTGTTGTAATTATCGTTTTCAACGTAATTAACTTTACTATCCTCCACATCACCTTCTTCTGTAATCAGCAAATAATTTTAAAGGCTTTGAATAATACTTCAAACGCTATAATTACGTGAGGTTATTGCTGATCAATGTGCTTAGAGATTAAATCGCGAAAAAATTTCATCGATCATGACATTTATTTTACTTACTGAATGGTGGTTAAAACATACCAAGTTTCATTTATATAATTGGCATTGTTCCAATCAAAGCACTTTTATCATCCATTTAAAAAAAAAGTTCGAAAAATAAACCGGATTACATTCATCATGGCACACAGGAATCAATGTTTTTTTTTTTTTTAAAAAAAGTATTTGAAATGTCGAAAATTATCTATGTACTGACATTGCAGCTAACTTTAACGAAGAATGCGAAAAGCAGCTATTTCAACACCATTCTGTTACGCATCACATAGAAAATGTGTAATTTCACGTATCATTTAAGATGAAACTATGGACATGTTAGTGGAATTATAACGTAGTTTAAACCCATTTATCATTATAGAATTATGTACTCGGCAATGATAGAGAAAAGCATTATTTTCATTAATCACACTGATAGCCTACAAAATATCATGTGAAAAGCCCATGTTGATATGACCATGCATTCAGAAGTGGTGATAACAAGATTTTCAACATGGCCGCCGTGGCGGTAATATTAGATGTCTGAGCAGCACACGTTTATTTATGATCAACTAGTCTAGGCGATGAAAGTGTGCAAACAGATTAAAGAGTTTAGGAGGAGTAATAATATAAAATAGTGCTATCTAATGGACAGAATATGGACAGCGGTCTATCATATATGGTCTTCTAGTTTATTACAAAGAGTGCTAAAATCAACAGTGCATTGTATGTGTGAACACATATAGTGAACACATATTACAAGCCCAAAACGTCGCTATCACACATATGTCAACTAGTGCATCATCACCCGGATACTTGCCACATATATTCGCCTAAAAATCGAGTCTAACTATAAACTCAACAGACCAAGATCTGCAGTCACATAATGTGCCTGCAGATCGGGCTCTATGTAGCTTGTTACGAGAAACCACAAGAAAAAACAGATTAGAGTCCGTGTTGTTGGCAGTTATAATAAGCGAGTATAAATGGCACAAGAGCAAATCGATATCGTGACATTTCATGAAATATGTTTTGCTAAGGGATCCAGTTTAAACTTTCCTCAGCGATGTAGACCTTAAAATTATATAAATCATAATATAGTCTGGGGTGTTACAGCTGTCCTGAGATCCATCAAGAAATATTTCATCTAAAAATTAAACAGATAGCAATATCGTTCCACCACTGCAGCACATGTACCACGTGATTAAAAAAGACTCGTGTCTTCCAGATGTTCAACCTTTCCCTTGTCATTGTAGAGTAACTGAAAATGCACAAGACATTATATACAAGCTGCATCGACTGTGTGCACAACGCAGCGTCACACTGACAGTAAATAGCTTTGTGTCCTATAAAGTTGCAAGGATTCTTAGCAGAATGGATTCAATGGCAAGTTTTGAAGGAGCACAACAGAATTTACTAGTATTGGAGTCAAACCCATACAGTAGTGTTGTGACTTATTCCCCCCCCCCTTACACTGACGAAACAACGAGATCCTGGATTCACAAAAAATACAACGAAGAAGAAGCCGCCTCAGTTCTCACAGTCCTTAATCCAGTTCTATTTTTGAATGAAACAGAAAAATATACTCGTTCACTGGATCAAGCTGTTCCGAGAGAACACACACACAAACACACACACATTCAATAAAGACGTCATATATTAACCGGGTTATGGACTATAGTTGTTATATTATATAGTTAAACAAATCTAAATTTTGACTGAGCATCAATACATATAGTGATTCACTTATGTAGCAACCAATTAAATGGTAAAATATAAGTGATCAAAAATTGCAAAACTACTGAAATTTCTCTGGACAAAAAATAGGAAAGCGTCGCTGTTTTTTTTATAACTCTTCTACTTAAAATTCGGTTTTTGTTATTCTTACGTAATCCTGAGGGATAGTTTATTGCAGATTCTAAAACATAAAAGGTCCGTAAATCTTTTCTAAAATCTCCCGATGATACCCATTCTCAAAAACCTAGCAACCCCCTCCCAAAAAACCCTATTTTTCGTTAGAAGCTCTTGGGCTTGATCCTTAACTGCCGCGCTTTGATTTTAAAAAAAAATTATATAATGCCTGCTGTCACCGCAGCTCAGAATGTCCGAAATATGCAATACTTTAAGGTATTAACTATTACAATAATTTCTCCAGCAGAAATAATATGTAAAGGTGTAGCAAAAGGTGAAGAAATGCTTTTGTTTCAGATGTCATGCCGTTTTATCGTTACTTTTGTAACTCCTAAGATATTGTGAGTTATTGCTGAAACAAGCAATTTTTAAAAGTTTAAAGTCTTTGATGAACAAATAGTTTGATAGTGATTTACAAAGTAATTGTAGCGTGATATTTATTTCTTGTCTTACAGGTTATTTTCTAAGCTTAAGTTTTAGTTGCCCATAAATGGGACCTTTCTGAAGCAAATGCCTCTCGACAAGATGGTGCTCTACTGGCTGAAAGGGATTCCATTCATGATAATGCCATTCTTACAATGAACTGAAAACGAATTCTATATTATTCAGCGAAAGGAAAATTTTCAAATTAGTTGCTGTAGTGGACACTTTGCATCATTTTTATATAGGACCAACAAGACCCATAAATGTTCTGGTGGAATTCCCATCTTTAAATCACGATGACTAGATTTTCAAGATGGATGAAACGGTGGCCATATTTGAGAGAGGTAGTGATAACAAAATTTTCATGATGACCGTCAGAAGCCGAATCGTTAACATTGTCGTATACTACCAAATAGACTTCATATAAAGCCGAATCGTTAACATTGTCGTATACTACCAAATAGACTTCATACAAAGCCGAATCGTTAACATTCGTCATGTACTACCAAATAGACTTCATATAAAGCCGAATCGTTAACATTGTCATATACTACCAAATATACATCATATAAAGCCGAATCGTTAACATTGTCATATACTACCAAATAGACTTCATATAAAGCCGAATCGTTAACATTGTCATATACTACCAAATAGACATCATATAAAGCCGAATCGGTAACATTGTCTTATACTACCAAATAGACATCATATAAAGCCGAATCGTTAACATTGTCCTATACTACCAAATAGACATCATATAAAGCCGAATCGTTAACAATGTCATATACTACCAAATAAACATCATATAAAGTCGAATCGTTAACATTGTCATATACTACCAAATAGACATCATATAAAGCCGAATCGTTAACATTGTCATATACTACCAAATAGACATCATATAAAATGAATCGTTAACATTGTCATATACTACCTATTAGACTTCATATAAAGCCGAATCGTTCACAGTCATATACTACCAAACAGACATCATACGAAGCCGAATCGTTAACATTGTCATATACTACAAAACAGACATCATACGCAGCCGAATCGTTAACATTGTCATATACTACCAAATAGACTTCATATAAAGCCGAATCGTTAACATTGTCGATTACTACCAAATAGACATCCTATAAAGCCGAATCGTTAACAATGTCATATACTACCAAATAAACATCAAAAAAGTCGAATCGTTAACATTGTCATATACTACCAAATAGACATCATATAAAATGAATCGTTAACAATGTCATATACTACCAAATAAACATCATATAAAGTCGAATCGTTAACATTGTCATATACTACCAAATAGACATCATATAAAGCCGAATCGTTAACATTGTCATATACTACCAAATAGACATCATATAAAATGAATCGTTAACAATGTCATATACTACCAAATAGACATCATATAAAGTCGAATCGTTAACATTGTCATATACTACCAAATATACATCATATAAAGCCGAATCGTTAACATTGTCATATACTACCAAATAGACATCATATAAAATGAATCGTTAACATTGTCATACACTACCTATTAGACTTCATATAAAGCCGAATCGTTCACATAGTCATAGACTACCAAATAGACATCATACGAAGCCGAATCGTTAACATTGTCATATACTACCAAATAGACTTCATATAAAGCCGAATCGTTAACATTGTCGATTACTACCAAATAGACATCCTATAAAGCCGAATCGTTAACAATGTCATATACTACCAATTAAACATCATATAAAGTCGAATCGTTAACATTGTCATATACTACCAAATAGACATCATATAAAATGAATCGTTAACAATGTCATATACTACCAAATAAACATCATATAAAGTCGAATCGTTAACATTGTCATATACTACCTTAGACATCATATAAAGCCGAATCGTTAACATTGTCATATACTACCAAATAGACATCATATAAAATGAATCGTTAATATTGTCATATGCTACCTATTTGACTTCATATAAAGCCGAATCGTTCACATAGTCATATACTACCAAATAGACATCATACGAAGCCGAATCGTTAACACTGTCATATACTACCAAATAGACTTCATATAAAGCCGAATCGTTAACATTATCGATTACTACCAAATAGACATCCTATAAAGCCGAATCGTTAACAATGTCATATACTACCAAATAAACATCATATAAAGTCGAATCGTTAACATTGTCATATACTACCAAATAGACATCATATAAAGCAGAATCGTTAACATTGTCATATACTACCAAATAGACATCATATAAAATGAATCGTTAACATTGTCATATACTAACTAATAGACATCATATAAAGCCGAATCGTTCACAGTGTCATATACTACCAAATAGACATCATATAAAGTCTTTCAGTAAAGGCTTCATGCTGACATGATCCACCAGACATCGTAAGAAATTGTTGAGCATAAAACCCATGTTGATACGACAATCCATTTAGTAATTATAACAATATTTTCAAGATGGCTCTTGTTGTGGCTATATTGGACATTCTGATCCGCTCTTTAATCTGGACCAACTATATCCCTCATAAGAAGTTTTTATTTATTAAAACCCACATGCAAATATTCCTTTTCATTCAAGGGGAATAGCAAAAAAAAAAAAAAAAAGAAAAAAAAGACAACAAAAAAAAAACAAAAACAAAACAAAAACAAGCTGGACACTGTGAATATCATACTGAACACAGATCGGCACAATTTTCATTTTAGGACCAATAAGATATTATTAAAAGTCTTTTAGCAAAAACCCCTGGTTGTTATGACCATTTATTCATTAGAAATCTTTTAGGAAAAAACAAACCCTGGTTGTTATGACAATATATTCTTTCAAGTCTTTTAACAAAACCCCCTGGTTGATATGACATATATTCATTAGAAGTCTTTTAGGACCCCCCCTCCCTGGTTGTTATGACCATATATTCATTAGATGTCTTTTAGCAAACCCTCTTGTTGTTATGACCATATATTCATTAAAGTCTTTTAACAAAATGCCCTGGTTGTTATGACCATATAGTCAATAGAAGTAAAAATAAAAAGTTTTTCAAGGTGGCCATAGTGATGGCCAAACTGGATGTGCGAACGGCGCCATTTTCTTTAGGATTCACAAGACGATGTGCATTTTGCAAATTTTCATGGCAATCCTCCGATACCAAACTTCTGCTAAGGGACTGATGAACGGGCTATGGACAACAAACCATTCCGTAATATCCCTGTCTGATGAACGGGCTAAGGACAACAAACCATTCCGTAATATCCCTGTCTATGACCGGTTGAGCTAAAAGTGACCATGACCTGCTTTTGAAGACTTAGAAATTACTTTACTGGTAGGAATTCAGGATAATACTTTTGCAGACTGACAAATTACTGTAGTCATAAGCGACGTGATGATATTAAATATCGACCCGAAGCACAAATATAGTGATTTAATGATAATGATTAAAATGTCAATTCTCGGTCACACACGGTATACTTCTTTGAATGTAACAGTATTATTGCTTTAGTAACAAACCGTATCGATGAACGCACTATGTTATGAAATCGCTTTTTTATAGCCGTACAATAATATACCAACCATAGTTACACGAAATGCGACATGTACTCATTATGTTATTGTGAACAATCACGTTGCGTCTGTCATTGGAAAAGAAGGGAAAATATTAATGATAGACAAGAGATGATGTTAAATATTGTTGTGAAAAAAAAAAAATTCTTGAAAAGTTAAATATATAACGAAATATTATCAAACGTTTCAATGCTACGAGAACTGCAGTTTAAAATATCTTGGTGGTCCTGTCTATCTCAGTTATGTTTATTTTAAATTGAAAGTATTAATGTTTTAGGATAAGTACGAACATTCCAGATCCGTTTCGTCTCAAACATTTACACTAAAAAATCCTAAGCAAACAAACACATTAACTGACTGTTCGAAATAGCTGAATATCATTTATAAAATGCGTGCTGATTTTCATGAATACTGTCTCTGAATATCCCTCACAAAACTACAGGCTTTCAAAAACACTGTTTCTGGACATCCCTGGTAAAACTACGGATTTTCAAAAATACTGTCTCTGGATATCCCTGACAAAATTGCGGATGTTCAAGAATACCGTCTCTGGATATCCCTGACAAAATTGCGGATTTTCAAGAATACTGTCTCTGGATATCCTTGACAAAATTGCAGATTTTCAAGAATACTGTCTCTGGATATCTCTGACAAAATTGCGGATTTTCAAGATCAGAATATCTACAAATATACCTGATGGAAACTGCCTATTTACTGCACTTGGAAATTAAGAAAAAAAAACTCAGAACATAAAGACAGTTGTTTTTAGTACAAAACAATGCATATGACATCAACACGATTGAAATATTTTGCACAAAAAAAATCAACATGTTAAGTAAATAATTCAAAACATAAAACAATTTTAACAACATTTATGTGGTAAGCAAAAAAAAGATTTACCTTTATCATTATTTAGAACCCTTTTCGTTATGATACGTAAAAAAAACTTTACAAGAGTCTTTCGTGGTTTTTGAACTAAAAAAATTCAACCTGATTAAAATCAGATCTCCACTGTACTACGTGAAGATCTGACAGCGACCGCTTTGGGGTCAAGTTCGGATGACCTTTAAATTAGCCACTGCTGCTTTCAGAAATCGGATTGAATCAAAGCGTTTGGAACCCACTAATGCTCTTCATCTATGCTTCTCTGACTCCCAAACGAGAAGATATAAAATTTCATCTGTTTGGCTGATAAAAATAACTATTGTGGTAACAACAAAGAGCATCAGATCTTGACACATAAACGGTTGTTGTCTGATCTTCAGGTATACCATAATTGTGTACATGACGATTTTGATAGTAATGTTTCTGATGCTTAGCTTTTGAGAATGACTCCAAAAGAGCTGTATATAACTGTTAGATACCAACAGCATAAAAACTATCAGAGAACATAACATGTAGAACTTTTTGTGTATAATAATGCTACAATTGGGATTTTGGAAATTCTATGACAATTCCACATTTAATCCTAATTAAACGTTTTGAAATCAATCCAAATTCGTGCATTACAATATAAATTCCTTTTGGTTTTTTGGTCTTCCCGGCAGAAGTGTGTGATAACATGTGACTTAAGTTCCTTGTAATTATTAAACGTTAACCTGACAACGTCGCATCAATAAATCTATTTCTGCATGAAAACCTTAGATCGTAAACTATTTTCAGCTTACCTTATTCGCGACGTATAAATGCATTACTTACGTCAATACCTTATTTTGATTGGCTTCACACAGCTGAGAGTCTAATATGCCATCAATAACTTATCTTGGACGGCGTGATTATGCAAAGAGCCCAGTGCATCGGGTTCACCTACAGAACTCCAGATACATGTCCTACTATTAATATACTACAAGCGTTGCGTCATGTAATAAGAGATATATCAGATCTGTACCTACAAGGTGGATAAAGGCGAGGTGCTTTATTCCCTACAGTTTTAAATCACACGGCACCATCTGTAGGAAGTGACTTTACTGATATCGACCATTAAGGGCATTATGTACAACGTGACAGAAGCCTTTGGTTCCACACCAAATATTCATCAAGTATCATTATATAATTAACAATATCGAGATGGTTTTCCCCATCTCTTTCAAACTATTTCCTCTGAATTTGATTCTTTGCGCACAACTGGTTCTTGTTTAATCTATTTAATCAAAGCTCACGAATTAGGATGTCCATGAAAACTAAAAATTAGCACCGTATGGAAAAATATGAAGATAAAGTTGTGATTCTCTTAGAAGATGAAGAGACGCTCGTTTAAGTTTCAATATGCTATTTTCCTATCCACTAGAAAAACTAATTTCAGTCGTTATTTTGCATACACAATATACATTTAATTATGTATAAAATATTTCTAAATAAAAAGATTATAAAACTTTTATAAGTCAATGCTGCTACAGTCATAAATTGCATTTGATAAATATATTACTGTATTGCAATATACCTACCTCCGTTGGTACTTGTTACTTGATAACACCGTCATGAAAATGTACGTAATGACATAAAGCATTCTTGAGTACAGGTTACTTGAACAATTAACACGTGCCGTGAAAAATTACTTAACTACATAAAGCATTCTTTAGTACAGATTACTGGATAACACCTGCCACGAAATATTACGTAACGAAATAAAACATTTGTACAGGTTACGTGAACAGTTGTCCAGTGTCATAAAAATTACATAATCACAAAGTGCATTTTTGTAGTAAAGGTTACTTGAACAGTTGACGTGTGCCGTGAACAATTTAGTAACCACCTAAAAGATCCGCTGGTACGGGATACTTGAACAGTTGATAAGTGCTATGAACAATATCGTAACCGCATCAAACAACGAATATTAGAGTAATATTGAGTAATGTTTGAGATAATACTATCATTACAATTAATAAAAATGACGCACTATTTTTGTCCTGCAAATGTAGACTCTTTATGTTATAAGAAACGTGTTTTAGAGGACACTATCGTGTTATCAATGGTCCCCAGTTAGTACATATTCCACAATAATAACGTAATTAACATATACGATTTCCATCTAAAATGTGAAACGAGGCTGGTGATGTGTTAAGCGGTGAGTATTTTTGGAAAAATGTATATATTCATTTTAAAACCATGAACATGAAATTCAATCAGGGCTATATGAGATAATTAAGGTTTAACGCTTCAGTCCGATACTTAAATCGATCGTATATTGCTATTATTATATGGCTTGTTTTGCGTAGGATCATCCTAGACGAGTTCTAACAGTCATTTCAGATATGATCATGAAACTAAGGATGGTCAAATATTAATAGCCTGGTACTATTGATTGCGACATGAAATCCTAAGGGTGGTCTAATATTAATAGCCTGGTACTATTGATTGCGACGTGAAATCCTAAGGATGGTCAAATATTAATAGCCTGGTACTATTGATTACGACATGAAATCTAAGGATGATCAAATATTAATAGCTTGGTACTATTGATTGCGACATGAAATCTAAGGATGATCAAATATTAATAGCCTGGTACTATTGATTGCGACATGAAATCCCTAAGAGTCTGAATAAATACTAATAGCGTTGAGATAATAAAACTTTGGCAACCTCCCATTATGGTTTCATATATGTCATGGATTAATTTAAATCCAAGCTTTGTTTTCAATTACTGCTAAATGCGACTAATAACATTAACGACTGAATTTTCTGGAGTGTTCTTAGTATGTATGTATGTATGTATGTATGTATGTATGTATGTATGTATGTATGTATGTATGTATGTATGTATGTATGTATGTATGTATGTATGTATGTATGTATGTATGTATGTATGTATGTATGTATGTATGTATGTATGTATGTATGTATGTATGTATGTATGTATGTATGTATGTATGTATGTATGTATGTATGTATGTATGTATGTATGTATGGTATGAACAAGGATGCAACGAGCTTACGGTTTCTAAGAATAAAATTAGTAAACCAGATGCAGCGGAAAATCTACTTTAAAGAAGGCATCCATGGAATTATGACATAAATGAAGTTTAGTTTAAAGTAGGCCAGAAACAAAATTTTTCCTTTTATGTATGTAATTTTCTACAAATTTTAATTCGACTGTAATGTTTATAAATTACTTATCTTAGGCGGATAGTGATTATATTGCGCGGAAGATACCACGATTCCATAAATTTCCGAGTTTTTTCCGAGTTTTTAATGAGACGACAGATCACGTGGTCCCGTGACGCAATACAAGCTATTCCTGAAACAGAAAGAAGGCGAGCGATCATGGGAAATCAAATTTGGGTTGCACATTAAAAAGATTAATCTGTTTCCAAGAGCTGCTTATAACTTAAATATGTTGAACTGTGTGTCAAGAATTTAAAGGAAAGCAATGTAATTTTAACCTACATACTTATACATTGAGTGCTGTGCAAAAATATGATAAGGATTAAGTTATGGTGCACAATGTGAAAATTAAAAATTTGCTACAATGCAATAAATTAATTTAAGGAGGATGAGATTCAAGCGTAGTATATGTAAATGACATGTTCACTACCTACCCTCAACACACCACCTAAGGACTAATATTTTGAAAATATTCATCCATCACTAAAACACTGAGAAATAAGACTAAATTCTGGGCCGACTTTTGTGAGAAACAATATTCATTACCGGGGAGGTGTAGAAAGGCATTGAGAACGGTTTCATCTGTCCGAACTTAAGCATTAGTTATTCAACAAAAAAACCCCAAAAACAATAAAAAATTCAAAGCACAATAAATCTGCAAAGCAGAAATTGTAAGTAAGTAATTTAAACATCAAGAAGCGTCCTTCCTATGGTTCAATTACAGTGTATTTTACACGCAGGCTACAGTTAGCTTATGGACAAATCTAATAATTGATACATGTCCGGTATAATAGTTTAGGTAAGGTACAGTGCTAATACATTTGTTTAGGCACAGGCCCGGGGCTGGTGACTTAAATGAACTCACAATCTCTGACTGAAATCATAAAAGACCGGACAGCTCGTATCTTTTAACTTTCAAGCCGGGATACCTCCCGATATGGGGGTATTTGCACACACACATCCTGATCTAGTAATATCTCCAAATTCTTAGAAGTGGTCTCTCAGATTTTTTTAAAATACCAAATATGGTCTCTACAGCTTCCCATAGATTAGGTCCCTACTATGTTTAAATCAGGCACTGGACGAAATAAGTAATGTCACACATTTCTTTTTTTTCAATAAATGTAATGTTAAGACTAACCATTATTCACGTACATTTCAGAGTTTTTAAAACCACTACAGCAGTACTATGGTAAAAAAAAAATATAATAACATTTTCACCCATTAACTTAAATCCCGTGATTGATCACTGTGAATGATGTGTATTTTTTTCTCTATAAATTTGCATCTCCATTTCTGCCAAAGAAACTCAGCCAGTAACAAAACCTGACATATCTCTACCGTATATGTACAGTTTTATTCGCATTAATTAATTAAAAGAAGGAATAAAACAATAATACCATGCAGGAAATGTGCATCCCCACAAAGAACTAATTCAGAATAAATAGTTTCATTCAGTAAGCAACATATATACATTGTAAGTTATGACAAAATATGGAATCGTTTATTTATCAATTAAATTACTAGTGCTTACATACACGCAACATGGTCCAAACGGCAGTCTCTTTCACAAGATAAATACAAGGATAAAGAATTGCATGTGTACTTAAATCAAAATTTCAGAAATTTTCAGTTTAGCCACAGCTGACCAGACTATGAAAAAGGGGTTTGTCCCGGGGGATTATAAGGTGTATCGCAGGGAGAAATGGCGCGTCCCTTGAGCACTCGTACATTGGAGAAAAGGGTTGGAGTCAATAGTCACCTTACCCCAGTTTCTATTGTCATCCAGTTAATGTGAAATTTTGATTTTATACCATACCTCTTTTATTTTAATCGCTGCTATTGAAACTGTTCAAGGGAAAGTTTAATATCAGTTCCACTCACTTTAGATTACCATTTATACAAATTAAATGTAACCAGCATAGACTGAAAAGTTCTTTTTTGTTGGTTTAAAAAAAATTAAATGTTAAGATTACTTAAAATTACGTTCTCTCGAAACGCGATCGCGCAAACTTTTAGAATCTTAATTTTTAGCAGAGCAACCATTTCATTAAAATCCGATCTCAATTTTACCTAGGGTTGCGATGATTTAATTTGATATTTTTTACTCTGGCAACTGCCAGTTAAGATGCAGAGTCGCTATTATGACGTTACATCACGAAAAGAACCGAAAAGGCGCGGAAATATTGCATACCATGTCACGAAAATTCATCGCCTTGAAGACAAGCCAATATTTATATATTGGCATTACGGTCGTAGATAATACTTCAGAATAATTTTAACACTATAGTACTTTTATTATTATTCTATATTTATATTGATTTCTGGTCTCTTTTAAACATTTTTTATTCTCTGAGAACATTTAAACCAGGCAAACAAGTTGTTAAAATTAACGGTGCTTGATTTCATTTGTATATGCAAGTATACATGCAAGAGATAAATACAATTAAATCACAGTTAAGTATTCTAAAATCGCATTATTTTACTAGTGAATTATTACATATTTATTTTAAATAAAGGTGTTTTCTTCAATCTCATATTAATCGTTTCCGAACAAAAAATACAGCCATATCACTAAAAAAATGAAACAATATACGTCGCTAAATAACAAATAATCAACACTCAAAATTGAAATGATTGTAATTTTCTGTACGATGCCCATATGAACATAGAGTTTCAAGCATTAAGTTAGCTCGGTATGTATGTATGTATGTATGTATGTATGTATGTATGTATGTATGTATGTATGTATGTATGTATGTATGTATGTATGTATGTATGTATGTATGTATGTATGTATGTATGTATGTATGTATGTATGTATGTATGTATGTGTGTGTGTGTGTGTGTGTGTGTGTATGTATGTATGTATGTATGTATGTATGTATGTATGTATGTATGTATGTATGTATGTATGTATGTATGTATGTATGTATGTATGTATTTCGTACGTACGCACGTACGTATGTATGTATGTACCTAAGTATGTACGCACATGTATGTATGTATGTATGTATGTATGTATGTATGTATGTATGTATGTATGTATGTATGTATGTATGTATGTATGTATGTATGTATGTATGTATGTATGTATGTATGTATGTATGTATGTATGTATGTATGTATGTATTACGCAGACACATGGACATGTACCAACTGTTCAATGGCGTTTGTAATAGCATTCATGACTGATTGCTATCACATAAGAACCAAGTTTTGTAAAGGCCAGACTACCATATGGGATAGGGTGAGAAAGTTCTTTTTGGTGCAAGTTGCTTTAGTCGTATTTACGATTTAAAAAATCTATATGAATAGAGAATAATATTTGGAATAAATGGTAGAAATCGTATGAGCAAATTGGTCTTACATTTCGGCATAAGAAATATAGATACACTGGGGACAAATAGGTACTTAAAATTTCTGATCATTTTTGTCAGGTTGTTCAGTACCGGAGTTTTTGTTATTCGAGATTTTACTGCATGTGATTAGTCGGACCTAATTTCAAGCTACGTTTGATTCAGCTACAATAAAGGAGTACTGACGTGCATCGAAAATATGAAGGTTGAAAAAAAATTATGGTAAGTGTACTTGTATTCGCGGTGACAGTGTTTTCACGCTTTGACTGCTATCCTTCTGTGCGTGAATAGTACCGTGCGAAACAAACCAACTTCATCTCAGATCTCTACATGATAAACGTTGCTTAGCAACAGTATGATTGAACAAAATAGTTCCTATTGCAAATTAGTGATAAAATAAAAGCAGCTATATTATTATAATATGTATAATCGAGTATCCCTACTTACAGCAACCATTATCAGAGGGAAGCAGCCATTTTCATCAGTATCGCCTATTTCTAAATATACGCTGTTTTATTGGTGTAAAGAAGCCATTGCCATTGATATCACGTATTCCTCAGTATACAAAGCTCTATATTTTAGAAGCAAGTACTATGCATATCGCATAATCTTAAGTATACGAAGCTCTGTTAGAGTGAAGAAGCTATTGCCATCAATGTCGTATGAACCTAAGAAAAAGCATTCTGTCCTACTGTGCAAAGCAAAGCTAACAATTGTTAGTCAGCAGCTGAATTTACGTAGCGAGCTGAGGTCATTTAGTCTAGCTTTGCATCTACGCCAGTGGCTATAATCGTGAAATCTCAATTCATGAAGCGAGACTAATCTCGTTTGCATTTTAACCCCTTAGCTTAGATTTAGTCACACGGTGGAAAAATGGCGGCTTCCATGTTGATGCGACTGCATGAGGGGAGCTATCAGAAGCTATGGTATATTTTGAGGTCGGACCCATCCAGTCCATGATTTTAATGACAGATACGTTGTTAAGAAGTCAAGATTTTCACGCGACGTCATTCTCATAATTATCGATGAAATACGTATTACTGTGGACGGAAAGGGAGGACGGGCCAATCACTCCTGAGTTGCGAATTCGATTGACTCTTCGCTATTATGTGACTGGAACATTACGGATGTAATATCCTAATTAATCAGAATGTCACGATTAACAGCATGCGGAATCATTGCACGAGACATCGATGCATTTATGCGGCACCTACCTCCATCGATACAAATGCCAGTTCAAGATGAAACTGACGTTGGGAAGAGTAAAGTCGTTTGCAGTGAACCCTGGCTTTTCCAATATAATTGGGTGTGTAGAAGGAGTACACATTCCCATCCAAGCATTGAAATGAGTACGAGCATGAACATGTGAACAGAAAGAATTTCGACTCCATTAATGCTCCGAAAAATGTTTTTTTTTTCTTTCACATTTTTATTTGACACAGCCATTCAGTCATTGAATGTATAAACAAACTCAACAAGCACTTGAATTCACCGCTACTATTTGTCTCAGTAGTGCACAATGTAAATTTAATACACATGTCAGGTTCATTAAACATATTAATAGCATTGTTTGTAATGTTTTTCATACTGATTTGAATAGTGAAAGAATTTAATTTGATATATCACTTAGTCTTGTGAAATTTTAATTACAATATTTAGAAACATATTTTTGCTTGATTTTCAAAATTATTGAAGAAAATACAGGAATGTACAGGTTACTTTGTCAGCCCAGATTACCACATATTACAAAGTATATGTACATGATTTAATAGTTTTTCTGGTTTGATTGCATATGTGTATGTTTTTGGTAGATAGTTTTGGGTCATATTTTGAATCATATTGATCTTTATTAGTAAAATATATGTGACCAGTATGCATATCATATGATACGTTTTAAAGCAGTCACATCATTAATGGAAAGACAATATCAGTTTCCTATTGGTTTCACGGTAAAATGCACACTGCAATGCGATTCACAAAATAATCTCTATGCACTCTAAGCAGGAAGACTAAAACAAGTTTCGTACAGCTAAAACTATAACACAAAACGACGATCTCGCACAGCTAGAATTATAACACATAAGATAATATCGTACTGCTAGAAATTTAACACAAAACCATGTTACCGTACAGCTCGAGTTATAACACACAACAAAATAATCTCGTAAAGCTAGAAATATACCATATAGCAAGGTCTTGTAAAGCTATAACTATAACACATAGCAAGGTCTTGTAAAGCTAAAACTATAATACATAGCAAGGTCTTGTAAAGCTAGAACTATAATACATAGCAAGGTCTTGTAAAGCTAGAACTATAATACATAGCAAGGTCTTGTAAAGCTAGAAATATAACACATAGCAAGGTCTTGTAAAGCTAGAACTATAATACATAGCATGGTCTTGTAATGTTATAACTATAATACATAGCAAGGTCTTGTAAAGCTAGAACTATAATACATAACAATGTCTTGTATAGCTAGAACTATAATACATAGCAAGGTCTTGTAAAGCTAGAACTATAACACATAGCAAGGTCTTGTAAAGCTAGAACTATAATACATAGCAAGGTCTTGTAAAGCTAGAACTATAATACATATCAATGTCTTGTATAGCTAGAACTATAATACATATCAAGGTCTTGTAAAGCTAGAACTATAATACATAACAATGTCTTGTATAGCTAGAACTATAATACATAGCAAGGTCTTGTAATGTTATAACTATAATACACAGCAAGGTCTTGTAAAGCTAGAACTATAATACATAGCATGGTCTTGTAATGTTATAACTATAATACATAGCAAGGTCTTGTAAAGCTAGAACTATAATACATAGCAAGGTCTTGTAAAGCTAGAACTATAACACATAGCAAGGTCTTGTAAAGCTAGAACTATAATACATAGCAATGTCTTGTATAGCTAGAACTATAATACATATCAAGGTCTTGTAAAGCTAGAACTATAATACATAACAATGTCTTGTATAGCTAGAACTATAATACATAGCAAGGTCTTGTAAAGCTAGAACTATAATACATAGCATGGTCTTGTAATGTTATAACTATAATACATAGCAATGTCTTGTATAGCTAGAACTATAATACATAGCAAGGTCTTGTAAAGCTAGAACTATAATACATAACAATGTCTTGTATAGCTATAACTATAACACATAGCAAGATCTTGTAACGCTAGAACTATAATACATAGCAAGGTCTTGTAAAGCTAGAACTATAATACATAGCATGGTCTTGTAATGTTATAACTATAATACATAGCATGGTCTTGTAATGTTATAACTATAATACATAGCATGGTCTTGTAATGTTATAACTATAATACATAGCAAGGTCATGTAAAGCTAGAACTTTAACACACAGCAAGTTCTTGTAAAGCTAGAACTATAACACACAGCAAGGTCTTGTAAAGCTAGAACTATAATACATAGCAATATCTTGTAAAGCTAGAACTATAAAACATAGCAATATCTTGTAAAGCTAGAACTATAATACACAGCAAGGTCTTGTAAAGCTAGAACTATAATTAATAGCAATGTCTTGTATAGCTAGAACTATAATACATATCAAGGTCTTGTAAAGCTATAACTATAATACATAGCAATGTCTTGTATAGCTAGAACTATAATACATAGCATGGTCTTGTAATGTTATAACTATAATACATAGCAAGGTCTTGTAAAGCTAGAAATATAATACATAGCAAGATCTTGTAAAGCTAGAACTATAACACACAGTAAGGTCTTGTAAAGCTAGAACTATAACACACAGCAAGGTCTTGTAAAGCTAGAACTATAATAGACATCAAGGTCTCGTATAGCTATAACTATAACACATAGCAAGGTCTTGTAAAGCTAGAACTATAACACAGCAATGTCTTGTATAGCTATAACTATAACACATAGCAAGGTCTTGTATAGCGATAACTATAATACATAGCAAGGTCTTGTGTAGCTATAACTATAATACATAGCAATGTCTTGTATAGCTATAACTATAATACATAGCAATGTCTTGTATAGCTATAACTATAACACATAGCAAGGTCTTGTAAAGCTAGAACTATAATACATAGCAAGGTCTTGTAAAGCTAGAACTATAATACATAGCAAGGTCTTGTAAAGCTAGAACTATAATACATAGCAAGGTCTTGTAAAGCTAGAACTATAACACACAGCAAGGTCTTGCATAGCGATAACTAAAATACATAGCAAGGTCTTGTAAAGCTAGAACTATAATACACATCAAGGTCTCGTATAGCTATAACTATAACACATAGCAAGGTCTTGTAAAGCTAGAACTATAACACATAGCAATGTCTTGTATAGCTATAACTATAACACATAGCAAGGTCTTGTATAGCTATAACTATAATACATAGCAAGTTCTTGTAAAGCTAGAACTATAAAACATAGCAAGGTCTTGTAAAGCTAGAACTATAATATATAGCATGGTCTTGTAAAGCTAGAACTATAATACATAGCAAGGTCTTGTAAAGCTAGAACTATAACACATAGCAAGGTCTTGTAAAGCTAGAACTATAACACATAGCAATATCTTGTAAAGCTAGAACTATAATACATAGCAATATCTTGTAAAGCTAGAACTATAACACATAGCAAGGTCTTGTAAAGCTAGAATTTAACACATAGCAATGTCTTGTATAGCTATAACTATAACACATAGCAAGGTCTTATATAGCGATAACTATAATACATAGTAATATCTTGTAAAGCTAGAACTATAAAACATAGCAATATCTTGTAAAGCTAGAACTATAAAACAGCAATATCTTGTAAAGCTAGAACTATAAAACATAGCAATATCTTGTAAAGCTAGAACTATAAAATATAACAACAGATAATCGCATAATAGGATTTTTACTCTGCTCCTGCAGCAACTTCACAAACAACAAAATCTTCAACTTTTAATTTCAAATTCCTAACCTCTCTGTTCTATTTTTGATCTATCTCACATTGAAGTCATAATTTCATAAATGGATCATAATTATATTCTCTTATAAAATAGATAACAAGCGCAGTTTTGGTGTTAATTTTGGTTTCCCCTTCTTCTATGTCATCAGAGTGGATGCAAAGTCTGTCGCTTGAGAATGATTATAAAAGGAAATTGCAACAGCTTCAGTCACTGTAACTAATGTGCATCAGTGCATCACTTGTTTGCCTTAAGACAACATAAGAAAAATACTTTAGCTTTAATATCAATTCAGGTCAATACAAAATGTAATCTCCCATCACTTCTTGCATAATTGTTCCCACACCCCCATCCTACCCCCAAAAATGAAAAAAAAAAAAAAAAAATAACTGTATACTTTGCAATAAGAATTGCAGACGTGTTGAACTTTAAATCAATATGTTTTCTGAACTGATAACGTATCATTTAAAATCATCCACCTGTACGTCTGAGCAATATTTCATTTTAACCCAACTACGGCTGCTGCTAGTCCTACTACTAGTAGTAGTAGTAGTAGTAGTAGTAGTAGTAGTACAAGTGATAACAGTAAAGTTCGCAATGTCTTATTATTCGCATTTATCCTACTACTACTACTACTACTAGTAGTAGTAGTAGTAGTAGTAGTAGTAGTAGTAGTAGTAGTACAAGTGATAACAGTAAAGTTCGCAATGTCTTATTATTCGCATTTATCCATACTAACTACTATTACTACTATTACTACTACTACTACTACTACTACTACTACTAATAATAATAATAATAATAATAATAATAATAATAATAATAATAATAATAATAGCAAAGGTCGCAATATCGTATTACTCATGATAACCCAACCGAACTAAAGCTACTACTAGTGTTACCAGTAAAGGTTGTAATATCTTATTAATATAGCACTAAGTAATACTGCTCTGTACCAAGACTCATTGAATTTTTATCTTCACAGTATCAATGCTATACAAAAATCAAAATTTTACAGCAAAATAATCAATTATTTTTATGTATTAAATCACAGCTGCTGGATTTAACACGGCCGACTTATAAAATTACTTAAACACACCAACTTTCTCGTTTAAATCCACTTTTAGTTACAGCATCAACCACTCCAGTAATAAATATGTCCGTTCCTGAAACAGCAAATAAGCAAACAAATCGAAATGAAATAAATGAATCTTCTAAACATAATAAATGAACACAAATTATAAGTTGTTCAAATTTGTTTAAATGACATCGATTAGTTATTTATCATTTCACCTGCAAGTGATATTTATTAGACATGTATATCTCTAAGAAATCACAGTTATGGTTGCTTTGACCTTAATCACCACAAATAAATCAAGTTATCGGTGTTATCGTTGTTACAACACGCCCAAATGCATCCAAGTTATGCAACTTAAAGGTACGGTAGTAATAAAACGAGTTTCTTTAAAACTATTCATAAACATTATCACATTTAATTTCTTAGGAATTTGAGCAAAATATTCATTCGTTTTAAGATAATGCAAAACCTACCTTCATTTCCGTTTCTCGAGACGTTTATGAAACCGGTCAGGGAAAAATTCAACGCCTGAAGGGTAATGGTGGTGGCAGTGATATTCCTTCAGTTTTTCTCTGCTATTTCACATTATTTAACGAAGCTGCTTTTATATCCTATTTTTCCTACACTCATCAGAAAAAGGACCATGTGAAATTCTACAGGCAGTCGCTTTGGCCGAGATTTTAGACCCAACGGCCTGGGGTTTTTTCCTGGTTTTTTTTTTCCGAGTGACAAACGCTCCTAGAACATTTAGTTACTGTAAATCCACTTTCCAAATTTATATCTTCTAATAACAGCGATCTTCGTTGTTGGAAACAAAAAGAGATCTTTTTTAACGTGTTTGATCAGTTGTTGCTCCAGATCTCGACTTCCTAAAACGAAAATCACAAACACGCAGCTTTCTGCGCATGCTTAACTGCGAGAATCCCTCATTATAAAAATAACTAGGCTGAGTACACTTGATAGACAAGTCTGGCATCAATACCTACTTCGTCAATCGAAATTAACCTGTACACTATAGGACTCTAATAATTCAGTTCCTATAGTAAACATATGCAAGCACCATGATATTAAAAATTCAACAACTTAAAATTTCCGAGTGCCTATGATCAAACTTATATTTATCAGTAAAGATGAAACCTGGATGACAGCTTTATGTGTAGAGAAAAGGATATGAGCCGCGGCATTTTCTGGACCTACATGTGTTTGAAATACATGATTTCAATCCCGCACCGAAGAGTCTGGTGCTACTTTTAGTAATGAGTGTTCCAAACTCACGACTGTTAAAGGACTGAAATTCCACCAATAAAACAATGTCTCTACTTTTTCACTAAAGCTAAGATAAGCTCTAAAAAGATCTTTTTCCTAACAAGTAACTTTCATTTTATTATTAATAAAATCATGGCCAACCAAACCCATATATACTCTATTTCATGTTCACCCATTTCCAGGCTGGTTCCCATTTTTCCATACAATTAGTACCGTGTGTCCTTTAATTGGGCTTTGCTATGATTGTTTAAGACGATATTCGGGATAGTCTCTTCCCCATGAACTAAACTGCAGGCCTTTCAATTGCATCACTGTCTCGAATAAATTCCACACTAGAGAAGTGTGGAAATGTACATTGAATAGATTCAACTTTCGTGAAGTGTGGAAATGCACAATGAATATATTCAACTTCGATGAGTTATGGTGAGTTGTGGAAATATACACTAAATATATTCATCTTTGGTGAAACAAGGAAATAGACATTGGATAAATTCTGTTTTAGCAAAGTACGGAAATATAAATAGAACAGATTTGCCTTTGGTGATGTGTGAATATTTCCTAAATCCGATACCGTACATTCTTTTTTTCTCTCTCGTTTTCGAATAAAATGTCGCAAATGTATTTCGATCAAATAAGGCAAGTAAATTATATATTTCCAAATATATTCTTTATATAAACAAAGGTTGAATCATGCTTAGAAGATGGCCTTATCCAATGAATCAAGCTTTTGAAAATACAGAAATCTCATTAGCATCAACTGAGAATCCATTAATCTAAAGTCAGGTAAATGTTTCAAAAAAGTCCTTATGTTAATGTTTCTTGTACCAGGACATTACCAGCAAGTCTCCATAACCAGCACTGACAAGTCTTTCAACATTTTAGGTTTCTGGTGGACCGCTCAGATGGCCTAGTAGCTAGAGCGTCCGCCTCGGATGTGTGAGGTAGGGGGTTTGAACCTCTGCCGAGTCATACCAAAATCATTTAAAAATACTAAAAGCTGTCTCGTTGGGTGCTCAGCATTAAAAGGTTAGTATTAGGACTGGTCGGCTTGATGTCAAGAATATGTAACTGATATAACTGGGAGGGAAATCATGCTACATGTCTGTGGCATGATGCCCCACTGATGCACATCACATGAATACACTGCAGAGATGTGACTGAAAAATTGTCTAAGCTACGTTAAAAATCTTAATTAAACACACACACGCACACGCCCGCGAGCGTGATTCTTGAACATTCAGTATGTTTATGAACCTTTAATTAATAATTAGTGTTAAGAAACTAACATGCAAATTAGTCACACTAATTAGAACTATGATACATGCGGACACTGAACGAATGAACATATAATATATAGGTGCATGTATCAACCAATCTGAGCATGAACATGAGCTACTTAGAAGTTGGACAACGATACAAAGGTTGTGTGTATCATCCAATCTGAAGATAGTTCACGAGCTACTTAGAAGTTGGACAACGATACAAAGGTTGTATGTATCAACCAATCTGAGTATGAACACGAGCTACTTAGAAGTTGGACAACGATACAAAGGTTGTGTGTATCATCCAATCTGAAGATAGTTCACGAGATACTTAGAAGTTGGACAACGATACAAAGGTTGTATGTATCAACCAATCTGAGTATGAACACGAGCTACTTAGAAGTTGGACAACGATACAAAGGTTGTGTGTATCATCCAATCTGAAGATAGTTCACGAGCTACTTAGAAGTTGGACAACGATACAAAGGTTGTATGTATCAACCAATCTGAGTATGAACACGAGCTACTTAGAAGTTGGACAACGATACAAAGGTTGTGTGTATCATCCAATCTGAAGATAGTTCACGAGATACTTAGAAGTTGGACAACGATACAAAGGTTGTAGGTATCAACCAATCTGAGTATGAACACGAGCTACTTAGAAGTTGGACAACGATACAAAGGTTGTGTGTATCATCCAATCTGAAGATAGTTCACGAGATACTTAGAAGTTGGACAACGATACAAAGGATGTATGTATCAACCAATCTGAGCATGAACACGAGCTACTTAGAAGTTGGACTACGATACAAAGGTTGTGTGTATCAACCAACCTGAGTATGAACATGAGCTACTTAGAAGTTGGACAACGATACAAAGGTTGTATGTATCAACCAATCTGAGTATGAACACGAGCTACTTAGAAGTTGGACAACGACACAAAGGTTGTATGTATCAACCAATCTGAGTATGAATACGAGCTACTTAGAAGTTGGACAACGACACAAAGGTTGTGTGTATCAACCAATCTGAAGATAGTTCACGAGATACTTAGAAGTTGGACAACGATACAAAGGTTGTATGTATCAACAATTTGAGTATGAACAAGAGCTATTTAGAAGTTGGACTACGATACAAAGGTTGTGTGTATCAACCAATCTGAGAATGAACACGAGCTACTTAGAAGTTGGACAACGATACAAAGGTTGTAGGTATCAACCAATCTGAGTATGAACACGAGCTACTTAGAAGTTGGACAACGATACAAAGGTTGTAGGTATCAACCAATCTGAGTATTAACACGAACTACTTAGAAGTTGGACAACGATACAAAGGTTGTATGTATCAACCAATCTGAGTATGAACACGAGCTACTTAGAAGTTGGACAACGATATAAAAGTTGTGTTTTGTTAACTTTTAAATTCGCCGATCAAAGTTGTCAGGTTTTATTATTTTTTTTTTATTAAAGTGCAAAACGTCATTCGGAATTTATTTAAATCAATGTAAACTTTCCATATCAAGAAATGCAACGTTTCATCCGATAGTCTAGAACGTCATATAAAGATAAACGGAAAGGTCAGCAAACCGTGAGCTTAAATCCATGCCTGTCAGGTCTTTATGACGGAGATCTGGATTTTAATCAGAAGGATGCGCCTATCATTGTGCGCAAAAACTGTTCACAACTTCCTTTTTGCTGAATGCAACCAATATGCCTGTATGTTGCTTTGAAGGAAATAAAATATTTCAGATGTTCAACGTGATACGTGCTATATAATGTTCTTGACGACATATGTCAGCAATTATTTTTTTCTTTTCATATTTTTTATACAGATTTCAGATTTACATGTTTTTATGGACAATTACAGCGGACAACGATACTTTTTGTAACTTCAAATATTCTTAGTTTTCAGAAAATAAAACTTCAGTCTCGTAAGCCATGCACAATATCTATAATGCAAATTATCCTATTCTACCATGAAATGCCAAGGGTACACACGGTTGCCTGGAAAATATAATGAGTAATGAGGTAAATCTTACAAAAGCACTAGAGATGAAACTAACAAATTTAAAAGACATTTAGTGAATATTACGGAATGTAACAGTTTTAATATTAATTGACGACATGGAGACGAAGGATGAGGAGAGACGCTTCGCTTCAAGGTGTGACATATGCTTCTTCACGAAGATGATGTCAAAACAAAATAATAATCATCATACATGCGTCATTGGTAATACCGTATGTACTTGCGTATAAATCGCATACTATTGTAGAAAATATAGACCTAGATCTGAATCCCATTAACATGCTGTCAAATCTGGGTCAATGAAGTTTGTGAAGCCTAATTAATATATAAACATATACACTGATATACCAGCACATAGCCCATTATGAGAAGACAGGTCAAAGTTTATGTTCTTTACAGTTGAGCCTGACGTTTACGCAATTATAAATGGTATATATTTATTAGCATTGTGTTAACTTCTTTCTTTCATACAACCCAGTAAGGTGATACTGTGTTATTTACGATATTTGTGATGCCAAAATTATCATCGTTCGATAATTTTATTTGAAGAAGGTATTTTTAAAAATTGTTTGAACACATCTTGTACTCTGAAGGTTATGTTAAGTATGGCACAAAATGTCATCAATAGATACTGTAAAGTATGCCTCTATGATAACACTTTAAAACGGCATTCGGAACACCTCACATCGAAAGCTGAATCTGATTAGCATCAGACAGATCTCCATAGTAGTAAGAGGAGATCTGATTTAAATCGATAAGATGCCATGTTCTGTTGACCTTGTGGTTCGCCAATCAAATCACAGCTTTCTAACTTCTGAAAGTGACACACATCATTGAGACAAAATCGTTACTAATAATAACGCATCCTAACATGAAATGCAACGTCTTATAAGAGAGACAACTAAAAATAAAATGACCGTGAATTCCAAAGGTCATAAAAACATTAACTTTCATTGGTGTTTCTCAGATATCCACGTAAAACTGGAGGTCTGATTCAAGCTTATTTATATCAAACAATAAATTCCTATAATTCCCATTGCAATAAAATTTTCTAAGATGAATGCCTATAATAAAATGACATACAATATCATTCGGAACGCCTTGCAACCTCATTCGGAACATATGGTAAAAAAAAAATCATAATTATCTCTAACTAGCATGCAATACATACCACAATAAAACATTTTTATATTAGGGCTTTGAAACGTTATGCTTCAGGTGGCAGAGTGATCTAAGGTGCTCATTTTTACAGGTCACTCACGCATCTCATCTCTCTACGCACGAGTTCGAGCCTTCGCTCGACCAACGTGGGTATGTGAAAAAGCTTACAAGAAGCTTCCTGTAAGTCTTTAGTTCTTCCCAGGGCCTTCACTGGGTTTTTTTCCACCAAAAGACTGGCAGCCAAGAAAAATCTATCCCACAACACAAAACAAATCTTGCTAAATCATGCGAAACATATCATAACAAACGATCTCTCTCTCTCTCTCTCTCTCTCTCTCTCTCTCTCTCTCTCTCTCTCTCTCTCTCTCTCTCTCTCTCTCTCTCTCTCCCTCCCTCCCTCCCTCCCTCCCTCCCTCTCTCTCTCTCTCTCTCTCTCTCTCTCTCTCTCTCTCTCTCTCTCTCTCTCTCTCTCTCTCTCTCTCTCTCTTCGTAATAAAGGCAGTATGGATAGATAATAACGCATTGCATTCCAATACAGTAATTACATAACAATTTCGCCGTCAAAAACACGGAACATGTCTGTAGAATAGTAGGAATATAATATTTATAACCTTGGAAAACAAGCCGGATATAAAACTATTGATGTTAATATATTATCACCATAAAGAAGAAATCAGCCGTACTTTTATACATTTGTTCACAAAGTGTGAGACAGACGGTGTCACATGTGGTAAATGGATGTACAAAAAGTGGAAATAATGAAAGTACGTTTTTATGTATATTCAATTTGCATTGTTAGGTTTTTTTTTTAAATTTCATTATATGCCATGAGTAATATAAAATTGCAACTAATAGCCGACCTTGTCTAAGATCAGTGGCACTTTTGTAAACGATTTCAAAATGCTGTTGAGATGCTTACCGTAAGCTTGGTCAAAGGCATTTTATTTTCTTCATATAGGTAGATCTTGTGTACGACTTGTTTGTCATTTGCTTTATTGTTATAGACCTCACAGTTCTAGAACAATGATCTTTTGACCATCATCCGCGTTTTCTTTGTATATCTTAGATTTATTTATTTACTGGAAAATTAGACATCTGAGCAGAATCAATCTGTGTTATTGTGATGCATTAGTTTGATAATATTCATGGACATAGAGACATGGATTTGTAGTGACATTCAAATAAGGATATATTCTTGAATTGTATTAGTGCGATACGATAAAAGAATGTTGGCACATCGTTACGACACTGGCCATCATAGGCACATCAACGCGGCCATCGTTGGATTAATTTTCGAATATCATTAAACTTAGTTCAGAACTTAAACAATAGGACTTGTCGTAAAATTCTAGAATTATTTGGGATTTAATTCCCAATAACCTAAGTTATCGTTTTATATTTTTAATAAGAGTCGTAACAGAAAATTGGAGGCTACGAATTTATCTAAAATGTTTGAGAAAACTTTGTTTTTGAAAAAAAAATAACTTGTTTCGGAACAATCATTTTTAGACTCATTAGCGCAACCAATAAGCGTTCACAATGTCATCCAAAGCGAAAAACCTTTTTTTTATTTCCTACCCAGGAATAGTTAGTCCTTGAAAAATGATTAATTATTCCAGCTTGCCAGATAAAATGATCTTTTGAGGTAAATGCTTCTTTAGCGAAGCAAGAAATAAAAATATTTGGTCCAGTATTTGGTTAAAAAACAAAACTTTTTGCATAAAAGCGCTTTAGGTTTGCTATTGAAACCAGAAAGGGCACGTTATTTCTAGTTGCTATAAGGTGAAAAATAAGGATCAGAATCAATACTGATCTACTACTCTTATTTCTAAGAGGTTAAGGTCACAGTCATGTATTAAAATAAATATTCATCTGATGGGTCAAACAAACCACAGTCTGATCTTATTATGGAGAATTATGAACCATCCATGTCGAAGGGTTCTATATTAATCACGGCTGATTCTGCCAATCATATCCCTATTAAACGTTTAAAAGGATACAGTAGCTTCTCAGAGATTCTTATTTTCAGGTGCTTTACTTTTTTTCTGCAAAGTCTTCAAATGAGAGTGTTCTTTTCCTGGGAACTGAGTGCGGCTTTGTTACTGTTGCTCTCCATTGTGTAAATTTGACAGACTTACTCTCAGGGCCCGTGACAATCGGACAATCTTTGTCCGCTGAAGGTATTCAAGATATTATAATGCAAGGACCTGGATGGAGATACATTTGTGGTTAATCCACTTGTAACTGACAAGCTGTATGTGGGTCAGAAAGTCGATCCTATTGAAAATAAAACCCTGATTTGTACCCAGCTTGTGCAGTTACTAGAGCTAGGGCGAAGAGCTGAGAATGACGATGAACAGGAAAGTATTTATTTAGTGGACACCCGTATCTGTCAGGCTTTGATTAGGTCACCATTGCTCATCGTATCGATCAAACAAATGGTACTGATAGCTGTGATCCTCTTTATACTACTCATTTTTTTATATTTTATTCAGGTGACGAGTGGTCTGTGAGCTAACAAATTGGTATACCTAAGTTGCGCAGACTTCTATAAAAAGAAGACAAAGACATTAATATTTTCCGCTATGTTTCTAATTTTAAATATAAGTTGTCAAAGTCATATGAAATCGCAAGAACTAACCTGCACTCTACTCAGCCAAAGACGAAATTAAGGTAAAAGCATATCAAACTTACAAAGGGAAGGAGTTTTCAGCCTGTTGATGGAGTTCTGGATCTTTTAACCTTAACTCAAGCTCTTAAGGCAAAGAACTGTGGTCTTTACACAGTTTAAATGAAAGCAAGAGATTTAAATCTATTTATTAATAATCCTGGGTGCCGAAAACAAAATCAACTTTGCCATAAAAATATGTTAAAGGAGTATATTGACAGAAATATAAATGTTAATCACTCAGTCAATTTGGTTGTACATGTTCTACATAGTGAGGATTTAAGCGATGGAATGCAATCGGATTGTAGTGACCTTGCAATCAATTATCGGAATTCAGAAATTATTAATAATATGGAACAAAAACTACATCTGCAGCAACAAGAAAAGAAGGAACACTTGTTTCCAGAGTCCAACACGAACAAATAAAACCTACCATGACGCTGAAATTATAGATTTAATAACTGTGAAAGAGCATCCAAACAGGATGAACCCCCTCAAACATGAATGTTTCAAACAAAGAAATTTAGTATTCGCAGAAGAATGATTTCACTGAACCGAGTAAACGTGACTAGACTTTAACATGTATTCTTGTACTAAACCCAGATAATACTTTCTCATTGTGCACTGACTTTAGAAAAGTGAATAATGCTAATTCATTTCTATTGCCAAGAATCGATGATAGCATTAATAAAACTGGAAATACAAATATGTCACCAAATTTGATCTGCTGAACGGATTCTGGTAAATTACACTGGCGGAAGGAGCAAAGAAAATTTCGTCATTCGTAACTCCAGATGGACTTTATCATTATCAAAACTTCTGATGTAGCTTTGATAAATAATTGAGACAAAAGTGAGTTTTGCCCTGATTGTGTTACATTTCTAAGACATATTGTTGGACACGGACAAGTATTATTTATAGATGCTAATATCAAGGATATCTCTGAATTGCACGTGCCTATCAGTAAAAATCAACATACGCGATTTTGGGGTATGGCTGGGTATTATCGGAAATTTTGCTCCAAATATTCCATAATTCATGAACCCCTCAACAATTTGCTGAGTAAGAAACCAAATATTACTAGTCTGAAAAATTTCAGGATACTTTTGACAAATTAAAGGTCATACTTAAAAGTGCACCAGTTCTTTGAGCTTTAAATTCAGTGAATCAATTGAAATGTCTGTATATGCGAGCTTTGATGCGGTTTGTGGAGTATTGCTTGAAGAAGACATACATACATACATACATACATACATACATACATACATACATACATACATACATACATACATACATACATACATACATACATACATACATACATACGCTTTTCTTTCTCAAAAAAAGTAACTCTGGTGCAATAGGATCATCCTATGCGTCCATAACCAATGCAAACAACAATGAATAAATATTATTTTGTGCTCATTTTTGTCTCTGTTAAGCTTACATTGTCAGAATCGTGCAATATTTGCAATATTGCGAACGTCATGTACAATCATGTAGAAGACCCTTTACGTTTTGGGTGATTCAATCTGTTTCTGAAAGAACTAAAGCAGATGTTTCGTGAACCGCCCCATACCACAACTGATTTGCCACATTCCGCGTTAACTTTTTTGATACAATTTTTCGATTTTGGCTAGCGATAAACGCCAGAGTCCTTACAAATAACATGCAAATGACAAGGCATAAACTGTCTTCTTTAGCTGGTATTAAGAATGGGAAAAATATACTTTACACGAGCCATGTCATGGGTTTAAGAGCTTGATTACACATTTCGAAATTGCACTGTAATTTCGACTATATTCCATACGCAACTACATCCTCCTTAATGCACTCAAAATGAAATAATTATATTTCATAGAGTCTTTTTGATAATTACAATTGACAAAATTCATATTTTTCGCACTTTATGATTCCAAATATTTAATGAGAGAACAGAAACGCACTTGCTGATATCAACACGCCACTCCACTGCTGAAAACCGAAGTACTCCATGTAGAATTGGCACAGATAAATCCAGTCCATGATCACGTAATTTCCTCAAATAAACAAAAATACCAAAATCTATTTATTCCAGACCAAATGGAATATCTGCTGCAATGCGTATTCATTCACGATATAATTCCAAATTTCAATTTAAGTAGACCCATATGCCATTTTCTTTCTTTCCAAAGTGCTGTCAAGCGCGCTATTAAGTTCAAATTTATCTGGGCGGGTTTATGTGCGCATAAAAAATGATGTTCTTGTGTACTGGTGAATCTGCGCTTGCGTATTTAGTTTGAAATACAGCATAAATTCTGTTACTTCGTTTCTTGAAATGTATTTCTGTTTTTATAAGTAAGCATTGGGTAGAATAAGCAAATAAGCATATAATAAAAAGGTTACTGTAATTGTATGGGAAAATATGAACTACCAAGGTCATGCAGTAATCGTCCGAAAAACTCGTTCATATTTTCCCATACAAATGCAGTAATCTATAAGGATTATTATCTTAAGCTGATCCAAAGTCATTTGAATTGTTCATATAGCTAGATCTCGTGTACGTGTTGTATCTCACTTGCTTTGTTGTAACAGATCTAACTGTTCTAAAACCCTCTCCTGTTTTTAAGTCTTATGGTTTTTTTATACATATGTAAATCGTTTTTTTTTTTTACTGGAAACTTAGTCATTCGTGCAATAACATCTGAGCAAAATGAAGTTGTATCATTGCTGTGTACTATTTTTATTTAGGTAAAATTATTTAATTAAAATTATTCTAATCTGGAAATACAAAGTGCTCAAAATTAAAATTCTTAGACATAAAGAGTGAAATTCAAACAAGGATATATTCTAGGATTGTATTAATGTGATCCAACTAAAGACTGTTGGCACATTGCCACGATACTGGGCACATCAACACTTTCAGAGTTGGATTGTTTTTGGAATATCACTAAATTTTATTCAGAACATAATCAATAAGATTTTGTCTTAAAAATTCTAAAATTATTTGGGATTCGAAATACCCTCATTTTTTTACATTTTCACTTTGTATTCTAGGGATAAATATTGTTTTTTTTTAGTTTCGCTCTTTTCTTTTATTTTGTTTAAGACATATAGCCGTAAACTCTTGGCCCATATTATGTGCATCGCGTGTCCACCATTCCATCATAACAAATATTAATGTCGATATATCAGGAAGCAAAATCTGGTTCCATCTGAACAATATTAGTATCATTGATACAAAGCATCAAATTAAATAAATGTTATTTATTCCAGACAGGTAAGTCTTTACGTATGCAAATCTATTTTTCCCTTGGACATGACTGAAAGACAAGTTCAAACTTTTAAGTTGGGAATCTCTCTAGATCTCAGTAAGAGCCGTTCTATAAGAGGAAAAAAGAACGAAGATGATTGGGAAACGTTGCATGTTTCGGTACATTACAGCTGAAAGAAATTCTCTTAAATGACAAATGGTATTAATTCAATTCGATTATAAACGTATTGAAACACTCTAACATTGAAATAAACCCGTATATTCTCTTATGTATATTCACCATTTCTAAACTGGTTCGAATATTAGAGCATAATTGGATCCATTGTTCCTAAAACATCACATTTATAAACAAAACGGTGATATTCATTGGTATGAAAAGGCGAATGAATTGTTGACTTAATATCATTTGGTTGAAAAATGGATTTATATATCATGTGTTAATGCGTGTGGCGTCTGACTTAATGGTACCAGCCGACAATGTCCAAATGTAAAAGTATATTTTGTAAAGAATACAACTGTTCAATATTGCTATTTTTTTTAAAGGAAGCACGAGTACACGCTGCAAACCTGCTTATAAACTTGATTCCTCTTAATCAATTATAATATGGAATTTATCCCTGAGTATCTATCAATAAACCCACAATTTACAACGCAAATTTCCTGCATATCTGGGCCATGATAACCTCAAAACAATTTAGTCTCTAAAAGAAAAAATTATAGATTAAAAAAAAAAAACTGATCCTATTGGCGCCAGGGAATCCCGACCAAGAGTCAAAATTGATACCTCTCAACCTGCACGAGTACAGATGTTGTTTTGGGGCTTAACGCCATTTTTCAGCACACGATAGGCTATACATGGCGGCAAATATTCATGGTGGAGGAAGAAACCGGAAAATCCTCGGAAAGAACCACAGACCCACGAGAAGCTACCGGCAAGCCTTCTCACATATTCTCATTCGCCGAATCTTAGACTCGAACCCACGCAGACAGAGGTGAGAGGGGAGTGATCCGTAACGGAGAGCGCTTTAGACCACTCGGTCCTTCCCCTCCTCCATGAGTACAGACATCAAGGAGATTCCTCACCCGAAACAAAACTAAAATTAGTGATAAAATGCAATAAGGAAAATTGCTTGTGCTAATATTTGTACAGATAAACAAAAGGACTGAATGTTATTCAGTGCATTTTTTTGTGGTTGAAAACACATTAATTGAAAAAAGATAAGTTAATAACGAATTAATAAATACTGATCAAAGCAGACTGTTGCTAAAATATCAGAACAAATTCTTGGAGAAACAAAGATCACAACAAACCATTCATGAGAGGAAAAAAAAATTGTTTATGCATCAGGCATTGTTTTGTCTTTAATACTGAGAAGTGAAAGCATTCTTTTTGTTAATTAATTTGATACAATTATCATCATTATTTACAGGTAGTGTCATCATTATTGACAGGTAGTATCATCATTATTTACAGGTAGTGTCATCATTATTTACAGGTAGTATCATAATAATGTACAGGTAGTATCATAATTATGTACAGGAAGTACCATCTTTATGTAAAGATAATATCATCACTTGTACAGATAGTATCATCACATGTACAGGTATTATCATCATTATGTACAGGTACTATTATCACAAGTACAGTTATTATCATCATTATGTACAGGTAGTATCATCACATGTACATGTATTATCATCATTATGTACCGGTAGTATCATCACATGTACATGTATTATCATCATTATGTACCGGTAGTATCATCACATGTACCGGTATTATCATAATTATGTACAGGTAGTATTACGATTATGTAAGGTAGTATCATCATTATGTACGCGTAGCATCACCATTATGTACAGGTAGTCTAAGCCTTCTCTAAGATCACAAATTTAAGAAAGTTATATAAAATGGGTAATTGCATTGCGTCTAATGAGACACCTGCATCTTTAAAGATCTGCTTGACACCAAAATGTGTTTGAAGCTTGGAATCAACGACAATTCTAGTTCCTGAATTATCGCTTAAAGGTTGACAATATATTTTTAATCTAATTCTTTTACTGTTTTATATAGTTAGCACCTTTAAAATCAAGTAAACTAGGATGATCATGCAGAGAGGTGGCCTAGTGGTTAGAGCGTATGCCGCGGATGCGGGAGGTTGCGGGTTTGAACCACGGACATGTCAAATGAAAGACTTTTTTTAAAAAAAAATGGTACTAACAGCTGCCTCGCTAGGCATTATGAGATTAGTGATAGGACTGGTCAACCTGGTGTCAGGATAACGTGACTGGGTGGGACATGATGCTACATGCTTGTTGCATGATGCCTCAGTGCTCGACATCACTATAAGCTGCAGACATCATAGCGAAATTACTGATTTTTTTTTAAAGTTACGTTAAAAAGCCAAATCACACACACGCGCACGCGCGCGCAAACGATCATGCAAAAATTCGAAAAAAATGCGTTTCCAATTCCATGCGATGAGCGTGGTTGATAATAACTTTTAGCTGACTCGTTCAGACCGAAATTCACGTAACGTATACACTTGCTTATAAGACGAGTTCAACTGCGAACTCCTCAGACCCAGACTTACCGTCGCATATTGCGCCATAAGACCTGGGTCTGTGCAGTTTGTTATGAGTAATCGGTGAAATAAACAATATGCACCATGTGCTGGAGGAGACTTATTCATCGGCGGGGGATCACTATTGTTTTTCATTAACGCGACTTATAAGCGAGTATAGATAAAAGGTGCTCCAACAGCAAATCTGTTTCCATCCATGCCTATCAACACGATGCTTATAGAAAAATGTGAACTTCAGTGTCAAACTTACTAGCTGGTGTATGCCATATTTTTAAAATAAGTCTTCAACTTCATGCGTGACAATTAAATTGATCAGTTTCTTTTTTCACATTATCAACGATCGAAGAAATAGATGTTAATTATTACGAGAATTATTTAATTAGAGCATTATTTGGACTCCCTATTCAGATGCATCTTTGATCTTGAAGGCAATGCAATTTCTGGGGCTTTTCTCCAAGTATTAATTGTACGTATTGCTTATGTAATCATTACGCCGTAAGTTACAATACTTGTACATATATTCGTGCAGGAAAGTTAATCCTTACAGTATTAAAAATTTAAGCTTTATGTATACAACAAAGAATCGACCATATCCTAATTTCGTGGACAATGTTCAAATTTCCTTTCACTCAATGAAATTTCGAAAGTTCAAATGAGTGCAAAACACTTAGTAGCAAAAATATTTTCCTTGCTTGGGGAAAAGAAGAATATGATATAATTTTTGCTACAAGACACGTTCAAAATAAAATATGTTCCATTTTAATTTAAAATAAATCAGCTGTTCTTTTCACTAAAGAGCGCAATATTTCCATGTAATCTTACTTAACATATTCGTTAATAAAAACAACAAAATGTGCTGATAAAACTGCACTGAAAGAAACTTAAAGTAGCGATAAACAAAATTTAATGGCTGATTTCCTATCTTGCTATGGTCACGTGGCATTTATCAGGCCGAAGAGACGCAGGTGAGGCAGAAATTCAGGTGGTATTTAGGTCTTTATCAAACACTGAATTTGTAATCTGTAATCTTATCGTACCACAAAATATCGTTACATGCTAAGTGCAATTATATCTCCATGTATACTGGTGAGAAAAGTGAAGGCATTAAAGTTTTTGAAAGCAAATTTGAAAATATTGTGTCCAATTAACAAGAATGTGTAAAGATATGTATCCGGTGATAACTTGATTCGTGTAACTGGAACCAATACAATAGTTTCATAAACCAACAAAAAGTAGTAACGATACAAATCATAATAAAGTTCTCGAGTTCATTGATTTAGAAATTAAGTTTAAGTTCTTTGATGTTCCAGTCATAATATATGGATAGAAACTGGTCGACATCTTGATCTGGATATATCTGATAGAATCATTGCCCATATTATAAAAATAATTCTAACAACACATTCATAATCATGTCCGAAAATACTGAGAAATAGGTCATTGATAAGTGTTGATTACAAACTGATATTAAGTGACAATCGAAATTTGGTTGCATCGTGTGTTACCGAGTAACTGCAAGCCCGTCACCGCAACAAAAAAAAAAAGAAAAAAAAAGAAAGAAAATCACTTCTTAAAACAACTGAACAACTGATGTAACCAAAACCCATACAAGGAGTCTCAGAATCATTAGCATTTGTTTCTAAAGATTATACACTTTGAAATCTGCTGGATATGTGATTGTGATTTTTCTACAGTGAACGAACGCACCCCAACAATGACGTATTAATCAATCCGCGTAGAAAATGTGTTAACGAAAACAGAAAACTCTTCATTTTTGTTGAAAATAGTACTTAAATTCATAAAATGGTCAATCTAAAGCTTTATAAGTAAACGTTACATTGTGGAAAGGTCGTCCTGAAATTAGTGAAATTGCATACATTAATCACATTGGCACCAAATGGAGAAAGTAATCGATAAGTAGGAAAACAAATGACGAATTGTCACGAGTGGTTTCACTCGTGAAATAGTTCCTAATATCTACTCAAAATAGTAAACATCTTCTACATAGTGGTTGTTTGTGTGCGTTCTGTTCTGTAAGTATTACTAGCTGGTGGCTTAAAATACTGTTGTATATTTTGCAATAAAACGGGGATTACATAATATACGTTGAATATACACTGACCAAGACTGTCTGAGACGTGCACAACAACTGAGACTGGGTGGATTGTTTGTATTTTCTTTAACGTTGATGACCAGACGGTAAAGGAATAACAGATGACACTACGGTACATCATAATGCTTGATTATTTGCATATATGTGTCCCTAATTTAACTTGTAAAAATACTTTATAAAAAAATGCTGTAAAAACTGTTTATTTGTATATATTCATTATTTTTAATAACGTGTATATATGTATATACATGAATTGGAATGTCAAAATTTAATTTGCTAATGAAAACTTAACCAAATATTGTCCTATGGGATTTTTCCCCACAACAGAAGGCTAGTCCTAGTAATAATAAACATATGAATAAGTAAATACTTTTCTGTGGACTTGAAACAGTGAAGATTTGTATGAGGCTATCCATGCTTGCAACGACAAAATTTATTTATTATTTAACGGATACGCAAATAATTTGACAAAATGTCCTTCTGAAATAAGCCCTTTCTACTGAAAGCCTACTATGGACACATTGTAGAAAACATGTATACAAGATTAATTTATGTTGCACACTGACTATGGACACATTGTAGAAAACAAGTATACAAGATTAATTTATTTTGCACACTGACTATGGACACATCGTAGAAAACATGTATACAATATTAATTTATTTTGCACACTCACACTGACTATGGACACATTGTAGAAAACATGTATACAAGATTAATTTATGTTGCACACTGACTATGGACACATCGTAGAAAACATGTATACAAGATTAATTTATTTTGCACACTGACTATGGACACATCGTAGAAAACATGTATACAAGATTAATTTTTTTTGCACACTGACTATGGACATATCGTAGAAAACATGTATACAATATTAATTTATTTTGCACACTGACTATGGACTCATCGTAGAAAACATGTATACAATATTAATTTATTTTGATAACTGACTATGAACACATCGTAGAAAACATGTATACAAGATTAATTTATTTTGCACACTGACTATGGACACATCGTAGAAAACATGTATACAAGATTAATTTATTTTGCACACTGACTATGGACACATCGTAGAAAACATGTATACAATATTAATTTATTTTGCACACTGACTATGGACACATCGTAGAAAACATGTATACAATATTAATTTATTTTGATAACTGACTATGAACACATCGTAGAAAACATGTATACAAGATTAATTTATTTTGCACACTGACTATGGACACATCGTAGAAAACATGTATACAAGATTAATTTATTTTGCACACTGACTATGGACACATCGTAGAAAACATGTATACAATATTAATTTATTTTGCATACTGACTATGGACACATCGTAGAAAACATGTATACAATATTAATTTATTTTGCACACTGACTTTGGACACATTGTAGAAAACAAGTATACAATATTTATTTTGCACACTGACTATGGACACATCGTAGAAAACAGGTATATAATAATACTGTCTTTTTAACACTGGGTATGGAGACGTAGAAAACGTACGCAAAAATCGTGTTTTTCTACTAATGAAAATATTTCATTTCAAAATTTTACAGGATTCATGAAGTCGACAAGATTAAAAATGTATTATAAACTGAGTGATCGACATAGCGAAGTGCAAGCCGTTGTGTGCAATCGATTTTCAAGCTGTTACTTCAATAATACTGTACAATATGAATCTTAATTCTAATTGTTAAAAAATGATAAAGACTCTCAAGAAATAACAGAAAAAAACCTATTTAATCAGTTTACAAATAATGTCAAAAAAAACAAGAGTGGCTCATGAATACATAAAAAGTTCCTTTTTGTGTTATAAACTAAAGAATCTTAGATTTTTTGCATCACATGGTGCATTTGCTTGTTACACTTGCTTGGTAACAATTTATAACCAAATATCAATGTCCATAGTACGGGCTGCGAAATGTGTGGTCCGAACATGCTTGCAAATTACCTTAAAATCTTAGAATGCTTCTCTTATACTCTCAATATCCTGTTGGTAATATCAAAATAAACATCTTCCATACTACCGCTTGGTAATTAGACCTTGGTCTCACTCTAGGCCGACTGATATTAATAAGACAAATTGTTTGCGTGTGCAGCGCCACTCATCGAGCGTCTTTTGAAACAGCAAATTAATCACGATCCCTTCCTTCCCTTCATTAAATGACACATATATAAAACGAGCTAAGAGGTTAATACTCGTCTCAATTCAAATGTAAATTTCCAGATTTCGAAACAATTGTTTCATATTATACAGAATCCATGTGTTTGTCTGATAATTCTAAACCAGATTAATTTTACAAACATTGTGGATCCAAGCCCCCATAGACAATCTTCCCCGAAAAATACATCAATTCAGTTTAGGTCTTATATGTCACATTCAAGTTAAAATTCCAAAATTTATACAGCTTGACCACTATAGTTAAACTCCGGTCAATTTAAATGCTTGCGGATATCATAACTCATGTATGGCTAAAAGCGATTTATATTACGAGATATATAGGTTTTACTATTTTGAAAATGTTTGGTCTAATTATTCATCACTGAAAATGTTACAAAAGTTATCCAATAAAAATAACAAATTTGTTAGTATATTGTAATACTGACAAAAGTTAGTTTACGACCGAGACTTAGTACAAATCAAAATAATCTGATAATCTGAATAATCTAATACTTGCAATTACACTAATTACACATAAAGTTATCAAATACTGACAACGATGAAACAAAGTAAAATTTGTTTGATAAGTTTCAAGGGGGTAGTGGATCGAAAAGACGTCGGTTTTGCAAAAACATCATTGTGTAATTGTCAATAATTTATTTGTATTTGGTTACCAAGACAAGTTGTTTTTATTCAGTTAGCAAGACCAGTTTGTTTAATTCGGACACAATGACACTTCATTTTTTTTCAGTTACCATTAGAAGTTGTTTACTGATGCCATGACCCTATATATATATATATATATATATATATATATATATATATATATATATATATATATATATATATATATATATATATTGTCTTATAACAAACTGTGTCCACTGTTTAAAGATTTGACACACTATCAAAATTTCAAACAAAAACGTCAGTCAAATTGTATTTCAAATAAACGTCAAATGAAGTTGAATTTCAAATAAATGTCAAGTCAAATTGAATATTTGCTTTTCATGTCCTCACAATAAAGGATCAGACCATATATCTCGAACTGACATTTTTTATTTCCAATCGAACATAAAAACTAATGGACCAATATCCAGTTCGAGGTTTTTCGTATATATATATATATATATATATATATATATATATATATATATATATATATATATATATATATATATATATATATATATATGGTACTACTTTCGATTTTTCCCTCATAAATAAATCTGCTCTTGTGTATATTTTCATATTTCATCTCTCTCTCTCTCTCTCTCTCTCTCTCTCTCTCTCTCTCTCTCTCTCTCTCTCTCTCTCTCTCTCTGAAATTAAGTAAAATGTGTCTAGTTGTTTCGTATTGTAAAGCAATGATGCACTGTCCCTCAGAGACACGTAATACACCTCATGATTGAGCTTTTTTTTAAAAGTAAGTTTATAAGCGAATCTTGCAAAATTATTACAGACTGTACTTGTCAACGACAAATTAGACTTGCCTTTTGTTATTCCTTCAATGACCCCCTACTATCAAAATACAATTAACAAAAATTCGGACAAATTTTGCCATTAAGTGATATGCCACGGCTGGGTTATTGATTAATTTTATCTTTTGATCACACTCATGTGCTTTGAAAACAATGTAAATTCATGGCAAGAATGAGAGTTGACTTTAAACCAAAATTAAGTGGTTGGCGAATTTTGGGCTACGCGGCTCTTATTCAACAAGACTGTTAGCTTGTCAGTGGAACATAAATCATCCTCGAATCAGGATCAGCAAAACAAATATGCAAAACCCTAACTGACAAATACTGCATATTTTGAAGTGTTACGTACTGTCTGTTATCGAATGATATTCAACCCCACCATCCTAAAAATATTCACCAGATCCATGCGCGCTAGCTGTACTGCCAAAAAAGCATCAACCCTACCTCAACCTAGGAGTTATTTGGACAAAAGAGACTACTGGAATTATTTAATGCAAAAGAGAAATACTGTTTTGCCCTTTAAAAAAAACACGCTGGAACTACTTTATATTTATGTATTGATAAAGATTACTTGCCCAACGTTAACCGCATGACAAAATGGAAAATACATTAATGACCACTTTTCCACCATCAGCATATAACAAAAATAAATGTTTTTAAGTGATATCAGACAACAGGTCATAAGAGATAATGAAACATTGCATTATCACAAGTTCCTGTGACAATGCAATTTTTCCACTACACTCGTGAAATATTTTAAATATCTATTCACAAACTGTAGATTCCCCCTCTCTCTCTCTCTCTCTCTCTCTCTCTCTCTCTCTCTCTCTCTCTCTCTCTCTCTCTCTCTCTCTCTCTCTCTCTTTCTTTCTTACTCTCCTACACTCATATATACAACACACAGATTTCACCTTCAATTTTTTTCAGTATTTCCGAAACCATGTTTTGTTTGAAGACACAGACAACTTAATTCGACAGCCATATTGCGAGGTTGATTTCTCACAGGGAGAATCCCTTGCATCATTTACTTCTAATTCTCTTATTAATATAAGAAAAGCATTTGGTGGCATGAATTATTCTGAAAGGTGGAAACCCATACACAGTCATGCGACTAATTTAAATGATATTTATTAAAATGCAGTTTTAAGTTACAAACTGCAGTCTATAAAAAATAAAAAATGCGGCCTCTAAAAAACATATTATTTCACACATATATTTAGTTTATAAATAGGTTAGACATACAAATCTATTTGAATTTTACATATTTTATACGTTCACACTTGCACACAAAATAAAACTGGCATGTTTAGCATTCTTTAAAAAAACAAACAAAAAAAACCAACATGAGTACCTACTATTTCAACTCCATTTTACGCTCTTGCAACACATGGGGCAAGGTCGTTTAATAACGAGCGGTAAAATCGATCAATGTATGTGCTAATGTTGTAGAGAAATTTATCTTTTTCATTTACAGCACTGTATAGATATGACGGTAAATAAACAAAGTGGCGATTGAACAAATGTAGAGATGGTTAAATTTAAAACAACAGGTTCATGATTTTGGAGAATTTTTTGAATTCGTAACTCGTAGAAAACTATACCTAACATAAGTATATGGACTTCTTAAAACTGCGACTCGATATCGGAACATTTATGTCCTGTCAGCAATATCCGGTAATAAATAGTTCCCACAAAAAAAAAATCCAAGATAGATATCTTAAACGGCAATACAAATTGTATGATGGCTAATTAAATAGAACAAAAATATGATTCATAATATTGTCATGGAAAATGAAATACAGAAATAAAATAGTTCGGTTTTGTTTTGTTTTCTGTTGCTTTGTTTATTTTTAAGCTGGAATAGGCTATTCAAGGAACGCAATACAAACAGCACACAAATGTTGAAACATGTAAGGTCAATAATTGCGTACAAGTCGGCTCTAACTGCAAACTGCAGTCTCAGAGCTACCGTTGCACAATGCGCTGGCACATAAGGGTTTATGCAGTTTGTTTAGAAAATCAGTGGAACATAACAAACCATTATGTGACGACATATCAAAGTCTATTTCGTTTGCAGTCAGATAGAAAAAGAATCGAGTACATACGGTATCTTAGTAGTGCTCTCCAATATACAGATACATCAATATCCGTTAACTGTGACCATGCCATTCAATGAAATTTATCATTTTTAAAATAAATATGCTTTAATAATTTGCACAAAGTAACCAATTCTTTTGCACTAGTGCTGTCGAACATATACTGAAGCGACACTTTCTGGATACTTATTCTGAAAAAGTTTTGAGCAAAGATCTACACTTTACAATATTTCCTCAGAAACAGTATACGTTGGGTCCACAGATATTTTTGTGCATTATGGAAACTAAATGACGTTAGGTTTTGGGATTTTTTATAATCTTAAACACGCATGAACACTTGTACAATATCTCGACATCTCCTCGATGAATACTTTGACAAAGAAATTTTGCAAGTAAATAAAACCATGTTGATTCAGAAAATAATCAACACGGTGTTTAATTAAATAAAACTAAACAAAACAGAAAGAAAAATGTCAACGGTTTTAAATAAAAGAAATCCTTAACAATGACTATCATTTTTAAAAAAAAATCATCTACGTGGTCTTTAATTACAAAATTCCTTCAAGCAGTATTCAGCTTGAAAAAAACACTTTCTCGTTGTCTTCATTTAAAAATCATTCACGTAGTCTTCAACTTTGATTTTATTACAAAATAAAGGCTGTAAAGAAAATATGTATTTTCAGAGTCTTTGGGTTCCGTGTTAATAATGCTTGCATAATCATATATATTTTGTTGTTGTTTTAATGGCACTTGTAACTCCGTATTATCTGTAACATATGGGAGCATGAACACAGAAGCAGCTCACAGAGACCGACCTGGGAGGGTACCGAACATGCGACACTGCGATTGTGTACCAAATTAGTAACATATACTCGTAGAATTAGTTTAAACATATAATGTATTATTTTAATACTGAAAGAAAGGTTTGGGCGTACGTTTTGCAAAGCTATTTTCCCTTTACAGACTGGAGAAATATTATACAAGAAAGGCGTCACACAGAGAGAGAGAGAGAGAGAGAGAGAGAGAGAGAGAGAGAGAGAGAGAGAGAGAGAGAGAGAGAGAGAGAGAGAGAGAGAGAGAGAGAGAGAGAGAGTCTGTAATTAACGAATCCAATGTGATTGATAAACACAACAGATTCTATATTTGAACTGTAATAAACGAATGAACATATTATATAAAAACACTGTACATGTTTTGAACATTTCAATATTTTACGTAATATTCGCCATTTCGTTAATTCGATTTTGATATGACCAGGAGTTGAATGTAAATAAGCTAAGACACAATTGATGTTTCGGGGTGCTGTTTTGTTATAAAATACCTACAATTAGACAAGTAGTTAATTACACCTTACTGTAAGCAGTTGTTGACGTTGTTTGTCTTACGGTCAAATCAATACCTATTATAATACCAGCGCAACAATGGACTACGTAATATATCGTGTATCCGAGAACAAATTATTAATAATCACTCATAAACGTATTACTCTGCAAGAAAAAAAAATTGTCATGCATCATAACAAGGAAGCACTCTGGGTAATTTCCATGTAATTAAGGTAAACGTCGCATGTTTACAAAAAAGTAGAAGGGAAATATGACAGAACAAGCATCCAATCTGCGTCATACATCCAGAAATCAATCCACTTTCATACGTAAGCAAGTCACTAGATGCCTTTATGCAAACATGCAATAAGTGTGGAAATCTGCACACAAAATAGCACACTATTAATTCTGCCAAAGCTTGGAAAAGGAGTTAATTTGGTTTCCCAATAAAATAATTTCATAGCTAAAACAAATTTAATTAACGATTGTAAATAAGGACCATGATTTGAATCTGGTACATGTTTTGCGTATTTAATTTACTTCACATATGAGCATGGGAATAATATAATGCACACAAAAATAGCAAAGAAGAATAAAATTAATTAAAAATTTTCTTTTATATCACTACTGACAGAATCATACTTTGTACAAACAATGTGTAATTGCAAATTTTTAAAAACTTAGTCAATATTTTCTATGAACATCCGTTTATTATAAAGTAAAGCCAAACATTAAACACAATCTAGTTAACATTTTTGTTTTATACAAAAGGGTGAAACTAATGCCAATTCCTGAATTAGGATTTGTAAAACAAAATGTATGCGGTGTTATACCGCTAATATCTGGGCTGACGTAGAAAACGAAATACTTCATGTAACTTAGATATTTGCTAATACAGTGGTAATTAAAGTCTGCACATTGCCTAGGCAACAAATAAAATCATTTCCCATGGGAACTACGCAGAATCTGGAACATACGTACGCACACGCCATTTATACCGTCAAAACAATTCTTGTCCTAATCTGACCTTTTCCTGACTCTGGTTTTAAGAACGCTATAATTCATCCGTGTCTTATCCCTGTTTCAGTCGACCGCAAAGTAACCACAACTGCGTAATAATAAAATCGTCTAGTCTACCTCTCACTTATTATTCGTTCGATCTACCGTGTAGATCTAAGCCCTCCGCAAGGCTGCACTATAGCGCTACATTGTAACGAGGAAGACTATCTCCGCCATATTGTGTTTACCTCCTTTCCAACTGCAAACCAGCATCTTCGTAAAATAAGCTGTCAAAATATGACTATTCTGTGCTCATGTTAGAGATTTATTAAGAAAATAGAAACTAAAATCAAAGCCTACCTTTTTACTGTATTCTCCGGTTTGTGGTTTACATAGTCTCTTACAGCCGAGCGAAGGAGAGTGTTATTTTAGTCCGTATTGACCCAGTCGATAACATACCGAAAAGTCACGTGACTGCTTAGCAATTTATGTCACGATTTGTATTCCACGCTGCGTTGTATGCCAGTTTAACTGCTATGGGCGTCAAGTGTTTTATGGGCGAGTTTTAATTGCGTCGAGGCTCCACGAGGAACTTTAATATTGCTGTAAAGACTCTAATATAATGTAACAACACATGCAAAAATGCTCGCCATATTACGAACTTTTCACAAAGCTTGCAGTTTTGCAGCTGAGTTACAATTTGCTGGGTATTGTTTTCCTTCTGGACTTTTGTGAATTAATTTACACTTTACATAATGTTCAACGTGTTTTCAGTCAATAAATGCAACAATATTAAGATCTTGACTCGTAGAAATTAAATATGACTTGCATAAAGTGTCTTGGAGATGAACATCCTATGTACTCCTCTTCTGAAACAACACTCATTCATTTTATGCTCAATGAAATTTATGAAATTTTAGATTAAAGATTTAGTGACATTGAAGTGAAATTTTGTGGAGTTTTCTGACTTTTTGTGGTAACGCTGAATCTGGAACATACGTACACACATTCCATTTATATCGTAAAATATTTGTTTGGCAAACATTTTGATATCATTACTGAAAGACAGTTATTGGCAATATGGTCTACATGTCATTTAATTTAGTTTTTTTTTTAATTTTAAGAACGGTCTATATACTTTTAATATGTTGTTTTAATATTTTAAGAAAATTTTCTTAAGTAGTTTATCGAAAGAATAGCTTTTGCTAAATTTGCGGATAATTTTATATCCTGTTATCGTTTCAGATTGGTTGCAAATAAAGAGCCGTTTGGAGGTGATTTTGACCCGTTTCTAATCATACCGTGTCCCATTTTCACAAAAACGTTTCAAAATGTCTTCCCGAAATGAAGAACATCGTTCCAATTCCTTCGTAGGAACGAAAAGTTCAGTTTTAAACTAAATGTGCTTTTGCATTCATATTTTCAACGGTCTATATTTGATGTAAATGATTTCATTTTGTCTTCAATATCCCTAGCTTAAAGAGATAAAATTTCAGTCTGAGGACAAATTCTTTGAAATTGATTGAAACTGGGGTCTGGTTCCATAAACGGTACCGGGCCGTTAGGTGATCTCTGCCAGGTAATGAAATGCCTTAATAGTAATCTAAGACATCTTCGTATCCTGAAACGTCCCCGACCTATTCCGTAACCGATCAGTTTTCGTCGGATTTCACCTAGTCCTGAAAGGACAACATGTTGTTTTCGTGACTGATACTTTCCCGAGAGTACGCTATCCGTCTT
>JAEAOA010001209.1:1060000-1166819 GCA_016746295.1 Potamilus streckersoni
AAATTTATCAGACAGTTGCTATGACAACCTTTCATAAGGACCATCTAGCTTAGTACATTGTTAGTTTATGATTTAATGTTTTGAATTAATAAAGAAACCACAAATTAATCACATTGTAGTCTATGATTTCCAGCTTTTAATCAGTAACGGTTTATAAATTTACCTTACTACTTCGTTAGTCTATGATTTCCAGTTTTAAATTAACAACGGTATCACTAATATCGCACTATATCGATAGTCTAATATTTCCTCTTTTTGACGGACAAGGTTATTACAGTTAGGACACTATCTGCAGTGTACCAGTTTATGATAGTAATTAACAGTGATATTACAGAGATATCACACTCTGTAGGCAGTCAATAATTTTCTATTTTTAATAATGATATTATAACTTTAACACACTTTATCGGTAGTTTGAGATTTCCACTTTGTGATTGATAACGGTATTACAGAGTTAAGACACTCTCGGCAGTGTAAGCATTCCTGTTATTAATTAACGGCGGTATTACAGCTTTATCGCGGTATATCGACCGTCTACGGTTTCTATCTTTAATAACTGTATTATAACTTTACCACCCTATATAGGCAGTCTAAGATTGACTGGTTTTAATTAGTACAGGTATAAGAACTTTATCACAATGTATCGGCAGTCTGATATCCTGCTTTTAATTAATAACGGAAAAATGTTAATAAAAAGATAAAAATATAGTACCTCTTTATATTTAAATTTAGATTGTTAAAGTTCTACAGCTAACATATCTAGAACTTCTGTATAAGCTGACACGTAAATATTATTTAAACTGGTCTTTTAGTCTAACTTTTACAGATGATTTTGCCATATTAAGCTGTGAAAAGTTTTAAATTTCTAACACAAAGTAATCATGAAGGAGAATAGTTGCCAATAAAACAGTACTTTATAATATATGCTTGATGGTTCATTTTTTGCTTTAATAATCTCCAGATTTCTGCTAAAAATTACAATTTTTTGTTTTATAACAATCAGCATGTCTCTCTCTCTCTCTCTCTCTCTCTCTCTCTCTCTCTCTCTCTGTGTATATATATATATATATATATATATATATATATATATATATATATATATATATATATATATATATATATATATATATATATATATATATATATATATATATATATTGGTGTACTATTGTTAAAATTCAGAAATATTTATACAAATTTACATATACAGCTATTCGATACTGTCAATATTATTATGTTTAATTATATCATCATGTTCATTATATCGTGACACAAACACTTAAGAGCGATATATAGCAATGATATTGATTAATGTGTAGCCGTAAAAAAGTGGTGCAATAAATACAGTTTGAAAGACGTATTCATGTGAACCGTATGAATTATTTTTTTAATGGAGGTGAACACCGGTTATTGTGTACTTTTGAAAGAGTGACACATGTAAGGTGAACTTGTTTGCATTTAAAACATGCACAGTAGAGAGAATGCTGGCATACTTCTTTTCTGCTTTGATATGGTGTGGCTGACATTTCTTTGGATATTGTACTTTTGGAAATTGTAAATTATCTTAGCACACTGCTGAATAAAATGACTACTCCCTTGTGCTCCAAAAATCAACCTGAATTTGTCTAAAGTACACTATCCTTGGCAGTTATTAAAATAGGGAAAATTAATTTTGCCAGTCTAGGCAATACTAGCTACTGAAAGTAATGTAAAATAAAAGTTATCGGCTCTTTTTTTTTTACAATTTACTTATGAAGTTAAGGAAGTGAAAATGACCAAGTAGAGCTAAGACTCTTTTTGAAAAGTACACATCAGGAGTAAAGACATGCTGTATACTCTATAACCCATACTACACCCATCAATCATATACCAAAATAAAAAGAATCGAAGGTTCTTTGGACAATAATTTAGATATACAAAGTCTTTTTTAAATAGCCAGTATAAATAATGAGGAAACCTTCAAACAAATTAAAAAAATATATGTAATTTTTCATATTATTATTATTATTATTATTATTATTATTATTATTATTATTATTATTATTATTATTATTATTAATAATCTGAAAAAATGGTACTTTAACACCAATTTTATGCATGAAAATAAGTTAATTATATTTTTTTTTGCTCATACTTACATAATTTGCCACGGCATATTTAAGAAAGTAGCCACCTTAATTATGCGGAAATTAGAAGTCTTAGAATATAGGAATAAATCAACTTAAATTTAAAACTGTTGCATTAAATAAAATAAATGCATCGTGAAAGGGCTTCTTTTCATTTCCTTGCAATGAAATTAAAATATAAATGATGACAAAGCAAATTTGCTTTCTTCCATATTAAACAATATGCTAGTATTTTATCCTTATACCTGTATCCTTTATGAACCTCGCCTGTTCCATTCCTTTTCAAACTGTAAAATTTATTATGACATCTCAGGAATAATTATTTCTAGTTTCGTGTTCTTGTCTTTCAGAATAACGCTGGTAATAAATACTGTTCTGAGGGCGGAGCATACAGGATAATTATTCAAAAGGACTGTTTTGATGCTTGCGACAATATAGTCACAATTAAATAATAATACCTAAGTGCTCTTTAAGGGTGCGATCACATATTATTATGTATTTTTGAGAGAGTGACGTATGTAAGGAGAAGATGAAACCCCGGGAAATTCTTTCTCTTTAAAATTCTAACCGTATACAAAATACAAAACTAGAGCGCCACCAATTCAACATGCCACACATGGCATATAATATTATTCTACTCATTTTTATAAATTTAATATAAACTAGACACTTTGTGTGAAATCCTTAACTTATTAACTCTTTATTCATTAATTCCTTTGTAGGAAATGACGTGTTATATATATATATATATATATATATATATATATATATATATATATATATATATATATATATATATATATATATATATATATATATATATATATATATATATATATATATAAGAAATTTAACTGCTACGGATAGTGTTTTTCAGACAATTTCAGGCTGATTTATGGAGTACAAGGGAGCAGTCATTTTAGTTAGCCGTGTGCTAAAATCATGTACAATTTCCAAAAGTACAATATCCAATGAAATGTCAGCATATTTATCGAAAAGGTTAAAAAGAAAATGAACTTTAATGACCGAGATATCAAATTAAAACTGTTTTAAAAATACATTTGTATCTTTTTCCTGAATCAGCTTTTATCGGATTTATCAATATAACAATTATTCTCTGAAGAACATGCAATAATCGTTTCATGTGTTAACGACCTGGTTTGAGTAAAGTCTGTATCTACATGTATATTTTGTATTAATCAAACTATCTATATGAAATACTTATTTTAAAAAATCTTGGCAGAGTAAAACTTTAATAAAAATGTGAAACTTTCGCCAGAGATTAAATTTTTTCTATTTTGCGATAAATAATTTCTTTTAATACAAAATCTATCTTTATTTTCAGCATGATAATCATAAAAAATAAAACATTTTCATATTTAAGTTATATCCAGGATGTGATTGTCACAATTGCTTTTATGTGCTCTTTGAGAAGATACTGCATATAATTTTGACCAAATTTACATATAAAATGTGACCTAATTTGGTCCGGACAATTCATTCTGTATGCTCAGTTTGGTGCCCTACGAATCATCTGCACTGTTTAATAAATAGAACACACGTTACTTAGTACAAAAAGCCGTCTAAAAACAGAATTTGAACCCATAAACAGATTCCATAATACGTGTGGTCCTTACCAAGGTGTTGACCCAGATCTGACCCGGACTTTATCGAATGTGTACGGATATATAAACAGGGCCGATATGCAGTGGTTTAAATTCTTCAAATAGCATCTCGAAAGTGAAATTCGTGTGAAATTCATGTCTGGAGAACTTGTGTTCCTAATCATATTTACTGTGATGTAATATCTCACTAGATTCGAATGTCGTACATTAAAACAGTAGTTTCCAAACTTTTTCGGGCCACCGCCTCCTTAGTTACCCCCAACCTTACCCTGCATAAAGCATATTCAGCATTAGCGCCCCCCCCCTTTGATAATCCCACCGTTACCAAGGAAGTAGTACCGGCCACTTTGGGAACCACCGTATTAGACCAACAAGTTGTTCTCAGTATAATTTTTAACCGACATATCTACTGTGTGTGCTATGCAAGTGAGCAGTTAGTTAAACATCGTAACTCTTTTAGCTTAGAGTGCATGTTTAAACTGACGAGATGTTCTAGTTCATAAGTTGAGTTAACTGTGAATAATTAAATAAAGGAGACGTTATAGCGATGATATAATTATTTATGCCTGATTATAACGATGATATAAAATAAATATTCCTGATTATAGGAATGATATAAATTAACTATTCCTGATGATAGGAATGATATAAATTAACTATGTCTGATTATAGGAATGATACATATTAACTATTCCTGATGATAGGAATGATATAAATTAACTATGTCTGATTATAGGAATGATATAAATTAACTATTCCTGATGATAGGAATGATATAAATTAACTATTCCTGATGATAGGAATGATATAAATTAACTATTCCTGATGATAGGAATGATATAAATTAACTACGCCTGATTATAGGAATGATATAAATTAACTATTCCTGATTATAGGAATGATATAAATTAACTATGCCTGATTATAGGAATGATATAAATTAACTTTTCCTGATGATAGGAATGATATAAATTAACTATGTCTGATTATAGGAATGATATAAATTAACTATTCCTGATGATAGGAATGATATAAATTAACTATTCCTGATTATAGGAATGATATAAATTAACTATGCCTGATTATAGGAATGATACATATTAACTATTCCTGATGATAGGAATGATATAAATTAACTATGTCTGATTATAGGAATGATATAAATTAACTATTCCTGATGATAGGAATGATATAAATTAACTATTCCTAATGATAGGAATGATATAAATTAACTTTTCCTGATGATAGGAATGATATAAATTAACTATTCCTGATGATAGGAATGATATAAATTAACTACGCCTGATTATAGGAATGATATAAATTAACTATTCCTGATGATAGGAATGATATAAATTAACTATTCCTGATTATAGGAATGATATAAATTAACTATGCCTGATTATAGGAATGATACATATTAACTATTCCTGATGATAGGAATGATATAAATTAACTTTTCCTGATGATAGGAATGATATAAATTAACTATTCCTGATTATAGGAATGATATAAATTAACTATGCCTGATTATAGGAATGATATAAATTAACTATTCCTGATGATAAGAATGATACAAATTAACTATTCCTGATGATAGGAATGATATAAATTAACTATTCCTGATTATAGGAATGATATAAATTAACTATGCCTGATTATAGGAATGATATAAATTAACTATTCCTGATGATAAGAATGATACAAATTAACTATTCCTGATGATAGGAATGATATAAATTAACTACGCCTGATTATAGGAATGATATAAATTAACTATTCCTGATGATAGGAATGATATAAATTAACTATTCCTGATGATAGGAATGATATAAATTAACTACGCCTGATTATAGGAATGATATAAATTAACTATTCCTGATGATAGGAATGATATAAATTAACTATTCCTGATGATAGGAATGATATAAATTAACTATGCCTGATTATAGGAATGATATAAGTTAACTATTCCTGATGATAAGAATGATATAAATTAACTATTCCTGATGACAGGAATGATATAAATTAACTATGCCTGATTATAGGAATGATATAAATTAACTATTCCTGATGATAGGAATGATATAAATTAACTATTCCTGATGATAGGAATGATATAAATTAACTATTCCTGATTATAGGAATGATATAAATTAGCTATGCCTGATTATAGGAATGATACATATTAACTATTCCTGATGATAGGAATGATATAAATTAACTTTTCCTGATGATAGGAATGATATAAATTAACTATTCCTGATGATAGGAATGATATAAATTAACTACGCCTGATTATAGGAATGATATAAATTAACTATTCCTGATGACAGGAATGATATAAATTAACTATGCCTGATTATAGGAATGATATAAATTAACTATTCCTGATGACAGGAATGATATAAATTAACTATGTCTGATTATAGGAATGATATAAATTAACTATTCCTGATGACAGGAATGATATAAATTAACTACGCCTGATTATAGGAATGATATAAATTAACTATTCCTGATGATAGGAATGATATAAATTAACTATGCCTGATTATAGGAATGATATAAATTAACTATGCCTGATTATAGGAATGATATAAATTAACTATTCCTGATGATAGGAATGATATAAATTAACTATTCCTGATGATAGGAATGATATAAATTAACTATGTCTGATTATAGGAATGATATAAATTAACTATTCCTGATGATAGAAATGATATAAATTAACTATTCCTGATTATAGGAATGATATAAATTAACTATGCCTGATTATAGGAATGATACATATTAACTATTCTTGATGATAGGAATGATATAAATTAACTATGTCTGATTATAGGAATGATATAAATTAACTATTCCTGATGATAGGAATGATATAAATTAACTATGCCTGATTATAGGAATGATATAAATTAACTATTCCTGATGATAGGAATGATATATATTAACTATTCCTGATTATAGGAATGATATAAATTAACTATGCCTGATTATAGGAATGATACATATTAACTATTCCTGATGATAGGAATGATATAAATTAACTTTTCCTGATGATAGGAATGATATAAATTAACTATTCCTGATGATAGGAATGATATATATTAACTATTCCTGATTATAGGAATGATATAAATTAACTATTCCTGATGATAGGAATGATATAAATTAACTATGCCTGATTATAGGAATGATACATATTAACTATTCCTGATGATAGGAATGATATAAATTAACTTTTCCTGATGATAGGAATGATATAAATTAACTATTCCTGATGATAGGAATGATATATATTAACTATTCCTGATTATAGGAATGATATAAATTAACTATGCCTGATTATAGGAATGATATAAATTAACTATGCCTGATTATAGGAATGATATAAATTAACTTTTCCTGATGATAGGAATGATATAAATTAACTATTCCTGATGATAGGAATGATATATATTAACTATTCCTGATTATAGGAATGATATAAATTAACTATGCCTGATTATAGGAATGATATAAATTAACTATTCCTGATTATAGGAATGATATATATTAACTATTCCTGATTATAGGAATGATATAAATTAACTATGCCTGATTATAGGAATGATATAAATTAACTATTCCTGATGATAGGAATGATATATATTAACTATTCCTGATTATAGGAATGATATAAATTAACTATGCCTGATTATAGGAATGATATAAATTAACTATGCTTGATTATAGAGATGATATAATTTAACTATGTCAGGTTCAACAGATGAGACGTTATAGTTTGTAACATCAATTAACTGTGCATATATTGTAACCTCAGGGGACGATAGTATAATATACTGACTTACCTTATCTAAATAAATTTATTATTATTATTATTATTATTATTATTATTATTATTATTATTATTATTATTATTATTATTATTATTATTATTATTATTATTATTATTATTATTATTATTATTATTTTTATTATAGGACATTTTTGTATATTCATAAATCTATATGCCTCAATAGGGAAAATTTTATTATTTTTTGCTTTGAATCTATTAAGGTATTTATGTGTTATCCGCAAAAAACCTTGAGGGGTTATCTCTTTTTAGTCAAAGTCGGTCGGTACGCGGTGCCGGATTAAAGGTGAAGGAAAAAAAACTGAGAGCATCGGGAGTCTGTTGGACTGCATTGAAAAATGGGAACCAGACTATATATGGGTGAACTTTAAATAGTGTATATACGGGTTTGGCTGACCGGGATTGGTTTATAATGTAAATTATGTATTAGGAAAATGAATTTTTTGAGACCTTATCCTAGTGAAAAGTGGAAATAAACAGAGACATCGTTTCATTGATGGAATTTCAGTTTTTTAATAGTCTTGAGTTTGGAACACTCATTACTAAAATTAGCACCTGACTCTGTGGTGCGGAATTGAAAGCACATGTTTCAAACATATGCAGCTCCAGAAAATCCTTTCCTTTGCACAAAAGTTGTCTTCCAGGTTTCATATATACTGATAAATATAAGTTTGGTCATGAGCAATCCAAAATTTTAAGTTGTTGAATTTTTAATATAATGGTGTTTGCATAGGTTTATTATGGGAACTGAATTAGTACTGTGATTCCTGTTATCATCTTGGTCAAGGGACAGTAATGTGTTGTTTGTTAAGTAGTTTTCGTAAAAGTTGTGTACCCTGACATTTTTCACGATCGATCACTATATATTCTAAGCGATAGAGCTATACCTAGCTTAGTAAATAAACATAAGGGGTTATATAGATGTTTTTATATAATGTAGGTCAGTGCTGGCGTAGTTAAGTGGTTACTTCGTATGATATGGAATCAATTTCGCCTGAACGAAACCGTTGTGGGTTCGAATCCCACATTAACCACTGACGCTTTCCATGCACTTTTTCCTTGTTTTATGAATGTGAAGGACAGCGATCTACTGTTGTACAAACTCATAAACCGTCTTGGCAATCCATCTGAAAAACAAACAAGCATATTCACGTTTCTTTAAAAAGTTAAATATAATTCAAATTGACGATCGTTACATTGTTTTATATTTAACTGCAACCGCATTCAATGTTTTTACCCGAGTTGGCACCAATACTGTACAATATCGTATTAAGTTACGCTGCATTGATTTGCGATATATTACAGTTTTCTTGTTCTGAGAAGCTGTTTCCATCGTGTTACATTGTCTTAGTATTGTGAGATGTTCCCAGTGTGTTACATTGTCTTATTGTTGCGAGAAGATTTCCAGCGTGTTATATTATCTTGTTGTCAGATGTTCCCAGTGCGTCACATCGTTTTATTGTTGTGAGAAGCTGTTCGCAGTATCAATGCTACGCCTGTTTACAAAGCTAACGCCTGTTTACAAAGCTGGCCATTACAATGAATCCTTACTCTGAGAGAGAGAGAGAGAGAGAGAGAGAGAGAGAGAGAGAGAGAGAGAGAGAGAGAGAGAGAGAGAGAGAGAGAGAGAGAGAGAGAGAGAGAGAGAGAGAGAGAGAGAGAGAGAGAGAGAGAGAGAGAGAGAGAGAGAGAGAGAGAGAGAGAGAGAGAGAGAGAGAGAGAGAGAGAGAGAGAGAGAGAGAGAGAGAGAGAGAGAGAGAGAGAGAGAGAGAGAGAGAGAGAGAGAGAGAGAGAGAGAGAGAGAGAGAGAGAGAGAGAGAGAGAGAGAGAGAGAGAGAGAGAGAGAGAGAGAGAGAGAGAGAGAGAGAGAGAGAGAGAGAGAGAGAGAGAGAGAGAGAGAGAGAGAGAGAGAGAGAGAGAGTGTGTGTTGGATTGTTGTTTTTGTAACGTAGCTTTAACAATGTTTAAGTCATATAGCTACGATGTCTGCAGTGTGGCAGTTTATAGTGTTGTCTAGCACTGAGGCATCGTTCCGCAGACATGTAGCATGATGATCCATCCGGTCACATTATCCTGACACCAGAACGACCAGTCCTAACACTAATGCTGTGCGCAAAGAGAGGCAGCTGTGGGCACCATTTTTATAAGTTTTTTGGTATGATTCGGCTGGGGTTCGAACACGCGACATTCTGCATCCGAAGCGGATGCTCCAACCACTACGCCATCTGAGCGGTCGGTTAGGGATGGTGGTGATGATAACATTGCCAAATAATATTAAACATATACTCCATCACTGGTCCAATTCCCTTGCAACATAAACACTATTCTAAAGCATAAAGTTAAATCCACTAGATCTCTTGCCAAAAAAAAAAAGATCACAGTATTTCTTTCAGTTCGTTAAAATATACCTCACCCAAACAATACTCCAATATTTCTCCTCTTGTAAATTATTGACCACTTTCAGCTACTAACATCAGTTACGGAAAGGTCTTTTATAACTGAATATTTCAAAGAGATGTCAACAATTTCTTAATTGCTATAACTAAAGTGCTCTAAGCTGTGTAACTACTTCTGTAAAAGAAATTTTATTTGCACACACACATATAAAGTGTGTGTGTGCGTGCGCGCGCGCGTGTGTATATATTGTGACAAATTGGCGGCGCTCAAAACACACCAACCTCTTTCACTACGGTTCGTTGCTAGGGAATGACCTCCGCGGTGTAGTTTACCCAGTGTGGATAGATAGAAAGAAGAATGCAGATCACTGATCAAGTATATTGAAGAAATAACAAAACGTTACATATGGCTTAGACCTCCAGATCTAACCATTCTAAAATAGTTTACTCGACCAATTAAATATTACAAACTATCATATAGATATACACTTAAGTGATCAATTAAATATTACAAACTAGTATATGAATATACATGTAATGTTAGGTCATACTCATTTTAGACAGAGCTAATCCATAAAACTATGAAATATTACCCATCATTCCTTAAATCATTCATGAAAATTACTAATCACTCCTATGTATTAAAGATTCAATTACATGCAATCTTGTCAACTAATCAAATGAAATTTTAATTACATTCAATCTTGCCAATTCTCCAAATGAATTGATAATTAGAAAATCAAAGAATAAAATGTCATGACTAGCATTTCACTAAAATCCTGCAAAAATGAAATCATACATACATACATCATATCAAGAATACATTTGAAATAGATCAACAAATGAAATAACATATTAAAATCGGGAAACTAAGATTGCGTACCTTTTGCCGTTTCTTTATTCGTTTCCACGAACCTCACGTATAGTCCGTCTCCTAACTGAGACAACTATCTGGCCCCTTACGCAATAACGAAAACGTACTTCCTACGAATTCGGAGTCCACCTAACTTTCCTCCCGAAAGATTGAAGACTGCTGAATTTTCCTAAAGTAAAACCTTTAATTTCTTACAGAGTAACGCCCATAAATCCATATTAACCAATCGGAATAGACTGTATCCTAAACCTGTTCCGTAGAATTTTTGGATTGACAAGACAACTAAACAACTAATCATGCCGTAATTAATCATTACTTTGAACAATCATCTATAGCCATTCTCCTGCCTTTAACAGGTTGATTTTGGGGAAGGGTCTTATGTCATTCTCTTGTACCATAGCATCTGACTCGGTCATGTTACGTCGGCTAGAACGAATTCCCTTTTGACTTTCAGAGATGAAATGAAAATAATCATCTATCTCTAGCCCTTTCTACTTTAATTAAGTTGACTTTGATACAATTCCTTTAACAAAAGCTTCTAAGAGTTTTCAAAATTCGACACATCACATATATGTATGTGTGTGTGTCTGCGTGTGTGTGTGTGTGTGTGTGTGTGTGTGTGTGTGTGTGTGTGTGTGTGTGAAAGAGAGCACTTTCTTGAGACGTTAATGCTTAAACATTTAGTTGAAAAGTCTAATGCTAAAGCTAAAAGGACGGTTTAAGAAAGGGGCAACAGGTGACGCGTACCCAGTCATCCCTAAATTCATCAGAGGGGGCTCCTTTGGTTGTCATGGATCATAGGATAGAAGTGATTAAATAAACCATATATTGGTCAGAGGCGTCAAATACTATACATAATATAGCTATACTAATTCTACACACCAATGCAGGATAGTTTTAGGACCGCTTACAATAATAAACTCCACTGTCCATCAAGTAGGACTGGATAGATACAAATTTCAAATGACTGACATTTATACTAGTTTCCCTCCCTCTTATCTTAAGTGTCCCGCTCCCTTAACCATTACGTGATGCAACCGAGACTTTGGTTAGTATAAACATTGACCCATTGGTAATGTTTACTTTCAGTCTGAGCGGTGATGTATCACCTGCATTTTATCGTTGTGTCAGCTCTATTTGCTAATTGTTAATTATGGTAATAAGTAAATAAGCTAACAACATATGTCCCCAAAATTAGAAACCTTTGATTTTGTAAATATTGTTTTAATTTTTTTAAAATGCTAAATTATTAATCAACCCTTAGGCATGGAATCCTAGATAACTAATATAATAAAGTAGCATGCACTATACAGATATTTGGTAGTTAGGAAGGGACAGGGAACCTCAACATGTATGAAGTAGGAGACAAAAAATGCCACCAGGCGATGGCACAAGACACTACGCGATGTGGGAAGGCTGGAAATTTTCATGGTATGTATGTATGATGTATGTATATTTATGTCAATAAATAGCAACGGGCCGTTTGACAATCTCATTCTTGTCAAGAAATGGTTAAGTACCATTTTTGAGACCGTACATTGTTGTTAAATGGCTAAAGACTATCGTGAACTGCACAATGTTAACCTTTTTTACCCCGACCTTATACGGCATGTGGCCGTTACGTAACCGATCAATTTTATACTTTATCTGTTCCGGGGGAAGCGACCGCATCGCAACTCGCACTGTCCATTATTTTCAGAACATCTAATATACAGACAGAACCAAGAACAACTTTGTGTGAACTCCTAAAGTAGTAGTTCATCACATTTTAAAAAATTGTGTGAGATGTTTTAAGAAGGCTGAACATAAGATAGTCGATAAAATCAGATTGAATTAAAACTTGCCTTTGAAAGATTATTTAAATAATCAAGTCAGTGATGTTGCCTATGCCCCACCCCACATCATCGGAAGAGAATATATGACCTTTACCCTGGTCCAGCTCCAGACATCTACAAGTTCTTGCATGCAGTCTATGCAAGCTGGCTGTACTCATCTAGGATGGTTTCCGCATCACCCCCGATATATTGAACACGATGTCCAGTCCTTCTGACCTTCAAGAGTATTTATCCATAATAGTGTATTGATGCGTGGATATTTTTAATGAGACGCAATTACTACCCATTAACGCCCTTTACAGCATACATCGAGTGTCTCAGGTAAAGGATTTCAACAATGACGACGCAAAAAAAAAGATAACGTTAACTTGACAAGAACTGGTCTCTTCATGCTGGACATGTAAACATTGATTCGGCGTGATCGGATCAAGGATCAAGCCTATGGTCACGTCCAAAGTCATGTCAACAAAAACTTATGAACTCCCTACTCGAAAAGTAGAGTGAGGACGAGGTATCAGAACAACTAGCGGTGATGAAGGCGGCTAACGAACTCTGTGCTATCGTTTAAGGCAGGTAATTTTCATTGCGCCAGCTCCTCCTGCTGAGGCAAGGCGTGTAGCACGCATTACAACGTATCTCTTGTTGTTGCTGTTGTTGTTATAGGGTTTAAGGCCATTTTCAGTACAAGATGGCGGCCAGTATTAATGGTGGAGAAAGAGTTTTGGAAAACCCCGGGAAGAACCAACGATGTACGAGAGCTACTGGTAGGCTTTCTCACTTAACCACGTTAGCTGAGTCTGGACTCAAACTCACGGAGACATAGGTGAGATGGCAGTGATCCGCTGTCAGCGCTATAGACCACTCGGCCACTCGGGGTCACCAAAGTCTCTGTATGTACCAGTTACGTTGGCTAATCCTGGAATGGCACCTACGACATTGACATCAAAAACAAGGAGGTTGCCAAAGTGACAGCAACATCATTGTGTACCTCACTTGTGACACATTGAGCGGATCATGCAAGGACTCCAATACCAGTAATGGTGTCATCCCCAGCTATGTGATTTTTAGCTACGCCGCCGACGCGATATAAGGTACGGTCCAGACTAATATATAAAGGCAGGTCCACGTTAATCCCATGTTATTTATCGAAGAGGTCGTTTGAAACACGCCCAACAGATCTCACGACGATCCAGTTCTAAGCCAAAAGGAAGTTCCCATAACCATCACCTAAATATATTGGCAATATTGAGGTTCTGCTCGAGGCTGAGATTGAGTCACTCTCCCCACCCCCGCATAAAAGGCAACAACGAGCAGCCAGTATTGTTGGAATCAGGATACAATTAAAAATTCCGGTTTCAGTATTGTTGGAATCAGGACACGAGTAATAATTCCGGTTTAGTACCCACGAATGTAGTTTGAGTCTATTATTAGACCATTTTTCCCTGTCTCCGTTTGGTGGTGATGCAAGAGTTAGATTTAGGCATTCTTGGTAAGGATTTAAAGGATATTGTTTATTCTTTAGAATGGGAGCTTATGGTGTGGTTGTCTGTATGTATTTCGGCGACAGTGCACAGTGAGTAATAAGACCATAGTGATGATTTGGAAGTGAAATCTGTATTCCGTTGCATGGTATTTTGTTTACAATTCAGCTTCTCAAAAAAAAAAAAATGCAGGTCAACCCTTGACAAGATCTTCTCCGTAAAGTCATATTTGAAGGTATTTTAGATTACATATGATTTGTATTGATTGTCACACAGTGATAAGTTCAGTACTGAGAAACAAATGTAAAGACTATAAAGTAAAAAAAAAAATGGTGTTCTATGGTCTATTGACGGTAAGGCGGTGGTGTCTAGTACTGTATCCGTATTCGTAGGGTACGTGGGTTGCTCGCTTTACTGCTGGAGGGCGTATCACTTGTGTACGCGGTCATCTCGCTGGCTTGGCATTTCACCGTCTGCGGCCTTCGACCGATCAAAGGCACAACCAGGTTAGATTCCACCAAGATCGCCTTCCTTTAAACTCCCATAATGGATCATGGGGTCTTGTTAAAATAATGCTAGTCCTTGATTAAGAAAGTTGTGATAATCTCAAAAGGGCCTTTTGCTACTACTGCTGCTGATACTACTACTACGACTGTAATTTACGTTATAAACTTGATTTGCAATTGAATGTTAATTCTTTAACTTTAAATCGCATTAAATACTATCTTATGTGTGGTGTATTCCAGATTCTTGCATTTTTTTCATATATTGCAGATATATGTCCAATGAAAAAACAAAAATAAAGTCCTGTACAGTCCCATACTGTCATCGTGGCACTACATTCCCCAAACGATAAAATCAAAGTACTTGGTAAAAGTTTCCTTGCAATGTATTAGCTAAAAACATTTGTTGTGGGGCTTAACGCCATTTTTTCAGCACATGATATGCTATATATTGCGGCCAGTAATAATGTTGGAGGAAAAAACCGGGAAATCAGAGAAAAAAAACCCACCGACACACGAAAAGCTACTGGCAAGCTGTCACACATATCCACGTTTGCCGAATCTTAGCCTCGAACCCATGCAGACAGGTGAGATGGCAGTGATCCGTAACGGAGAGTGCTTTGGACCACTCGGTCACTTGGGGCCCAAGCTAAAAACAAACAACCGTGAAGTCAACATTGGGTTCTCCTAAGGTATCGTGTGTATCATACGAATGAAGTTATTGTGTGTGTATGTGTATGTGTGTGTGTGTGTGTGTGTGTGTGTGTGTGTGTGAATTGGATTTTCAACGTAGGTTTAACAATTTTGCAGTCATAAAATTACGATGTCTGCAGTGTGGCAGCTAATAGTGATATTTACAACTGGGGCATCAACCCACTGACATGTGGTATCATGTCCCACCTAATCACATTATCTTGACACAAGGCCGACTAATCCTAACACGAACGTCTCAATTCTGAGCACCTAGCGGGGCAGCTATTATTACCATTTTTATGAAGTATTTGGTAGGGCTCGGTCGGAGTTCGAACCCATGACCTCCCGCATTCGAGGTGAAAGCTCTAACCACTAGGCCACCGGAGCGGACAGCGTAAATTTTAGAGACTTTTCCCAGCTTGCGCTGAAAAAATATTTAATCTGCTATCTATTGTTATCACTAATGTTCTTTTATCCCGGAAATCTAGAAAGGGAGGGGGACTATTACTTTTTATAATACGCTGACCATAGGTAAAGGAGAATATTGCCCTGGCAACAAGTTATGAGGGTGGGGTGGAGGTGGAACACTTCATATAATAATAATAATAATAATAATAATAATAATAATAATAATAATAATAATAATAATAATAATAATAATAATGATAAAAATAATAATAATAACAATTAATAATAACAATTAATAATAATAATAATAATAATAATAATAATAATAATAATAATAATAATAATAATTTGAGTATTAATCAAACTGCAATTAAAACGGGACGCATACATAATTACTACAGAAGATTTCATGCTAGTCCGGCCTGAATTAGTTGCTTTGGGCTAAGTTATATTACCATATCCAATTCCGTACACCCGGATTATATGTAATGATTAGAATTCTTCATAGGATGAAAAATCCTTGATAGGATATTCAAATGCGAAATTCCTATCAGACGGACAAGTCGGTCTACTCACGTTATTAGTTTTACACAAATAGCTCTGTTGTAACTTTTGGAAAGATACTAAGATTAAACATGATTTTATATAAACCAGGGATGAGCCTTGATGGGATTTGTGTGCATATCCACGAATCTACCTTACCACTGGATGACCGGTGACCTTAATTGATGATTATATCCTCTATTTTGGTAAATTATATAAAATGACTGCTTAAACCTCCGGCATTTTCTTTTCCTGTTACATATTTAGGTAAGGTAAGTTGTAAGGGTGCTTCGCAGTCCTGCCTACGGCAGGTGGAGTGTTAGGATAAATAGGTATATCTGAAAGTTAACCGGGCAGAAGTAATTTTATTGATAATTCTATAGTCATGAGAATGACCACCGGTCCAGTAATTATGTAAGACTCAAGAAGGCTATTTATGAAATTACTGTATAAGACTCTCTCTCTCTCTCTCTCTCTCTCTCTCTCTCTCTCTCTCTCTCTCTCTCTCTCTCTCTCTCTCTCTCTCTCTCTCTCTCTCCTCCCCGGGACACGCATGAATACGTATCAGCAAATGTTAACTCTCAAATAACATGTACATAGATTCATTTTCTGAAATTTAGTTTGTCAATACTCATCTGGGAATAATTTCTCGAGACTTACTATTTTTTCTTATCAATTAACAAATTATGAACTTGCATATTTTATGTATCACAAATGTTGCTTCCCTGTGGAAAAGTACACAAGAAGATTTTGACATGGCACCATCAATATATCCAATGTGTTCTATACCCCTATTACTAATTTAAACGTTTGACATGGCACCATCAATATATCCAATGTGTTCTATACCCCCATTACCCATTTAAACGTTTGACTTTTTTTCTTCTCACTTATGTTGATTCTAGAGGCACAGCGTTTACGTAACCTTTTTATCTTTTTCACAATTGTATTCTGCGTTTTATACTTTTTGGCTTTGTTTATCAAGTAGATTCTAAAATTTCCTTTGTTTATCTTTGATGTATCTGTCTGACTAATTGTTGTTGTTGTTCTGGGGCTTAACACCATTTTTCAGCACACGATACGTGACAACCAGTAGGCCTATTAATGTTGGAGAAGAAACCGGGAAATCTGCGGAAAGAACCACCGACCCACGAGAAGCTACTGGCAAGCTTTCACACATATCCACAATTGCCGAATCTTAGACTCAAACCCACGCAAACAGAGGTGAGGCTGACTAATTGTATTCTTTAAAATCAAGAAGAAATTAATCTCTCTCTCTCTCTCTCTCTCTCTCTCTCTCTCTCTCTCTCTCTCTCTCTCTCTCTCTCTCTCTCTCTCTCTCTCTCTCTCTCTCTCTCTCTCTCCTGTTAAATAACAAATGTTGCTTACCTTAATTTCTCTGCACAATCGATCGCTATTCAGCTTGATTAAAAGTAAGATCTACTTTTCTATCCGTAGATTTGACAGGCACCGATACGAAGTCCTGTTCTTTTGACCTTTTGGTTCACTCATCACGTTAAAACATTTATACTTCTGATAATGGAAAACATCATTCGGGACCTATCGTTGTTTACAAGAACTCCCCTAATAGGAAATGCAACGATTGAACCGATAGGCTACTAGATGTTTGTGCAGAGGAACTTCGAAGGTCATCCGAGCGTGAACTTTTATCGATACCTGTCGGTGGTACTGATTGATACGCGGATATTTATTTACTTAGAGGGAACATCTATTTCAAATGACGTAGGTATTTGTGACCTTGCCTAAGGTCTTGCTGAATTTTGTTGGAAGGCTGTATACTGTGTCATTGTGTCATTTAGTACTGGAACCGTTATGCGAGTGGTCACATGACTCTTACGTGTATCTATCACAAAACAACACTACGTGTCCATCTAACCGCAATTTGTACATACCTTTCTATACGGCATTGCATATAAAGATGTCAGCATTTAACAGTTAATATACACCTGAACATTTTAGTGCATGGGTAGTCTAGTGGTTACTTCGTTTGAATTCCCAAATTTCGACTGTCACACGAAATTTTCGTGGATTCGTGACCGAAAGCACCACTGACATTGTTTAGACCCTTTTCATGTGCATGCAAGATAGTTTACTAACAGATTCGTGCCACAAAAGTCAAAAGTTGTATCTGGTTGTGGGTTACTACATATATCGTACCATGAAAGTTCAACGTTTGATTTCGTTGTAGGTTAGTAGACGACTCTTGCTATGACAGTGCAAGGTTTTATCTCGTTGTGGGTTACTACATAACTCGTGTAACATAAGTCCATAGTTTTATCTTGTTGTGAGTGAGTTTTGATAAAATCCTGTCTCATCCTGAAACAAAGTCGAGCAAAGTTTTAAAAAATGTTTTATCAATTAAAATAAATAAATAAACTTACTTATCACATATGGATTGTAAAGGTAAAATGCTTTACCTTTGTTATAATGGGGTAAATAGCTTGGTTTGCTTTAAGGATCTGTGATATATTGCATTGTATTTGATGTGCATTTAAGGTCTATTGGCGATGCACAATTCAGTATAGGTGGGTGGGGATGGAAATTTGATTGTGAAGAAATCGCTACTAATTATGGTAATTCCTATTTATTTCTGTAAGGATCCTGCAACATTTCGCAACAAGTGCAAGAATAACTTACATAAATAATTACATTTTTGTCCACAGAAATTGGAGGCAGTATGAAGTTCTATGCGCAGTGAAAATGAAATGTTGTTGTTGTTGTTGTTGGGCTTAACGCCATTTTTCAGCACACGATAGGCTATTCATGGCGGCCAGTATTAATGGTGGAGGAAGAAACCGGGAAATCACCGGAAAGAACCACCGACCCACGAGAAGCTACTGGCAAGCTTTCTCACATATCTACATTAGCCGAATCCTAGACTCGAACACACGCAGACATAGGTGAGATGGCAGTGATCCGTAACGGACAGCGCTTTAGACCACGGACAGCGCTTTAGACCACTCGGCCACTCGGGCCCCGAAAATGAAATGACACTGACACTTAAGAATAATCCATTTAATGCAAGGAGATTTGGATTTATTTTATAAATCTTGAAGAGCTGTTGTTCTGCATGTCGTGTTTTCTAATCAAATGTATTTTATTCAGTTCTTAACAACTAATCCCTATCGAAAGCTTAAGTAGTTCAGCAGTTAATTGTTTGCGCCAACATAAATTTTTTGAAAACGTAGACGTTTTGCTTCATCCTGGATCTACTATTTCGCTTAGCTGGCTATTTGTTGCAAATAGCACGTACTTACGTTCTAGAGCAAAATGTCATCATTGAGTTTGTCATAGTTAATCGCATAATAAATGCTTTTCAATAACTATATAAATGAGTATTTCTTTTTTATCATCCATTTTTACATTAAAATTATAGGTGAGAACATGTGGTTAAAAAGCGAATAAGTGGCAGTAAAAGTTGACCTAGACAAACTATAAGATCTGTGTTACCTATGCATTGATACATGGCCGTTTGGATTATTCCCGACTTAAACCACTTTTGTATGTTCGCAGACGGTTAATCCAGTATTCTTCTTTTCATTTCGCAATTCTGTGTTCCTTTTCTGAGTTACGTGCGTTCCCAGTCAGTATTACATCATTGAAAGTATGGCCTAGAGAAGAGAAATGTTCGACCATTGGGTTTCTTTCCATTTTATTGGTTTGCCAGTCTCATCTATGGAGGAGATTCATTATAATATTTAACTTCTGCATTGCTCCAACAAATTAGGAACTACATACCTTGCATGTAATGTCGAAAGGATGGCCTTCTAGTCGAGCCATAAAGATATTTTCATAAATGGGTCCATCTTATGGCTGTTGCTTTTATCTGGATGTAATCATTTACATTAAAGGTCACCGGCCACACTACAACATTTTTCTGTTTACCTTAGATTTGCATTACATGATTAAAAGTGGTTATACTCGCACAAAAAGAACAAAAAAAAAAATAATCAAGAAATCAAGAGTAAAGAAGATTTAATAATTTCATTACTCGAAAAAAATGTACACAACACAGTTACTACCCCTTATTTACGATTTTCCACCTACAGAGGACGCCAGACGGAAATGAGGTGCATTTATCCCCACAAGACGAAGTACCTGCTTCTTGTTGTCGAAATATAAAACATTATAAACCATGGATAGGGAACATTTAGATGAAACTACTAAATACTAATTTAATGTTCAGCCTTATATCGATATGCTTTGTGTGTGTGTATGTGGGGGGGGGAGCATCAGACAGATGCCTTATGGTTTTGCTTGGTGGCCTGTCTCCTACATCAACATGCACAGTGTATGTTACTTTAATTATATTAGTGTTTCTAGAATTCCATATTTATGGGTTGATTAGTAATTTAGTGTATATAAAAAGGAAAAAAAGGAAGAAAGGGAATTTAAAATTTTTAGAGATAGGCCTCATTTACCTATAACTATATTTTATAATTTGTCCGCATTATTTCATTGTACTAACTATAAAGCTAATTATTTCAAACGAGGTCTTTCCCCAAAATTTTTATCTAAATATAAAAGGATATTAATGTTATATACAATTTTCTGTGATATTAAATTAATTTTCTCTTTGTGTTTTGATCATTTTACATTCAGTTATCACATGCTTTTTGTAGAGTTTGTTATTTTACAAATATAACATTTTGGAATAGTCCTAATCATATTCATCCTCTTTTCCATCTCTCCTGTCAGCCACACACCTCTCCTGTCAGCCACACACCTCTCCTGTCAGCCACACCTCTCCTGTCAGCCACACACCTCTCCTGTCAGCCATACACCTCTCCTGTCAGCCACACACCTCTCCTGTCAGCCACACATCTCTCCTGTCAGCCACACACTTCTCTCCTGTCAGCCACACCTCTCCTGTCAGCCACACCTCTCTTGTCAGCCACACATCTCTCCTGTCAGCCCCACCTCTCCTGTCAGCCACACCTCTCCTGTCAGCCACACCTCTCCTGTCAGCCACACACCTCTCCTGTCAGCCACACCTCTCTTGTCAGCCACACATCTCTCCTGTCAGCCCCACCTCTCCTGTCAGCCACACCTCTCCTGTCAGCCACACACCTCTCCTGTCAGCCACACCTCTCCTGTCAGCCACACCTCTCCTGTCAGCCACACACCTCTCCTGTCAGCCACACCTCTCCTGTCAGCCACACACCTCTCCTGTCAGCCACACACCTCTCCTGTCAGCCACACACCTCTTCTGTCAGCCACAACACCTCTCCTGTCAGCCACACACCTCTCTTGTCAGCCACACCTCTCCTGTCAGCCACACAATTTGAAAAATTTAAAAAGTATACTTTGTAGTTTAAGTTAGTTTATACTGGCCCAATTTTTCCAGGTGCTATCTCAATCAATTCCCCAATTTTCCCACTCAACTTTGCAATTTGTATTCGCTGTGTAATAGTTTCTTAGTATTGTATATATATTTTTATCCCCTTCCCATATTTATTTTTTATTCTTGAATTTTGCAATCAAATCTTTGACATGTACAAATTCTCTCTTAATACAAAGTTTTTTGTTAATGGAATTTTCGTTAAAATTTCCGTCCTATTATTTATATAAAAGCCATACCAATATATATATATATATATATATATATATATATATATATATATATATATATATATATACAGAGAATCCCATGGCGTGTTAGGAGTTGCTTTTAACTTTACTAGACGATTTAAGATATTTGCTTCTTGTTTTCATGATAAGTTTGGTAGCGCTATTACTCCTTTTTATTTTCCCGGTATAATGTATTCTTTTCTACGTAGTGTAACTTAAAAACCCTATATAGTCTATTATATCCTTATCTATATTTTTATTCTTGGTTGTTTTAGATCTAAAGATTTTAGTACGTAATTGACCTTAGAATATAAGTAGGTTTTAGCTACTTGAGCTCGCTCTATTAAAGTTAGTGGCGTTTTTGCCCAGGATTCTATGCCCTTCTTTATTTTATTTTTAATAGTATTCAAGTTCTCTTATTCTTCATTTCCCCCCAAATATATGCTTAAGGCTTTGACTTTGTCTTTAATTAATTGAAGGGGAAAACCAGAGTGATTCCCTCACCAGTTTCCTATCTTTAAAATTTCCTTTTTTTCGTGGTTTATTTTTGACCCTGAGGCTTTACCAAAATTTTCGAATTTTTTTTTCTAGGTGTTTAAAAGAATATGGGTATTTTATAAAGTTTGTACAATCATCCGCATGCTGGAGCATTTTAATTTCTTCTCTTAAGTTTGGTATCCTAATTCCCTCAATGAGTTTATTTGATCATATTTTTATACTCAGTATTTGTATTGCTTTTAAATTTAATAGCATAGATAGTGGACAGCCTTGTCTCACAGATCATTGTATTTCAAATTTTTCCGTACTAGTTCCATTCACCTGTACTCGTGCAGTTATATCTTCGTACATGATTTGAGTCTATTTCTGGAAATTATTTCCAAATTGAAATTTTATTAAAACTTTTTGTATATAGTTATGTTCAATTCTATCAAATGCTTTTACCTGATCTAGCAGCACCGTTCTTTAATGAATTAAATTATTGTTTTTATATTTGGTATGTTATTTTGTATGTCATTTCCTTTTGCGCCACATGTTTGATTTTTATTTATTATTGTATTAATTCCTAATTTTATTTCTATTTGCTAAAACCTTAATTAAAATTTTATAATCATTGTTTAGGAGAGAGATGGGCCTCAAATTTTTTAAGGTCCTCTTTATCCCGTTTCCCTTTAAAAATTAATAGTAGCATTCCTTCTCTCCTGGGAGGTGCCATTTTATCATTTTTTTTAGTAATATATTTTTATATATGAATTATAGGATTGGCACTAATTCAAGTTAGAATTTAATAAAAAAATTCCTCCGTGAGTCCATCTCTTCCTGGTGTCTTCTCTTTAGATAGGCAGTTAGTAGTCCTATTTATGTCTTCTCCAAAAAGAAGCCATCACATATGTCCATATGTTCTATGTTATTTTCTCACATTTAACCTCTTTTAAATTCATTATTTTTGGGGGCCCCTAGTGGCCTAGTGGTCTAAAGCGCTGACCGTTACGGATCACTGCCATCTCACCTCGGTCTACGTGAGTTCGAGTCCAGACTCGGCTAACGTGGGTAAGTGAGAAAACCTGCCAGTAGCTTCTCGTGGGTCGGTGGTTCTTCCCGGGGTTTTCCAGGGTTCTTTCTCCACCATTAATAATGGCCGCCAAGTATAGCCTATCTTGTGCTGAAAAATGGCGTTAAACCATACAACAACAATTATTATTTTCGTCCCTTAAAGCATTTTTTCCCTTTTTTCTCATTTCCTGTATTCTCTCTTTGCTAAACCTCTGACTGTGTTTTAAATATGCAAAAATTTCCTTGCCCTTATTTCTACACCTATTTTTTTTTTCTTTTTTTCCTTATTTCGTCTAGTCTTTTCTTTTAAAATTTAGTTCTGTCTGCACTTCATTTTTTTTGTTTTAGGTAGCTAAATATTTGTTATTTCTCTTTATTTCTCAGTTCATTGACCCTTTTAGAAAATCTAATAGCTACTTTTTAAACCTTATTTTTAAAAGAAAACCCATTCTTTTAATGTATCCATTCTCTCTAGGAGGTTATTTATTAAAATCTTTTATTTGAACAATAAAATCATTATCTTCCAAAAGCGTGTTATTTAATTTCCATGTTCATTTTCCCCATCTATCTTTTTTTGCGACTTATTATCTTTTCATCTGAAATTTTTTTATTGGTTATTTGTAAATTTACATATAAGCCTTTTTCATTCAAATTTGTACCATATAATCTATCTAATCTAATTCCATGTTCATTTTATATTCAAAAGCGTACTCTGTTCTTAAGAGATTTTGTCTCCTATATATATCGATTAATACATGTCTGCTAAACAAATTATTAATTGGTTTCAAGACCCTTTTATCATTAGTAGTTAAGCTTCCTGTCCTATTTGCACTTTCTCCAACCCAATTAAAATCACAACCTAAAATTAATTCTTCTATTTAATAATTTTTTTTTTATTAAGATTCACAATAAACTCTGATTTCTTATATTTGTTAGCTGGAAAATACACATTTATTATATTTATTTTATTAACTTTTATGTGAAGTAGTGTCCCCTGAAAAAAATTGTTACCCCTTATTACCTCTCATTACAGCCTATTGTCTATTTTTCATAATTATAGCCACCCCTCCTTTATGATCTTCACCAATATTATTGATTTTAAGAATAAGTGCATTTATTTTTCCCTCCGCATAAGATGTTATTTCCTTATTAAAACCATTGTAAGTTTCTTGTTTTAAAATAGTTTCTTGATTCATAAAATCGTATGTTTTATCTATTTTCTGTTTTTCTATCCCATTAGTATTAAATGAAGCTATACGGAAGTTTGTTCCTTCAATTTTTGGTTATAACCAGGCAACCAAATTCTTATGTCTTTATTACCTATACAAATTTAAATATTAATCATCATTGTCTAATATTTACATTTTGTTGGTTTTGTTGGGGGAGAAGGGGATCCCTCCCCCTGTTTTATCGTCAGTTGTTTCGCATGTTTCAAATTTTGTTTCATCGTCAGTAGTTTGATAAGTCTCAGTATTTTGATAAGTCTCAGTACTTTGTCTTTCTGAATTTTCCGGTTCAATTTCTGTCTCCATGACTTCGTTCGTTTAGTTCGTTTCATTTTCACTTTCAGAATCCGTTTCCAGCGATTTGTCGTCATTTATGTCTAAGTCGTTGTCGTTGTCTTTCTCTTCTGTCCCCTCCCCTTTTTCCTTTTTTGTCTTAGGGGTAGAAATGCTGTTGTCTTTATTTTTCTTTTCATTCGAAGAGGATAGCGGAGAAGGCCGCAATTTCCTCTTTTGTCTTTTTTTTTTCTCTTAGATGTGGTGGGAGTCGGAATAGGAGACTTAGATCCAGTAAGGTCCAGCTTCCTACTCGTCCTTTTATTTGTCATGCTATCATCTTTTGGAGTTGAGGTGAGGGGTCTAGTACCCAATATGTCTACCGACCCACCCTCCTCTAAACTCCTTGTCTTGCTACTTAGTAGTTCTTCCTCTTCTCCCTCACTCCCTTCCTCTATCAGAGGGAAGAGTCTATGGCTTGCAAGAATTCTTTATTCTAACTCTTTATTTTTTGTTTGATACTGTGGTATGGTCTTTATCGGGCTGAGAAATTTTTCCTACACTTGGTCGTTTCGTAATTGATCAGCAGTCGCATTTGGGGCTGAGTCCGAGTCCTCTATCTAAATTCTTTTTTGTTTTTGGATGGTGATCTCCCTGGTTGATCATCTCAGACCATTTAGAGAGGCCTTCCTGCCTTATGTAATGATTGTGGCATAAGTTTAAAATTTTCTGTCTTTATTGTTTAAAAATTGAGCAAATTTTTTTTTTCCGTCATGAAGTAAATTTGTACTTCCATACTTCTGGTTTGGGTACGTCACTTGGGTAACCTATTATGTTTTGCTCTTGGCCCGATTCTTCACTTGGGTATAGATCTACTCTGCTTTGTTCTACTTGTACGTTTTTTCCATAACACCATGTTTCATCTATTGTTTTATCATTATAGAATAAGTCTCTTATCTCTTCTCTGTTTTGTTCCTCTTTTTTCTTCTTTCTTAATTTTGTTTTCCTCCGTTCTCTCCTATTTTCTTTAACTCTCCATTCAGTTTCCATATCGGTATCATCTGTTGTCTCAGTTGTCGCAGTTGTCGATTCTGTTGGATTTATTTTGGTTCTAGATAGTTGGGATGAAGAATTCTGTATCTGTTGTTGTCTCTGTTGTCGATTCTGTTGGATTTATTTTGGTTCTAGATAGTTGGGATGAAGAATTCTGTATCTGTTGTTGTCTCTGTTGTCGATTCTGTTGGATTTATTTTGGTTCTAGATAGTTAGGATGAAGAATTCTGTATCTGTTGTTGTCTCTGTTGTCGATTCTGTTGGATTTATTTTGGTTCTAGATAGTTGGGATGAAGAATTCTGTATCTGTTGTTGTCTCTGTTGTCGATTCTGTTGGATTTATTTTGGTTCTAGATAGTTGGGATGAAGAATTCTGTATCTGTTGTTGTCTCTGTTGTCGATTCTGTTGGATTTATTTTGGTTCTAGATAGTTGGGATGAAGAATTCTGTATCTGTTGTTGTCTCTGTTGTCGATTCTGTGGGATTTATATTGGTTCTAGATAGTTGGGATGAAGAATTCTGTATCTGTTGTTGTCTCTGTTGTCGATTCTGTTGGATTTATTTTGGTTCTAGATAGTTGGGATGAAGAATTCTGTATCTGTTGTTGTCTCTGTTGTCGATTCTGTTGGATTTATTTTGGTTCTAGATAGTTGGGATGAAGAATTCTGTATCTGTTGTTGTCTCTGTTGTCGATTCTGTTGGATTTATTTTGGTTCTAGATAGTTGGGATGAAGAATTCTGTATCTGTTGTTGTCTCTGTTGTCGATTCTGTTGGATTTATTTTGGTTCTAGATAGTTGGGATGAAGAATTCAGTATCTGTTGTTGTCTATGTTGTCGATTCTGTTGGATTTATTTTGGTTCTAGATAGCTGGGATGAAGAATTCTGTATCTGTTGTTGTCTCTGTTGTCGATTCTGTTGGATTTATTTTGGTTCTAGATAGTTGGGATGAAGAATTCTGTATCTGTTGTTGTCTCAGTTGTCGATTCTGTTGGATTTATTTTGGTTCTAGATAGTTGGGATGAAGAATTCTGTATCTGTTGTTGAATAGGGTTAGGCATTTTTTATTATTGTTGTTGTACTCGAGTTTGCCTTGGTTTTGGTTATGAACATAAAACAGTAATAATGTATAATGTATATTGTGTACTAATCCATACTTCTATATCTCTGTTGTGTCCTGGCCATTTTCAGACACTGTATCTTCCGTGTCAGTAGTTAAAAATCTTTACTTCAGTCGGGAGCTCTAGAGAACACGTCCGGTCTCTTCGGCAGCTCGTTAATTTTCAATATGCGTGGGCGACGCACTAGATTGTGTCGCTTTCAAAACTGTTCCATTGTTTCAATTTTTTTTTAAATTGCCGTTAATATAGATAAAAGGAAATCAATGTTGGCCTGTCTTTGTAGGCCAACTACATAAAAAATCTGCACATTTAAAAGACTCCAAAGGAACCATACTTGACTTCCTTATGTCGGAAGACTTCATAATAAAGATCGGCACACTTAAAAGATAACAAAGCCAGTTTTTTTTTGGTTTGTTTGCTTTGTAACAAAATAACCTTTGTATTTGATATCCTTTCGGAAAGTTTAAGGAAAACAATTTATTGCTCGCTCCAAGTTGTATTTATCAATCACCCGGGCTTTAATTTGTTTCCAAGATGTGATCATTATTAATGTTTGCCGGACAAATAGTATACACAACAATAACAACTTTTCATAACACTTTTGTAACCAATGGTAGCGAAAAGATTATCATATGTACTCACAGTGGGTGTATTTTAAAATAATGATTTTTATTTGCGAGATACAGTCGTATAGTTAACCTGGATACAATACAATCTGGGTCATTTTGCACCTTGCAACGTCATGCGTGAATGGCAGGTGCCTTCAAACAATCGGGTGATATTTTCATCTCTTTTGTGAGTTTGTTATTTGACATAAGCGATACAAACTACAGTAAGGACGCATACGCTCTAAGTTATACAAGTTACTACATATACGGAGTTCGTGGGTAACTTTTTTCTTTAATAAATTTTGCATGACGAAAAAGAAGGAATAAATAATAATAATGCAAGGATAGTTTTTTTTTTCATTTTATTTTCAAACAAGTTTATGTTTATCATTTGTTGTACCTTGCCTGGGAAGGGGAACATTCTTTTGGTTACATCCATACGCAACACAGTGTATCACATTTGCTGTATAAAAGCACGATCGTAAGATATATCACACAAACTTTTACGTCGGGAAATTAAACACTTGAATGGCTAAGTTGAATCAAAGGGATAAATGTACGTTATATTTCACCAATTAACGTCTTACTTTATTGGGAGTATTATTTATTTGAAAATAAGAATTATAAATATCGTTTTCTTCAAATGTACTGAACATAAATAGTTTGATTATGTTTTAGTTTTTAATGTTAATAATGTATACAAAGATTCATATATCGAATATTAATTCCTCTAGTAACATGCTAAGTGACTAATTGTCACGACACAGTGCATGTGTGTATGCTGCTTTCAATATATTGGTTACCAAATAAATTGAAAACGTCAGACACATAACTATCGTGTCCCCAAGGAATAGGCCACTTTTGGAGTTTAAAGGTTTATGTGATATAGCTAAAGTAGACCAGTCTAAAATGAATGCTGACTTAGCAAATAATTTTACAGTGGCTGAAAGAAGGTATTTACACCTTTATCCGTTGTTTTAGTGACTACAATATGCTCAGCTTGCAATGAGTTTTGGATAAATACAATGTTTACTTTTCAGCAAACATGGTGCGAAAGTTTATTCAAAGACTGATGATAATGACCCCCATTCGTTACTAGCCTTTTTAGCACTCGTTTACATAAGAAAATATTTCCTTTTTTATACATAGTTTATTAGGTTATATTCAAAACCAAAACATACATGCTGTGATATTTTTCTCGTTATCAAAAGTTGTAGTTATCAAAATATTTCTATTTACCGTTTGTCTTCAATTTGCAAAGTGCTCATTATGCGATGTTTTACCATTGCTGCCGATATTCATATACAGAATATTACCTTGATGTCTAGAATATCAATACACAAATACACATCTCTTCATATTCACTCGAGCGTTCGTCGTTTAACAGATTAAACATTTCCTTGTTCAAAGACGTCTAAAGACCTTTTGACTGCTTTTAATGGAACAAATGTATCTCGTTCACATCCAGCCTGGTCGTATAGACAATGCGTGCACACCAATGTATAGGACTGTGACTTGATAACCACGTCAGTGAAAGGTTTTGACTGAATATTTCTATTCGTTGAATGTAGAGGTCTGCACAGATCTGATGGCGCATGTCTAGCAGGAAATGTGAATATTTATGTTAATAAAGTATGGACTGGCTCTGAAGTATAGTTTGTGTGTGATGGGGACCTTTGAGCGAGACTGTTCCAAACACGCAAACGCTGTTTTCTTCTTTCTTGTTGGTGTGATTCTTTGCGCCCCGAAAGGGAAGAATTTTGCTTGCAGTCATCGTCTTAGAGATGAGAACATCTACAACCTCTGACTTTGGAGGGTAAAGAGAACAAAGATGGCTGAACAAGCAGAGTGTGAAGTGTAATTTTCCCTGCTCTCAGTTCTTACTGGGTAATTTCGTATTTTGAACTGTCCATAATTTGTAAAATAGAACGCATGAACCTAATAAGAATGTGCTCATATATGTACACAAACGCTAATTATGGATTTTGCTCTACATTTTTCTTTGAGTAAGGCATGAATATGGATTAGCTTGTTTTGGTGTCTGCTACTGAGACTTTAGTAACTTGGGCTTCAAATGAAAGGCCACGTAGATTTCGAGTTTATAAAGGAAGGCTACATCTTAAAAATTTACCTGGTTGGTGGAGGGGGTGATGATAAGCGCACCAATGTAATCACAGTGCACAATCAGCTCATTTTTCTGCTATCTTCCAAAGTACGATGAAAATTCACATCCAATGCTCGACCCGTGATACCATAAGTGGTCTCGTTAAATCAGTCACTGTGTCATAAATAATTTTCTAGTTACTTGCATGCTTGGAATATTACAGTGTATATATTTCCCCTACATTTTGTTCTAATAACTGGTTGTAGAAAACGGGAGCTAACTCAAGACAGAGTCAAGGTTTGCCACAAATCACGCAATAGTAAACACAAATAAACTTTACATTTTTATGCAAAGCAGTTTAATTTTACTTAGTTATTCAGTTTCTCAATATTTACAACAGACGATCATTTTGCGCATTTTCATAATTAATGATAATTTAATTTTATTCATTATCACTCTTCAGATGTTTCAATACTGAAATTTGTTTTTATTCCCGTTGACCGCCAGATGGCTCGTCTGTGCGAGTCCAATAATATCCACTGACGCCTTCCGTCTACTTCTTCCACTTCTTTTTAGGTTTTATTGACATCTGATCTTGTAATTGTAATGCAGCCGTTGAGGACCTTTAGTCCGCGCTTGCTGTTTTTTATTTTTGTTTTTTTGTTTGTTTTGTTCATACTCCACCATTTGCTTCATCACTTGTTCCCGCCCTTCTCCCATGCAATTACATGATCCAATCATATTTCTTTTGTTTCAAATCTGAATTTTTGCAGCTTTCCAGTTCTTTAGTAGAATATCCAATTTACGGAGAAAACAAAAATGGCTATAATGGATTTGTTGGTTTTGGAATAGATCTTTATTTTACTTTTTTCTGCCCCAATACACCATGATGATGGAATAGATCTTTATTTTACCTTCTTTCTGTCTTAATACATCATAATGCAAATCTCCATCTTGTTGAAAATTTTACTAAAAATCATAAAGGTATAATAATAGAAACGAGATCAGAATTTAGGTAATATCCTTGTCAATTTAATGTTTTCAACAGATTATATTTGTAAGGACAATTGACATTCACATCAATTTTTATATAAAAAACAACAACACTAATAAAAATAACAACAACAAAAACAACACCAGTTTGCATTATTAAACCCTTTCCCGATAAGTTCGTTATCACTGCGGATTTCCTCACATTATCACTTGTAATAACTGGTGGATGTTTGCAAGTTGAAGTTTGTTATCATTGCCGGATTTCCTTAAGTTGTCAGTTCATGATGAAAAATTACCAGCATGTGTTTCGAAACTTAACACATCATCGCGTAAAAGCCAATGTGTTTTAAGAACAAAATCAGTAACAGCAGTTTTAAAATATTTTTTCTGGAGATTTAACTGCCATGCTGGCATTATTTTATTCATAAAATCATTGCTTAAAGCGTAGGTGTAACTCGCCTAAGGGTAATAATGATAGATATCGTGGTGTCACGGACGTACTTTTTTATTAGACTTTCTTTTTGTTTTTGTATTTCATTTGGCACATACATTCAAGGAAACAATACAATTATGTGATGGAAGAGTTAGATAAATATTACTTAGGGCAGAAACGTATGGGATAATACTATTTTGTGGAATTTCTGAAACACTAAGGTCAGCTTTCTTTTCTTACATAGTTTTTGTGAAGATCCGAAGAAAGCAGTGAAGCAAATAATATCATACCAATATAAATTTTTATGAAAGCTACAAGTGAGTAGATGTTGCCATCCTATCCATGGATTGAAATAAGGAAGCTACATACAGTGAGTTGTCAAATCAAGAAAATCTTTTTTCTAAAAATAGAAACGTGACATACACACGTTTAAATTTTTATTTCATTATTTCCTTTTAATATCATTAAATGTAGTCATTATTATTATTATTATTATTATTATTATTATTATTATTATTATTATTATTATTATTATTATTATTATTATTATTATTATCATCACGAGCAAATAATAAATTTTAGAAAATTGTAAAACGTATATTCGGAGGGGAGGTGACAGGGGTATATACTATAATCAGTTCATATATAGAATTATGGCAACTGTAAATATAACGCTTTTCTGCAGCCTCAAATATTCTTTTAAATGTCCCCTTTCTGTCCGTCAAAAATCTGCAACTAGAGATTATAGATCCTTTCCTAGACCAATGGATATATTACCTGTCAACCCCTAGAGATATTTCGCATTTTCATAGAAGAAAAAAAATTTTCTCAGTTTTCCTCATTGCTCATTGCTATTCAAAAAGACCTTCTGCATCTTAGGTATTGTTAAAAGAACTTAATTTCTTTTATTTTTGTTGTAGCATGGTTATATAATATGCAGAGAGAGAGAGAGAGAGAGAGAGAGAGAGAGAGAGAGAGAGAGAGAGAGAGAGAGAGAGAGAGAGAGAGAGAGAGAGAGAGAGAGAGAGAGAGAGAGAGAGAGAGAGAGAGAGAATTCCCCCCTCTTTTAATAACTTAAAGATTGTAACATTGCCTCTCTTAGAAAGAGGGGTGGTTAATTAGATTTGGCAGTCATTATTCAGAGGATGACCTCCATTGATCTGTGTTATTGCTCGTTGTGAGTGGATAGATACATCAGAAAACTGAGCAAGATTACTAAGAAATAAAATACAGGAAAATTTTAATCGCAAAAAAAACAACAGTCAGGTTCAATTGAAGCAAATTTACGTTTACTGCAGTGTTCTATTTTGAATTCGCTTCCTCATGGTAACGAGTGATGAAAAGAGCATAATGTTCACTTTGTCTTCCTCTGCGTGTATCACGTCTTCCTACCTTCACGTGTATACGTTGATCTTCCTTTATATTATTATTCTGAATCTTCACATCTTCTCCGGATTTCCGTTGTTACGTGAAGACAACACTTTGTAAATTTTAACAAAAATATTTCCTAGGAAAATAAGGAGCAAAGCTAAATTTATGAAACAAGACTTACGATTTACAAAGGAGATCCAAAACTTTGTTTTAAAGCTAAGAAGGCAAAAAGTCTTTTGAACATAACAGTTCTAAATTGATGAGTTTTTGTAGAGGGTGCTCTCCCTGTTTGATCTTCTCAGACCATTTAGGGAGGCCTTCCTGCGTTATGTAATGTTTGTGCTATAATATTTTTAAGGAATAATGAGACATTTTTTAAAATAATTATTCATTCGATTGTTTCTTGAAATCATGAAATTAAGGCATTTTTTAATTTTTTAAAAAAAATTTATTTATTCGATTGTTTCATTTTTAATAACTCATCTTCGCTTGGAATCCATTGTTCGAATATTTCTTTGTCTAGTAACGCAGCTTGTTCATCTTCGCTAGGAATCCAATTGGGTCGGTATCTAATTTTTCATCACTGAATAGAAGCATACTCTTTGGTTCTTTTTCTTGGCTTTCCTTTTTTTTCCTTTTTTTTCTTTTCTCTCCATGCTATCTACCTCTATCTGTAGTGATTGTTCTTTTGACATTTCTATTTTTGATGGATTCTGTTGTTTTGGTGGCTGCTGTTGGTTTTATTTAACTGTTCTTTTTGTTTTGGCAGTTGTTTGCTCTGTTCATTATTTTTTGACCTTTGTTCTTGCTCTGTTGCTGTTGTTGCTGTAATTGTGTTTTGTTTTACACGAGAGTCTTTCTGTACAGTCTTTTTCCATTTGTCTGTTCTTTTTGCTGCCTAGATAATTGTTTTATTTAATTCTCTCGACATCTGTTTAGAATATGTCCGGTTTTCCCACATTTATTGCATTTCCTATGATAAATATGGCCTTTATACCACGTTTTAACTAGAAATCCAGGGAGATAGAAGGCTTTCTTCATTTCTTTCAATTTGGCTTTTTCGATTTCCAATATGATATTCCCATTATATATTGATGTTCCTGGGATTTTATCTAATGTTGCGTTCATTACCGTTAATTGAAATTTCTCCTCAAATCTTTTACCACTTCAATTGGTATTTCCAGTGGGATGTCACTAAGATATAGGTTCCCTGTTTGTCTTTTTTTAAAGATTGGTTTAGGCTTCTTAATTGTAGTCTGAAGGTCTTTAGTCCTCATCTCTCCATTTGGTAGTAGTTCTGTTTTATCTCTGGTTCTTATATATCCTTCTTGTCCTTCTCCGTTTATGGAAAAAAATCTTCTCCATCGGTTTTGGATACTGGACTTTGATTGCCACTATAACTTCCGTTAATGTTTGATGGTTTTCTTTTGGAATTTTAGACATGTCTATAAATTGGGTTCCTTCTGAGTAACTACATTCTAGAAAGGATCTTTCTCACTTTGAAATACTTGTCAATTTCAAATTTATTCAAGACATTTCTGGCTTCCATCTTTCCCTCTTGTAATCCTTTGAGTAAGATTCACTTGTTATTTTTTTGTTTTCACTAATTGTATAAGTTATTTCATAGTTTTTTAAATTATGATTAGAAAGTCGCTCGTAACGAAGTTAGTCTATGCTCTTGCGGGCTGTCTGCTTTGTCCTTGTCATTTTGTCTGACTTCACTGAAAATCCTAGACTTTACTCTGTTGTTAACGAACTACGACTGACTGTCTTACAAAAACTTCAGTTTCGGTCCAAGATGGCGGATGATGACGTCAAACGAAGGCTAACACAAAAATCCCAGAAATTTACACTGAAGCACAATTTGTATTGTCCTGTTCAAATTTAGAAGTAATTTCAGAAAATGTCTTTGTCTAAAGAGAGTAGCCTTGTGCTCCAGGAAAAACAATTATTTAGAAAGTAGACGAAGTACAATTATCTCCACTAACAAAACACATGTCGTTCTACATAGACATACGAAGAGACGTCTTCCAGCACAAAAATACCCTTTTAAGGTAATAGAAGCTATGTGACTCTCTAAGATGTTGAAAAAAGTGACTGAACTTTACTTACTAATGAACATTCTTAAGATAACTAAGTATATAAAATATACTAATACCTCGTTTCATGTACACATGCACGAAGGACACGTGTAATTTCGCAATCCATTTGGACTTTAGGAAAGCCTGAACAAGTATCAGCCAATCATTTACATAGCTAATTCTGAATGTTTACTTGCGACAAATTTACTATCACACAAAGCTCGTGCTTACACGAGTCACATTTATGATTTTAGCAAACACGATGTTTCTAACGAAATATTAGACCCATGCTAACATAATCATCATCATCATCATCATCATCATCATCATCATCATCATCATCATCATAATAATAACTACATTTAATGATACAAAAAAAATTATAAAAAAAGATTTATACAGAATTCATTCTTTAACACACACAATTCAACTACAGGGTCGTAATAGCATCATCAGACTGTTACCGTCTGCTCTTGGAAGCTGTTCTCTGAAAGATAAGATTGTCACTAAGCCTCTATATGTATCACTTTTTATACATGTATAAAATTATCTCAGTTTAGTTACTTAGAAAGCTTAAACTAACTATCAAAAGACCGAGTAAATTCTTACATAAGGTGACCTTAACAAATAATGTTCCTTACAAAATCAGACTGTATTTAGAATAAGATACAATCGTTATCTATGGTTACAAACGGCCTCTGTAATATAAACCAAGTCTGACTACATTCGATTGATCATCAGTCTCAGCGGCTGGCAACACAATAACATGTGAACGGTGCATGTAACATTTCCGTATCTCGCTGCATACGCTACCACATGACTCATTAGACGTCCAACCTAATCAGTTTCACTCAATAAAATAATACTCAATTACTATTGCATAAGATTCACTAACTTCTAACTCACAGCAATCCATAACATACAAGATTATTTAAAAATGATAAAATCAGATATAAATATTTAATTATCGTTAACTCAAGATAACGAGTATCGTGCTATCAAATAAAATTAATACATATTACCCAATGACATTTTACACATCTGAATATTTGGATCACATGAAATCAGTCAATTCTATCGATGAACAAGTAACTGTAAAATTAAAGAAATAAATTGCACAATAACTCTAGCAAATCAACAGATTTCCATGACATCGAATCTACGATACACAGTATGAATCCTAGTCATATAAAACACATTTGCATAAAAAAAGACAAATAAAAATAGAAAATTACATGGAAATAAAAATTGCGTACTTTTATGCTGTTCTTTTCAGAAATTGTGCGTCTTAACACTAAAGACTGTCTTTCCTACACGACAGCCACCTGGTCCCTTTTACTTGTTTTAACGAGGAAAGCACTATTCTTTTGGTTTTTTCACCGGAATCAAATGGAGGCTCGTCCTTCTTGCAGGAAAACGCTCGGTCTTTACCTTTAAATTCAACATTACTTCCAAGGTAATTTAAACTGACCAGTCGAAATCAGCGGTTCATAATTGTTCATAATTGTTCCCCAAGATTTGTTTTTTCGTCAGATTTTGACAGCCTAGTTTCTGAAAAATACTATGTATATTGTTACGACCCTGTAAGTTAAAATATGTGTGTGTGTTAAGAAATGAATTTTGTATAAATCTGTTTATTTCATTTTATTTCATTAAATGTATTTATTAATATGATTATATTAATATCAGTCTAATATGTTGTTGAAAAACTTGAGTCGTAGATGTGACTCATGTGAGCACGTGCTGTGTATGATAACAAATTCATTACAAGTAAACATTCAGGAATAGCTATGAAAACGATTGGCAGATACTGGGTCAGGCTTTCCTAATGTCCATAAGTATTACGAAATTGCATGTGTCCTCGTGCGCGTGCAATTCAAACTACGTATTAGCTTTATTTATGATTTTTGTAAGTCGTACACAGTCACGGACAGGCAGTGGTAGTCGAGAGTCAACAGTCGTAAAGTCAGTTATACAACTTCTATTACCTTAACAAAGGTATTTTTGTGCTAGAAGAAGTCTGTTTAGAGAAGCTATTTTTACATCGTTCTTTTGAATAATTATTTTCCTGGAGAACAACATTACTGAGTTGGACAAGACATTTTCCCGAAAATATTATAAATTGAAACGGAACAACGCAAACAGTGCTTTATTGTGTAAATTCTGAAATTTTCTGTTAGCCTTCGACTGACTTTTGTCATCCGCCATTTTGGACAGGGACTTGTTTCTATTTTGAACAATTTAGATTTCTGTAAACTGTAAGTCTTATTTAAACATATTTACATTTTTTCATGTTTTCTAGGAAAATAAGTTGTTAAAATTTACAAAGCTTGTTGTCTTCACTCTTTCTTGTTACTTTGAACGAGCCGATACGTAACAATATTAACTTTCCTTTGAAAATGATTTGATACAAGGTTCCTTTCAAGCGATTTTATTTACTTTTTGAGGACAGCGTTGTGATTCCAGAGTGTATTCTAAATGAGCCGCAGATGCTGGTTTTTCAAGTTTAAAACAGACATAAAGAAACGGTCGAAGTTACCTTTTACAAAGACCTTGCTGGCTTGACTGTAATAAAAGTTTATTATATAATTTATATTTTAAGGTTCAATACTTATTTAAAATTCGACACATCACCAAGAAACGTAAGACTAATTCAGGCTGATATTTTTTGAGCAGAGAACATTCATCTTACTGAGCTGTTTGGTTAGAACATCTACATTCTAAAGTAAAATATAGAAGTTTCACCCACAGAACATGAAACAACTTCACATTACACCCATCATTCAGAAGTCCATAGCATCTGTACTATCATTGAATGATCTTAATTTGCTAGTGTAGATGAAACATTCAAGTCGCAAGAACAGTCCTTTTGAATAATTTTGATACGTTTCGCTACCGAACAGTCAGGATTTTTCAGTATCGTAGTCCCAATCACGCCCAGCCTCTTACCGTTTATAAAAATAAGCTAATTTACAAATACGCATTACATTGTCAACAAAGCTACCGATGTTATGCTGAAAGACAAGAACGGAAAACATGCCACAATTATTCCTCATATGTTGATAATAGTTACAGCAAGACAAGAGACTGAATAGATTATCATGGAAGTCCAAGGCCAAAGGTTTAACGTTTATTATTCTGACACTATAATATGAAAGAAAGCGAATTTGCTTTGTCATAATTTGTTTAATAATTTCATTACAAATGAATTAAAAGAAACATTTTCACTTAGGGCAACAGCTTTAAATGCAACAGTTTAAGTTTACTACTCGTGTGTTCTACGACTTCTAATTTCCCCTTAATTAAGGTTACTGCACACACATTGTGGCCAGAAGGCATATGTAAGCAATTAGGCAAGCAAGAGCAAAACAAGCACAATTAGCTTAATTTAATACACAATATAAATGTTAATGTTACATTTGATTCAGAACATCTTACACAATATATAAAATAATAGCACACATTTTCATATTTGTTTAAAGGTGTCGCTATACAATTTTGTATTTTGCATACGGTTAAATTTTTAAAGAAAACGCATTTTCCTCGTTTTCCTACTGCTTATACCAGCTATGTTTAAAAAAAAAAAAAAAAAAAAAAAAAAAACTTGCATAACTTATGCATTGCTGAAATAACTTTTATTTCCCTTTCTTGTTGTATGATTGATTGGTGTAGTACGGTTTAGAAAGTAATGCGCACAGCCTTCAGATGTGTACTTATCCAAAACTGCTTTCTCCGGATGTCATTTTCACTTTATGGATTTCAGAGGTAATTTGTAACCTCCCCCCAAAAAACTAAAGAGCCAATAACTTCTTTGCAGTTTGTGTATTTGGTAATACATCCATGGCACTTTCAGAAGCAGATATTGTCTAAGCTGGAAAATGTATTGTTATTACTGAGAAGGATAGCGTAATTTATTAAAATTTGAGCTAATTTTTTAGCACATGGGAGAAGTCATATTGGTTATTATCATTCTCTCAGAAGTTCATAATATGTAAAGAGCGCACCCTAAAAAGAAAATAACGATCGTGTATGTAATTTTACATTGTAGGTCGCTACTCGTACGCTATTGTTTTAAAATACTTTCAAGATGATATGGTTTGCATAATTGAAGGGAAGACAATACAAGTGACAACTTTTTGTTGCTCTATTTGTATTTAATTTTTGATGTGCCGTAGTCCAGATGCATATTAGCCTAAGACCTAATTAGGTAAAAAACAAGATTGCAAAGATCACACCAAAAGAATAATTGTTGGCTCGCATGGCGATAGTCTCGAGAATTCTACAGCATCAGTAGTCCACAACTGTTGACTACATTTTATGTCTGGTTGTAAGAACCACTTTATTTATCTCGGTTATACTACTACTACTACTCTCCCATTTCCTTTTTTTGTATTATTTTGCTTATATCATTCTAAAAATATTTGGATTTTTGTTAAAAGTAGATATGGTACTATTGATAGAAGGACTGTACGGTTTTGTCGACTTAGAAATATTCTAATTCTGTACTCCAATATTCATAAGAAATTATACAGACAATTTGCAGAAGAACTTACAACATAGGGTATGTATTTTAATCTTTATGCTGGCTGTTGTGGACAGAAATTACTGCCAAAAAAGATGCACGCAATATCTTTAATGATCTCAATTTGATAAAATAAGAGATTTGGTGAAAAAGATCCACACATATAAATAAATAAAACTGCTTTTTAAACCCTTGGGATCCGGAAAAAATTTTTGTAGAGCGTCAGAATAGTAAATCAAGGATATCTGGTTTGCTACACGCCATTGCAAGCCCGGGATGGATGCCTTAGTGTATCTTTGGGAAATGTAAATTAGCTCCCATTTCGTCGCCATGCTGAAGGAAGGCGATATTGTAAAGTTCTCAGAGATATATCCAGATGTAAAATAATACCCAGGTCTCAAACTCAAAGCATTGCATTTATTTTGCTTCTTGTTGTTCGCTGCTTTCTTGATGGTGGTGGTGGGTATTTTGACAATGAAAACTGTATTTATAAAGATTGTTTTTTTATTTCTATGTACTGAAAACAGTACTTTTTCGAAAAATAGTGAAAAACATTTTCTAAAGTGAAAACTAGAGCAACAGATTTTTAACAAGAGAATATACATTACTATGAATGTAACACAACCCTGATTTTTATTTGTGAAAGTTGAAAGTTGTAGCCTCCAACGATAGTTTACATTACATGTATATCTTTCTTGTATTTCAGTCAATATTGATTGTCTAACGTGAAGATCAAATGAATGAATGAAAACAATTTGTAAATTTACACGTTCGTACAAGTAAATATTTACATTTCATTTTGGCTTTTGTTTAATATAACAAATGAAGAGGAGTTCGTTAGATTTGACTCTTTGTCGGATAATCCGAATCTTAGCAGGATAATCTGAGATTATTTGGTTAGTACGAGATATATTCGAAACATTTTAATACTTTTTACCAACTGAATTGTCAAATAACAACCTTATTGTTACCAATCAAACAATAAGAAAGTGATTTTAAAATCTCAAGCTCATAAAGAAAACCAGATGTTTTCTTGAAATTTGGGTCTGGTCCTATCACATTCCTCTACACCACCGTAGGTCTATTTGCTCTCTTTCAGGTCACACGTTCTAATTCTATTGAAAATGGGCACCAGCCTAGAAATGGGTGAACATTAAATAGTTATATAAGTTTTTGGGTCACCAAGATTGGTTAATAATGTAAGTTATGTTTTAGGAAAAAGACTCTTTTGAGACCTTATACCAGTTGAAAGTGAATAGAAATAGAGACAAGTGTTTTATTGATGGAATTTCAGTCCATTAATAGTCTTGAGTTTGGAACACTCATTACTAAAACGAGCACCTGACTCTTTGGTTCGGAACTGAAAGCACGTGTTTCATATATACTTTTAAATAAAGGTTTGGCCATGAGCACTAAAAAATATTAAGTTATTGAATTTTTAATATCCTGGTGTTTGCATAGGTTTACTATGAGAACTGAATTATTACCTTGATTCCTTCAGAGACACACATAAGCAAGGGAGTGTAGTATGTTTCTTTTGCTATCACGAACAAGAGTTATATCCCTTACAACTTTCCTGTGGATCTTTTCTCATGCGTGTAGCGTATTAATAGCGTTGTATATAATGATATCAGCTTTAACAGGTAAACTTCAGGCAGTTTTATTAGTGCTGGCGTAGTCTAGTGGTTACTTCGCTTTCCCAGCTTTCGACTGTCACTTGAATTCTGTGGGTTCGAACCCCACAAGAACCACTGACGCAGTCCATGCACTTTTTCCTCCTTTTAATGCATGTGAAGAATCTTACTTCACTATATATATATATATATATATATATATATATATATATTCATTTTAAAAATTGTAGCTTTGGTGTTCTTCATAACACTTCCTTTGCTCATGATATGATATAAAGAAGCAACACCAATCAATCGTTAGTTTTGGAGCATTGTTCGATTATGTTGTTGTTGTTGTGGGGTTTAACGCCATTTTTCAGCACAGGAAATGCTATACATGGCGGCCAGTATTAATGGTGGAGGAAGAAACCGGGAAATCACCGGAAAGAACCACCGACCCAAGAGAAGCTACTGGTAAGCTCTTTCACATATCCACATTCGCCGAATCTTAGATTATGGATTTGCAAAAGACGAAACATAGGGTTTTTAGGGAAAAATAAACATTGAAAGATTGTTTCAATATTTGACTAGACAATACATATAAATACTTCTCAGCAAACATGTTGCGATAGATTCTTCTGAAAAATAAATACTAAGCGGTGTTGGAACATCACACACACACACACACACACACACACACACACACACACACACACACACACACAGAATTTAATGTCTCTTTTTGTCATTGTAAATATTTTGGAAATAATTGCCGTTTACATCAAAATCAGTATTCTAACACGTTGGCTTTATGATATGTTATATCAATAAATTTGCATATTTAAATGATAGTATAATGTAAGCAACCTTACTCTTTGAAATACTACTTATGGTAAGAAAATAAACCGATAGTCAGATGCGCAATATGTATTATGTAATACATGTGAAATATTTTATTCCATATTTGTTGCTATGATAACGGAGAAGTAAAAACTGCTTCGCAAATCTAATATGAGTTATATCAAGTTAGGACAACAACAAAAATATACGAAATATAATTTCTTGTATGCGCATAGTAATGATATTGTCAAATTTAGTGCCTACTCCAAAGATCCGGAGGATATCAGGCATGAAATAAACGGAACGACTGAAGCGGAAATAGTTAAACCCTTTCATCTAATTACAATAATATGCCATGCAATATTTTTAAGGTCACAAATTTCTTCTCTTGGTCTTTAGTTACTTGTAATTTCAGGAAGTGAGGGTGGTTGGTGGTGTGTAATCGCAGAATCCACAGAAAAAGGACTATTACTGTTTTTAATCAATAAATCATACGTTAGCGAGGGCACAACTGACGCTGTTTATCATTAACATCAATAACAAACAATACCACACTTTGTTGCTAGTCTGAGATTTCCTGTTTCTAATGAACCACGGCAAAGCCTCAACTTAAACGGCAATATAGTCAATAAGTCTTGATAACTTAAATACAGAGTAAAGTAATAATGTGACTATATTTAGAAGTGTTGTACATGAATTAATGAATGCAAGTACTAGTCTACCACTCAAAGTTGTAATCGTCCAAACTCCCCGTCTATCAAATATTCCAAACGGTTAGTAAATCACTTGACCGGTTACCTGTAATATATTAACCAAACCGTAAGTGATTAATCTCAATAATAAAACGCCTATTGCAGTGTGAAATGGCAACACTTAGTGTTTGCATCAAGTTTCTTAATTGCTGACATGAACATATTTCGCTCCTGCTTTTGGATGACATTTTGCTTTTAATTCATGCATTAATAAGTGCTAATCGAGCCCATTTTCAGTTTCTTTGAAAAGCAAAGCATAAACTTGTGCATCGTTCATAATGACATGCATACAAAACCGTAATGAGCCTGAATTGGCAAAGGAATGAAACATTATAGTTTATTCTTAACAATTTGAAAAACAAATTACAAACGTCCATGTGAAAATATTCAATAAATTTAAACTATTAAAAAACCCAACATTTTACTTTCATTAGCAACATGACGTCATATCATAAAAATTGTTCACAATGACTTAGCAATGTCACGTGGCAACATAGTTGACTAGTGGAGTCGTAAACGTGATGTGATTAAAAAATCTTAAACTTGTGTTTATTTCAACTAAAATGTATGGATTGTTGATTTATTCAACATGCAACGAGTTGCTTTTAGTTCATGGCATATACATTATTCTACTTGTTTCATAAAATCTGTATTAAACAACTACTCGTGTGATATCAAGCATTTATTAAATCTCGAACCATTCGTCACATCGTGGAGTCAGACGTTTTATCAAAATTCAAGAAAATGTTATAAAAGGAACAAACAGTACTCTTGCTGCATGTATAATCAATGTTGTACACCGATAATTTCCATGATACAAAGTGATAGGCCATGCATAATCAATGTTGTATATCTGTAATTTCCATGACATATAGTGATAGGCCATGTATAAACAATGTTGTATATCCGTAATTCCCATGATACGTAATGATAGGCCATGCATAATCAATGTTGTATATCCCTAATTTCCATTATACATAGTGATAGGCCATGCATAATCAATTTTGTATATCCGTAATTTCCATGATACATAGTAAGAGTTATTGAATGACCGTGCACAATCAATGTCGTATATCCGTAATTTCCATGATATGTAGTGAAAGGCCATGGATAATCAGTGTTGTATATCCGTAATTTCGATGATACATAGTGATAGGCCATGCATAATCATTCGATGATACATAGTGAGAATTATTGAATGACCGTGCACAATCAATGTTGTATATCCGTAATTTCGATGACACATAGTGATAGGCCATGCATAATCAATGTTGTATATCCGTAATTTCGATGATACATAGTGATAGGCCACGCATAATCAATGTTGTATATCCGTTATTTCCATTATATATAGTGATTGGTCATGCCCATCCGTCTTCCTGTCGCACTGTTTATCTGAGCAGATATTAAATAAAACAGAATGACACGAGCCTCCGTACATAAAAATAACAATATAATAAATTTCATAAACAATCGTAATAATGGATTACTTTAGGAAGATAACTTCTTTTGTAAATAAACCATTCATCGAATTCCAAGCACAAATATACTTATAAAAATTGCCTATCTGTTTAAGTGATATAATTAGTTCATCATAGAATTGAGTTAACGATCGATGTCATTACCTTGCCTAGCTTTATAATCGGATTATTTCCGATTACCTGTATGAAGGTTGATAATTATTTGCAAGTGAATGTGTTCTAAATTCTACCAGGAGTCTCTTGTATTTGTTTTCTTTTTCAGAAAAGCCTTGAATGAATAAACATTTTTCGGTGGGACATATTAAACCCCAGATTTTAGTGGGAATCAAGACTCTTATCAGGCGTAACAAATCCGAATTAAATATCTCGCCCACCTTAACCTTGGCGCCAAATTATAGTCCGCCTGATAATGTTGTTGTTGTTGTTGTTGTTGTTGGGTTTAACGCCATTTTTCAGCACACGATAGGCTATTCATAGCGGCCAGTATTAATGGTGGAGGAAGAAACCGGGAAATCACCGGAAAGAACCACCGACCCACGAGAAGCTACTGGCAAGCTTTCTCACATATCCACATTTGTCGAATCCTAGACTCGAACCCACGCAGACAGAGGTGAGATGGCAGTGATCTGTAACGGACAGCGCTTTAGACCACTCGGCCACTCGGGGCCCCAGTCCGCCTGATAAACTCAGGTTATCAAATACTGATTCTGTAAAATTTCAATTCTGACAATTCCGATAAAGATCGAAATTTAAACTTATCTTACCGGCCTGTCTGTCTTGTTAAATAAACGTATGCTTAAGAATCATTTCTCTCCTGACATAGCCATTACCAATCCGTGCATTATTATTTTTTCACACGCGCTGGTCCCTATAACTCTAATTAATCGTCCACCTACCCAAATTAATGTGCTCTTCATATATTGAGATAAATTTGCATCCTTACACGTTGAGATAATTAAAAATGAATATAAAATTCGTAAGTTTGAAACTTTGCACATTCAATTATTTACATTTGTTTTTTTTTCTTTATTAGAGGAAATGACATGAATTCGTTAAATTGGACTCTTAGTAGGATGATCTGACTCTCAGCAGGATACTATAATATTAGTAGGATAATCTGAGATATATTCGCTGCATTTTAATTTGTCAAATGTATTTTTAAATTTCAACCTGACTGTTGCCGATTGCAATGTGTCGAATATTGAATAAGTATGGAACCTTAAAATTGAATTCATTGTGCATTAAAATTTTATTACATTCAAGCCAGCAAGGTCTTTGCGAAGGGTCACTTCGACCTTTTCTTCATTTCAGTGTTAAACTTGAAAGGCCAGAATCTACAGCTCATTTAGAATTGACCACAGCATCACAACGCTGTCATGAGAAAGCAAATATTAATTTACTGACCATAACCGCTTTGAGGTGAACGCCATGTGTTACGACCCTGAATTTTAATTACTTGTGTGTAAGTTTTGAATTCTTTTTATTTATTTTTGTATCAATGTGTTTTATTGTGGTGATGATTATTGTTCACGTGAACTGATGTTTTCAAAAGTCTGTTTATTTAGAACGTAAATATGTTTCTTGACTTTCAAAAAAATGTTTATTTAGAACGTAAATATGTTTCTTTAATTTCGTAAGTGTTTATTTAGAACGTAAACATGTTTCTTGACCTGGGAAGGGGCACCAGACAAACGCCCCCACCTACTTAACAGAAAAAAAAATATCTGAAAAGTTTATGTTTTTGTTTCCACCCTATGTAGCTATGTTTTATTTATACAATTTGATCAAAAAGTTTAATTTTGAAATTTTTTGACGGGATATTTTTTTCCCTAGTGTTTTCTAAAGGTCCATTCCTCCAATAAGGCTTCATTTTCCTTATTGGGATCATTCCCCTTATTTATTAGGTGACATTGGCTAGAGGTCCCCTACGTCCTATGTGTGCTATGTGTTTGGTGCTCTTGTATGTTGCTATAATTTGTTTTCTTGTTAGGACAGCCTTCTATATTATATCCTCCTAGTTGTCTATTCTATTATATGCATCCCATTCTTTCCTTCTCATTCTCCCCTTCTTCACCCATTCATTTATTCTTTCTATTTGATGTATATAATTTATTTGTATTTCTATTTTATTTCAATAATTTATTTTATTTTAAAATTTTGAATTTTTGAGGTTAGACGGTGCACTAATTTAATTAGAAAAAAATAAAAACCTAATGTTTATTATATGTATGCGTGTGATGTTCCGTCTACCTTTACTCTTTCAATTTTTTTGTTAGGGAAATAGGGTCTCAAATCCTTTAATTTTTTTATCCTACTTTCCCGCATTTTTTACAAATCTCTAATAAAAAGTCAGAAAGATATGTTTATTTTTAAGTCCACACATGGAGTTTTTATGAGGCTCTTCCACAGGCCTGCTCACTTCTCGTAACGCCATGTGATATAGCCCTACGACGTCCTTGTCCCGTACTTCTTCCATGTGTGGAGTTTTCTGTAAAGACATAAAATCACATATTATTATATATTATATTAGTAAAAGTTAAAATGAAAAAGGATTTCATTTAAAATAAGGCTATTTCCTTATACTAATTATCTGCCCACATTTTTCATAGTTGTTATTATAAAACTTACTATTTTTTGTTATATTCCCCATCTAAGTAAAGTAGTTTCCCTATTTTAAAAAAACACATATTTTTTGATATTTATAATCTCTTCTCTTTCATTTTTTTATCGCTTGGCAGTATACAATTACATGTCTTTTAGAAAAATTCAGTTCTTACACAACGGGCATTTTTGGTATTACTTTGATCATGCGCCTTCTTTTGGCTATGTCTCCTGTTAACCAAGCGTTATGTAAATATTTGTAGATTATACTTTGAATTTTTAAAGAATTTATTCTTTCCAACGCTTTCCATATATTCACCCAATTAACACCCCATATTTCTGTTTCTATTTTACATCTTTCATTTTTAGAAACTAGTTCTCTTACTACTTCGTATGTTTCTTTCTTATCCCCCTCCCATATTTCATTTACATTCATATATTTAAAAATTATCTTTTATGTATTGAAATTTTCTAGGTACTTCCAATAATTTAGTCAATTTATTTTCCTATACATCTCTTGTTTATTTTTCAAAATGAACCTAAACCAATATAAATATATTCCCTCCCAAGATATTGTTGTTGTTAATTTAATTATTTTGAATTGATTAATTATATTTGAAGTTTTCATTAGTATAGGACTTGGTAGGTCTAACCCCCCTCTTTATTTATTGATCTATATAGCGTCTCTTTTTGTATGTAATGTTTTAAAACCCCATATATCTTATAATTTCGTTATCTACTTTATCCAGGTCTTTATTATTAAAATCAATTGATTTTAGAATAAAATTTATATTTGAATATAAATGTTTTTTTTTCACTTGGGCTCATTCCATAATACTTAGTGGCGTTTTTGCCCAGGTTTCTAGTGATTTTTTATTTTGTCTATTACTTGTTTATAGTTTTCCTTATCTTCATTTTGAACAAAGTAAATACCCAGGGCTTTTACCGTTCTTTTTATGAAGCGGGGAGGCAATCCTGAGTGATTGCCTCTCCAGTTCCCTATTTTTAACATTTCTGTTCATGATTTATCTTGGAACCCGATGCTTTACCAAAATTTTCATATTCTTTTTTTAAGTGTTTTTGAAAGAATTATGGTTTCTTATGAAGTTTGTACAATCATCAGCATGTTGTAGCATTTTAATTTCACTTTTCAAATTTGGTATATGTATTCCTTCTATGTTACTATTATCTATAATTTTTATACTTAGAATTTCTATTGCTATTACATATAAGATAAGATAAGATAAGAAATTTTTATTTCAGACTGCATAGTCCATACATCTAAATAAAAATACTGATATAGAGTAAAACACTGTAAACATAAAAGAACACACACACTCACATATATACACATACACATGCACATATATACATACACACACACATATATATATATATATATATATATATATATATATATATATATATATATATATATATATATATATATATATATATATATATATATATATATATATATATATATATATATATTAGCATCGATAGTGGGCATTTTTGCCTTACTAATCTTTGTATGTCAAATTTTTCTGTAATAGCTCCATTTACCTGCACTCTCGCAGTTATATCGTTTTACAGGATTTTAGTCCATCTTTGGAAGTTTTCTCCAAAACCAAAGTTTTCGAGTACTCTCTCTATATAGTTGTGTTCAATCCTGCCAAAGGCTTTTTCTTGATAAATTAGCAGAATAGCGCCTATTTTATTGTTCAGCTTAATGTATTCGATTATTGTTTTTATATTTAAGATGTTGTTTTAAATATCCCTTCCTTTAGATCCACACGTTTGATTTATAATATTTGTCATAGTCTTTTTAGCTTAATTAATATTTTATAGTCAATATTTAGGAGGGAGATGGGCCTCCAATTTTCTAAATCATTTCTTTCCCCTTAAAGATTAGCGAAATTATTCCTACCCTCATTGTATGTCATTTTATTATTTGATAAATGTTTTTTTATTGTATAAAATATTATAGAATCGGCGTTAACTCACTATGGAATTAATGGTAGAATTCCGCAGTGAGTTCATCTTTTCCCGGGGATTTCCCTTTCGTTAATTGTTTTATTGAATCTATAACTTCATTTGTCGAGATGAAATCATCACAAATTCTTATGTACTGATGAGATCATCTCACATTTAACATCCTTCAAATAGTTATTTATTTGATCTAATGTTACGTCTTGTTTTGTATGAAGTTCTTGATAGCAATCTTTATTCCTCTTTAAAATTTCTGTTTATCATTTAAAACTTTCCCTCTCTTATCCCAAATTTCTTTAAAATTTTCTGCCCCCCTTTTCTTAACTCTAATATTTTATTTTATGTTTATATATATATATATATATATATATATATATATATATATATATATATATATATATATATATATATATATATATATATATAATTATATATATATATATAATTATATATATATATATATATATATATATATATATATAATTTTAAGTTTTTATTTTATTTTATTTTATATTTTATTTTAAGTCTATTTTATGGCTTAGAATGGCCTTTTTTAGCCATGTGGGTCACTGAATAGTGCAATACAAATAACTTGATGTTACGTTAAAATTATTTTGTAATGATTTTTGTAAACGCGTAGAGCCTTATCTGATGTAGTTTTATATTTGCCTAGACTCAACAAGCTATCGTTCTAGTTCGTTCAGAGCGAGATTCCCAAATTGCACGATGTGCACGGGTACTTCATCCTTGGGTCTTGCACTTGTTGGGTAGTATTTATAGGATGTATATTCATTATGTTGGCACAACGTTTCCTATATCTTGTATGGAACATTATAATCTACAGAAGGTTTAAACAGCCATATGGGTAAGCACGACCTTTTCTTTACGATATTATTTATAAAAATTTTCTAATTATCATGTGTCAATTTACCATTTCGCCTTTCTCGATAGTTTTATTATATTATTCTTTATATAGGACATGCCGTATACAAGCTAGTTTTATCATTTATGTTGAAACAGTTTGCGTTTAGTTAGTTTCATAATTTAGTATTGACTGTTATTAGCCAGTCTGGTTTATTTTGAACTAAAAACAGGTTGACAGCTTAGTCTATAGTTATTCAAATAACGGGCGAAAGCAGTCCATTGGCACAAGGGCTGAATGGTTGGCAATGTACCAACCTATTCGGAAGCAAAGTAAGATAGCTTGTGGTTTTGGCAACATAATCATAAAGTGAAATTGTAAGTTGTGGAATTACGCAGTTTTTCAGTTGACGAAGGGCCCTGCATGACCGCCGTAACAACTCTTATAGGAAGAACACGGAAAAAACCTTCAAACAAGATCCTCAGGACCTACTGGAATCTATTGGCAAGCTTTCTTACATACAGGCATTGGCCCAAGACTCGGACACGCGAGGACAGGTGATGTTAAGAGATCTAAAAATGCAAGACCATCTGTCACCGAAGTTCCCGTGGCTGTGAAGCAACCAAGGAATTATGTATTTTCAAATGATATTAATTATAAACCGCCATTCACTAAGAATTTGGAATTTAGATGCATATAGTTATACTTTGCTTTTCTTAAAAGCATGTTCAAGCTTTATAAAATAAGAAACTAAGTGTTGAACAAGACGTCAGTATGGAAATGTCATGCGGTGAATGTTTAATATATATTAGTTTTTAAGGTAATGCATATCGCATCCGTAATTTAAACACTATTTTTTTTCTTTGCATCTTTTTGATTCCTGCATTGTCCTTGTATAGAGACGCACGTTTCGCGTATGTTTCACTTTCATGGTGTTCGTATTTTCACTTTATCAATATTCGTTGGCTTCCAATCATAATTATGGCCTGGGCTTTTGAGAAATGGGATCTTGGTTAATTTGGGAGGGAAAAAATGGGTTTTGTTTACCTGTCCACTCGGTAAGAATTTACGACGGGAAAACATGCAACAGATTGGTGGAAAATTCCTGAAGGCTACAAATGAGTGCTTTAGGAATTTAAAAATGTGTTCGTGAAACTGTAATTATTCAACAGTAGTGGATAGCTTTCTAATATGGAAACAAAACGAAAATAAGCTAAAATAAAGTGCACTTTAAAAGTCGATGCTAACCATAAACAGTGCCAACTCAGATGTAGTGCTGCATTCTATTAGAATGACGTATAGAAATATCGGCCGTAACCCTTGATGGCGTTATGCTTAGTAAATCTGAGCTCTCGACAAAATTTAGGTGAAGGATTTGGACTATGTATTATTTATTCATAGAACTTGGAATTCTCATAAATTTTCAGGGAATCCCAACCATGTTTTAATAGTTATTAATTTAGCTTATACGATCAAAAGAATTCCTGGAATTCTCTGGCTTGGATCTGAAATGAACTGCAATGATTTTCGTATATTTAAATTATATAATTACATAATAACTTTAAAATCGATTTAATATCAAAATGTATTGTATTAAAGAATTTTTGGCTAGATTTTGTAAGATTCAGATTAACTGTCACGCACATGTGGATATGATTATGTATTTATCTTGGGTATAAATTTGATAACAGTATTGTCTGATATGGTCAGAAAATAGCACAACTGCTCATATGGTTTTATGCAGTGTTAGAAAATTTAGTTCGTTTGAAGGTGAACTCTTGCAATTTGCTTGAATGTTTTGGTTTGAAAATGACAATTTCAGATCCATGGCAGACATGTGGCTGAGTTCTCAGTAACCTGATAGGGAATCCTGACATTCCTTGTTCTAATACGATGAACAATTGATTAGTTTTATTCTATACAGATTCAGTTGTTCTGAGCTGAATGTAAATCGTACTAGATATATATTTCTAGGCTAATGCCGTTAAGTTGAAAGAATCGTCAAGTGTGCTATAGTTATAAACAAAAATTGAAGATGTGGATAAAATTGAATTGGGTGTGTTTCGGGCTAGTTTCTGAAATTGATGCATTGATGTAAGGTATGTTAACCACACAGGTTATAGGTAAACTGTGATACAAATATTCGGCTAAGCAGATGAGCTAGACGCATATTCAGCGGGTATCACCATTAGTTCAGATTCAGTACAAATGTGGTCGTCTATTTTAGAGCATTTTTCCAGTCTACTTTGGTGTAACGACTTTGTATGCATGGAAGGTAATTGTTTATTCGTTTGAATGATATTGTGGAGTGGTTTGTATTCCAGATACATTGAAGTGACTAACAAGACCTTAGAAATCTGGAAGTGTTCAATTGCACGTTTTTTCAACTTCTAATTAATTTGTTATATATTGTGTTGCGTATTGCAGGCTATTTTTGGGATGGTTGGAGGAAAGTCGTCAATAAGAGCTAGTTTCTAACTTAATGACCCTACTGTAATTCGGGTCTCGCACTCGGGCGATAGGAAGTGTACATATATCTTGAAACATCTAGGTTCATGAATCAAAGGGGCAGCTTAAAATTAAATGAAAACCTGACATATTGACCTAAACGCATTTTACGAAGGAAAATTCTTTTATGCCATATGCATCCTCAATGCTTGTTCATGCTTGTTCATGGCTTAGCATAATTGCACATTTCCCGTTACTTTTGATTGGTATACCAGGTTTTCTTTGTAGCAAAATTACTTTCTCAAAGCGGTGGATCAACAGCTCTATTGATAGCTAGAATGCTGCAAGTCGTCGAACGAGCGGACCATTTGTTTTGGCATACAGATTCCAGTAGCCAATATCGTTATTTTCTTTATATATACTCTTGGTAAGGGTACGTCTCACAACCGTCTCATGATCACAACCGAAACAATTTACATACATCGAATTTGAAATGAAAAACAAAACATCTCGTTCCACTGATTATTATAAAATTTTCTTTGCAGGTCTCATTTGCATAAAAGAAAATTAATTGGACGGTCATGCTGAAAGATATCTAGCTTGAATACTCCTCCTGATCTAAGTGCAGAAGACTAGATTGGAAAGAACTGGCTTCCCTAATATCAAGTTGTGGTACGTGGATGTTAAAAGCAAAATTAAAAATATTTGTGCTATGCCTTGTCGTAAGTTATTTCAAGTCAAACCACTTGGTATCCGAGAAACTTGTTAAACTGTATGGAGTGTTTATATGCATGATCAATTCAGTGTCCAGGTATAGTTACGATTTCGTGTTACTTATAAAAAGACAGGGTCATAAATGTCGACGTTCAAACTGGCCTATACTTGATGTCTAATCTCTACTGATTAGCTAGAATTGATAATCCTCCATCACAACCAAACGAAAACATTGCTGTTGCTATCGCCATCATAACGCGTGCTTAAGGAAAGATTATGAACCATTTTCTTTACATCTGGCTAAAATTGTGATTCCTTTCTGATAATTTTGAAAGAAAGGTTCAGTACACAGACAGCTAACATGAATTGGCACAATATTATTGGCATTGTAAACGTGGGTTTGTCTTGATGCTTTATTGGTAAACAAAGACATAACATTCGAGGTTGCGCACAATTAGAAAGTTATCGAAATTGATTCGGTCCTAACATGCAACGTACCCAAGTTGCAAAGGCTGTTCTTTGCTAAAATCAATGTTAGTTCTGCATAGTTTTTCCTTTTTTATATTAATGAAAAATACACAAAATGTGATTTTGTGCACAACGTTTAACGCTCACTCTTGAGCAAAATTTAAATTTACAAGATCGTAAACAACCTGTTGTGAATGGTCATGCAAATTTGATGCATATGGCGTACTGTGGGCTATATCTTGGGAGTGGGTAGAGAAGTCTTTTAGCAGACTTAGTTTCTACCCTTATGACTTGCTCTTAATTCTATACACGCCTAGATTTTGGGAGATTATAAATACTGATCTGGAAACGTTTAGGTTCAGTTGTCAAAGGGGAGCAAGCTTACATTTGAGGTCCAGAATCTGTTGAATGTGATGGTTGACCTAAATGTATTAAGTAAATATTGTCAGTTGTACCATGTGGATCTTCATAGCTTGTTAGGGGTTCAGCTGTCTACAAAATGAACTTGCATTCAACTTTCATTTCTTTGCTTCTTTTGACTGATACACCTGCTTTTCTTTGTACCCAACGCGACTTTCTCGTAGCGGTGTATCATTTTTTTAATAGCTGGAAGGAAAGTTCTTGAACGAACGGACCATTCTTTTCTTAGGATACACATTCCCCTACCTAGTTCTTCTATTAAATCAACTGAAGATAAAAAAGCTATATCGATAGTCTTCCATGTATGTTTACAACAGTCAAATTTAAGTTCAAATTTAATTCTTGAAATGCTTCCGCTAAAGTTTCGTTTTTTGCAGGTCTCGATTAACATTGCAGATAAGATTATTTGGTTGGTTATGCCGAAAGAAGCACTAGCTTGAACCTCGCACAGATAATCGTCCTGATCAAACTGTACAAGAGTTGCTTTGGCCAAAATTGGCTTCCGCAACAGTTTGTGGTATGGGCTTAGTGAAGCTAAGCAGTGAAAAGAGCTCATCTCTATTGAATTGAATTGAATAATTATTTTAATTATTGACTTACAAATACTAACGTGATTTGTTACGATATATCTAAGGTGATCAGAGATAACTAATATTTTGGTTACGTTTAATGGAAAAGATAATACTTTACGTAATATGTATTACACATGGTGTTCAGGAGACATGGCCAAGCTGTTTCAGTCAAATTTATAACAATAAGTCTGATCCAATATCCAGATACCATATAGGTCTAGATATAATCGTAACAGCAGGGAGGGTTAACGACTAATAGTGACAATACAAGTAAATGAAATCGCAAACAATTTGAAAAAATACGGCTAACCCAAACGATTTATTATCAGTTGAAGTTAGAACCTTTGGTTTGTTATTTGATCTCGAAGATTTCAACCCTTGTAGGAACCTTTTTTTGGTAAATAAGTTAACCCTCCCTGTGCTACCTTATTGTTCATTCTCCAAAACAATCATATGTAACTAGTGGGTTTTATGCTTTGTTTCTCTAACATCAACAGTATAAAGTATTCATGTTAAAATATTGCAAATGAACTTTCTACAATGGCAATACAGATATTAAGAACCATGTTTAAGACAGATTTTGGAGAGTTCGGTAGAAGAAATTTGATCTGCTGACCAATTGTACACCTTCATACACCACCACTTGTTTGAATCTCATAGGCTTATCTATCACACGACAAGGATATATTATAGTTGATATGCTTAAAAAACGTTTCACATTCTATCAACAGGTGACTCTTTTATTTGAAGCCATCACCTCGCGTCCCCTGAATGTATTCCTGCGCACCAGGACGCATGCAATTTCGTAATACTTCTGGACAGTAGGAAAGCCTGAACCAGTATCAGCCAATCGTTTTCATAGCTATTCCTGAATGTTTACTTGCAATGAATGTTATCATTACATAGCACGTGCTCACACGAGTCACATCTACGACTAGTTAAACTTTTTAAAAAAACATGTTAGACTCTCAGGAAAGTGCATCTGCAAACAAATTTTTTCCGTTTATGTGTCTGATATCAAGATTGTGATCTTGCAAAAATAAGCTCCATCTCAACAGCCTAGATTTTTATTTTTCATTTTGCCGATGAAAGTGAGGGGGTTGTGGTCACTAAACACAACAACCGGAGAAGGAGATAGCTAATTAAAGTATTAAACACACTGGATGTTCCAACACTATTTTGGTCAACTTGAAGCAACTTGAAGCAAAACTGCTCCAAACCTAACATCGCTCGCATCTACAGATAGTTTGAACGGCTGACTGAAATCTGGAGCCGTTATAACTGGTGCATTTTCAAGCAAGGCTTTTAGCCTATCGAAAGCCTGACATTTTTCAGTCCAAAGAAACTTGCTCAACAAGCTTGTCAGAGGTTCAACTACATCAGAAAATTTAGAACAATTTGTTTGTCGTTGTAGGCACATCTGCAAACAATTCACTTTTTCCATATCTTGCAAATGAGTTTCTGATCTAGATTTTCCACAACATTGAATTCTAATGACCTGTTCCAAGATTAGTAGAATCCAGCTGAATTCTTTCCTGTGAATCTTATTTAGTGGGACAGGTACAGACTGTTTCAAATGAGCTTTATGAATTCTGATTTGGTTTTCCTACAATTTGACACACCTGACAAGATCTACAAAACTTGGAAACAATAACTTTTGAGTTTTTTGCCAATAGAATTTGAGTCCAGATCTTGTGATAGTTTTATTGATCACTAACTGACCAGCCATAGAAATTTCATGGGTCTTGCAAAGTATTTCCTAATACGGTTTCGGAACCACAATTTGATACTTTAATGACCAGTTGTCACTAGCACGCATCTCGAAGGGTCGCCATTTTAATGCAGTAACAGACAGGTACTCAGTTGCTTCAGTTTCACTAACGCTACCTTAATTAGTAAATACCGATGGATTCATAAAATACACACCAAGATTACTGTGCTTGCTGAAAATGCGATGGATATAAATTAGTGTGATGTAATTTTGATATATTAACGATAAATGGATGTCGTTATGTTAGATTTGACATGGGACGTTTAGACATTATAACAGTACATTGCGGCGCTCTAGCATTGTTGCCAACAATGCATAAACGCATTAATATCCTGACCATGAATATGAAGCCTAAAACATGCTTCGTCAATTTATCAACTTATCGTTAATATTACAGAAAGCTAAACAATTTTCTGTTGCAATGCGCGATTACGCCTATCTTTATCATACACATCACCTATACCTACGTTATATAAACCATAGACCTAGATTTACGCTAGCGGTACAGTAGTGGTGTTGATATATCAGCGTAAACCTATATAATAATGTAACAATTCTTTAATTTAATCACCCGTCACAAATGTCAGTTCAACTATGATAGCTACAGGTAAAAGATGGTACTTCCCTAGTCTTACTGTTTTCCCTACAGTATGTGCTTAAAAATATAAATACCGTTAAACATGTAACACGGACTAGCGTTTTTGTGAAGATATTCAAAACTAGGGTGTACCAAATGCGTTACCTTGATTAACCAATTTTTCATAATACCCTTTTAATCCAGAAGCAATCAGAATTTCTACCTCCATGATCCCGTTGCGCACTTGGGTGAAAATAACATTTCTAGGTTTAGGGGGGAAATCTAGATAATTAAGTGGCAGTTTCATGCATTGGACAATACACATACTACATAAAACAATTGAGATCCTCGGCATTATAAATATATTGTGCAAAGGTTGGTATGAACTGGCTTAAAATACTGATTTTAAATCAAAACTACAGCCATGCACAAGTGAAATTGTCTATCCGTTGCAGCCAACGCAGTTTCTCTTCTAAACCTTTCTAAATTTCGTTAGTAGCCTTTAATTGCTACTATAGAATAAAACGAGATTCAGGGATATATATTTGCACTTACATAATTACACAAGTCCTTGATGTCGCTATGTTTATCAATTTCTGGGATAATGCACATTTTGCAGAATCCACAACACGTTGATATAGGATAGTCAGAGATGATACTTAAATTTTTATGTAGAAACAAAGCCCTTAGGCTAGTTAAATATTACTTCTATATACACCACACCAAACACCCCCACCCCCATATACATACATATGTTACGTAACGGGTCGTTCTAAGTAACATAAAAGAAAGAGTGAATACAAGCTTTATAAATTAACAGATATAATTTAATTTTCCTAGAACACGTGAAATATAAATGTAAGACTTACGGTTTACAGAAATGACTTAAATTGTTCAAAATAAAAAAAATAAGTCCTGTAAAGTTCTAAGCAGTCTGAAAGTGATGTTCCGGTCTAAAATGGCGGTTGACCACGTCAGACGAAGGCTAACAGCAAATTCCAGAATTTACACACCAAGTTGTCCCGTTCCAATATTAGGGACATGTCCAAAAACGTGATGTTGTTCTCAAGGAAAACAATTATAAAGACGAAGTGAAAATAGTTCCTCTAACACGGCATGTTATTTTACGCAGTCATACGGACAACTTCTGGCACAAATTCCTTTTAAGGATACGAGAAGTTGTATAACAGACTCGACTCTCGACCACGACAGTCTGTCCGTGACTGTATGGATTACTTCAAAATCTCAAGTATAGATATGAAAGCAAATGCTTTGTTTGAATTGCACGCGCACGAAGTCGCATGCAATTTCGTAGTACTACTGGACTTTCAGGAAAGCCTGACCCAGTATCAACCTATTGCTCTCGTGGCTATTTTTGAATGTTTATTGTAAATCAATCATCTTACATAGCACGTGCCAACATGAATCACATCTACGACTCAGTAAACTTTTCAAAACGTGTTAGACGATATTAATATGATATAAAATGAGATAAGATTTATACAAAATTAATTCCTTAACACATACTTAAATTCCAGGTTCGTAACACATATATATTTCACAAACGATAAACAGTAAAATTTAGAGAAACATGGTAGTGTATTCTTACTATTATCATTGATCTACGAAATTTGAACAATATTATTTAATTTAATTTAATTTAATTTATCCCATTTAATAACTATAGAGTACAGAACTGATAAAAAGTACTCGCCTCTTTACATGAGGATATGTATTATATTATTTTAAATACTGACCTTTAAGGTTCTAAGTTTCTTCTATTGATGCAGGGGTGATGCTACATATAATCACCGTTTTTCCTCCAATTTATTTCTCAACACTGATTGTTGTTAGATTGCTGTCTCTGGAGTTGAATATTTGCCTTTCAATCTTTTGATGGATCAGCATTGTATACACTATACAAAAGACCCTAAAATATACAAAAGACCCTAAAATACAAAAGTTCTGCTCTAGTTTAGTACTTTACAAGCTTTTCCTCAAAGGTTATCCTTTTTGTTACTAAGGATATTGTATACCAAGTGTATTAAAATTACTTTTCCTTTCTATTTTGGTATACAATTGAGCATCATAACTTTGGTTGATGGTATAATTTGACCTAACTTCAGATCTATGCCTTTCAAAAGACATCTAGCTCTGAAATTTGAGGTAGCGAAAGTGTACAAAGGTAAATTGGAAACTTATTTTACTGATTTGCTTTATTTTATAATCAATTTTATAATCAATTTATTGCTGTCATGTTTTTGTCTACTGTGAAAATTCATTTTCCTTTTTTATCAATGCAAAGGTTACGTTTTGGACCATTTCAAGTACATTTTCTGATCACAAGAGATCAGCTTTTTTTGTAAGCTGTCTGCTTTAGATGAAATTATTTTCCTAACAGGTCATTTATTTGTACCGTACATGAAAACATCATAGGAGCATGACATTTTTTCCATTGTGCTTTTTGTAAATGCATACAACTTCACCTTATACCAATCCCAGTTTCAGAAGTAAAGCAAAACCATAAGGATCACAAACGGTATCTTATTTCCATTCCGGCTGTAGAGCAGAAACATTGAAGAATCGAGCCTCATAATAAAATCAATTTTATTAATTATCATGAATTATATAGTTGCACATCCTCCCACTATTTATGGGATAAAATGTGAGCCATTTGAAAAACTCATTTTCAAATGTGCTTAGTCTTGATTGATTTAATATGCATTACTAAAGAATGACAACATGCTTGCTATATTTTTTACTTCCTAGAATAGTTTTAAATTTTAAAATCATTTTAGTTCTGTATTGTCCTTATAATTATGGATTTTCTTTTCGTTGGTTTCAATAGCATTCGGAATATATAATTGGCCAAATGAAATTTAAAAAAAATATGAAATAGGGAACGTCAATTACCACACATTTTTCCAGATTTGTCCAAACCTTCTGCTATATAGTCTAGTTTGTTTTTAAACAAAATTTAACCGGTTTTTCTCAAGGATTATCTAAGCGTGTTCAGTAAATCGAATGGAAGAAAAAAGGATGAAATACTTGTTCAAACTCTATACTCTGAAAATATAAGGATAACATCCACTTGAGTGTGACTTGTATTTAATTCACATGCCTCGAACGTTTTAAATCCAAAGCTCGGGTTTAAATCCATGTGTGCAATGCAAACTGACGGACGACAACTGAAATCATAACATATTTAAATAATAAAAATTAAATAAATTAAAAGGCCTAATGTCCTCACAATATCAAACGTATTCCTTCCGTGCACTTAGAACGTGTAGTTTTGTTTGACTGAAGCGTCTATAAAATTAGTGATTTTGCATGCTTGATAATGACCATTTCCCTTGTGTTGTGCAATTCTTAGAAGTCCTTTATGCAATTTCCATGTAATATGTAATCTAATTCTAAATTCGTAAATCATTAAATCGTGCAGTTGAAAATATTTTTATAACTCAACACTCATTCATGATTATTTATTTTGTTTAGATGTTTATTTTGTAAAAATGCCCTGGGTTTTATTCAGGCAGGAAAAAAGCTTTTAATTAATATTTCCCAGGAGAACACAAACATCAAAGCTACCTCTTATCCTCAGTTTGTATATGACCTGGCCCAAGGAAAACGGACTCTGTTGATTGCACGCCATTCTCTGAATCTTGCAAAATAAATGGGTATTCGTTGTATTATACAAAAGCAGCTGTCCAAGAAATATTTTTTTCAGTAGACTTCTCTATAAACAAATTTTTATTTACTTTTAGAAACTGTGCTCAAGTCATGGAGGAATTGCAAAATTTTATACATTTCAAAGGATGTTCAGCTATTAAATTTTATACACATTTGATATAATTTAAGTTTTGCTCGTTTTACAAGTTGTTCCACATTTTTAGCAACAGGAGCTAAATGATTTTTGAGTTGCAATCGTATTTAGCAACACTTTTGTAATTGTTGTAACCTTTGATGTCTGCATTCTTTCTGTATGCTAATATGGGTTTAATTAACTTTACGAAATTCTGATCAGTTTTTACAGTAATTATGATCTTCACGTCACACTGGTATATGTAAGAAATCTAAAACTGTACAAATAAAGTCAGCTATCAAATTTAGCCAAATTGTCATGCAGTTTCTCGGAACGTCATTTAAACTTTTATTATTTTTGAGTTGGGTAGATTATATAACTAAATACCAAATTTCTTAAATTACTGGCATGATTTTAACAAATTTGAATATCTTCCATACCATGATGTTTTCTATGAAATTTACTGATTTGCTGTTTAGTTTTCTATTCATAGTAATGCTAGATACACAAGATGACAGAGCAACATCCGCTGAATTTTAACGGTCTTGATACAATTGAGCTACCTAAACAATATAAGAATGGATTGTACTTTGATTTCCAGGTCACACAGAAGGAACTGCATAAAGTAACATATAGATGTTACTGCAGACCCCATTGTAATATCATGAAATGATGGAGGTGTAATTTATACGTTAGTATTTCATATTCCATTCTTTGCAGGCATTATTGTATATGCTCCATGAATTGGTTCATAACTGAGCACTAATAAAGACTTGATTTTAATTGTAAAATAGAACAAGCAGTATGTCATTGTAACAGTTCTCCAGGCATTATAATGGTTCTGAAAAGATGAGTAAGAAAAGTACTATTCCACTAATACTATCAATACCAAAAGACAATTTAACCCTAACTGAATACTCTTGGTTTTAGTTAAAATTTTAACTATAGGCAAATAGATTGAGTATGTAACACATGCTAACGTAACAAATGAATTAATAGTCAACACTAAAAAAACAGCGACTTGCAATATAATACCTGGTAATTACTAATAGTTAGGGGTCCCGAGTGGCCGAGTGGTCTAAAGCGCTGTCCGTTACGGATCACTGCCATCTCAACTCTGTCTGCGCGAGTTCGAGTCTAGGATTCGGCGAATGTGGATATGTGAGAAAGCTTGCCAGTTGCTTCTCGTGGGTCGGTGGTTCTTTCCGGTGATTTCACGGTTTCTTTCTCCACCATTAATACTGGCCGCCATGAATAGTCTATCGTGTGCTGAAAAATGGCGTTAAGCTCAACAACAACAACAACAACTAATAGTTAAATATCTTAAATAGTCAAGAATATATTTTGCTGTCAAAGGTTTGATATTTGCTGTTAGTGGTACTGATAGTTATACGTGACTATTTAGCGGTTAGACCATTGGGCAAATATAAGAGCTAGAAACGGCACAGGGTATTTAGTGGCACTTTACAGCCCCTAACAGGTAGACCAAATAAAATCAAAGGCAACAAAATTAAAACTAAATCATTATTTGAAATATAAATCCCACTTAAGCATAGTACATGAGGATTTATATTATGGAAAACAATGAACTGTTGTACCACAAATAAATTAAAAGAATACAATTAAATACCACATTATTAAAGATATAATCTTTTCAAGACATAATGCCATTTCAAATTACTCAACAGTTCCATTTTTTGTACTTTATAAAATCAAAAATGACTTCCGGTATACATTAAAAACTTATCAAAGATGTATGACCATAATAAGTGATAGTAGAAGACCAGTCAACTTTAACTAGAAATCAACAACTAGGCAAAATATTGCAGCTTCAAGATCGACCATATCATGGAATTTAGCTGAACCTTATGACGTGTTAAACTTGTAACAATATCATCTATACTTTGTATTAAGTAGTAGATATTTAAGTTACAAATGTTTCAGAATGTATTTGTGTATCCTCATAGTAAAATGATTGTTTTCTTAATAAACTCCATTTTAGCGTTGTGCTATGTTATTTTTCCAGATTAGACTATGCATTGAAAGCATATTACAGTACGGACAAGGATCCAGTCTACCCGTTACATATGATGTCTGATTAGGCTTTATCATTAAGTAAAAAAGTTTAAATAGTGACTGCACCAAAATTCATTTTTTGTGAACATTCCAAGTGCTGTCCATGCATGCATCACGTGCAACTTTACGTGAATACTAAAAAATAAAAAAGGTACCTGCAGAATGGCAGCAAAGCATAGCATTAAGACATTCCAGTTGTATTACTCTCGTTATGCTAGGGATAAATATAACAGATAGGTGGTGCCTTTGGTGAAAGATTCAGTGCTAAATGAAAGCCATTAGCAATGGCACAGGTACGAATATCTTGCCTTATGGTCTTAAAGATTCCTAAAACTGAGCAACGCCCATAAGCTGCATGTACAATCAGATGGAATGATAGTATATATATATATATATATATATATATATATATATATATATATATATATATATATATATATATATATATATATATATATATATATATATATATATACACACACAAAAATACATACATAACTTTCAAGCAAGCAAAAGATAATGGAGAATGGACCTGATTGACTATTGCATTTGACATCAAAAGCAAGTATGACACAGAAAAATGCATAGTTTGAGGCTTGTCTCATCTCAATTGGCTTATGCATATTCACATAAGACAACATTGACCTGTCAAAAAGACAACAGACAAGCAAGTGAAATCGTAAATCAAATGAATAGAAGTTAAATAAACCAACCAATCATTAGTCAAAATGAATTAAGAGATTATTATAATTATTATTCCATTTTCTAACACAAGCCCGGAGCAGACATTAAGTTTCAAACCATTTAAAAATGGTATTGAAAAAAAAATGGTATTGAAATCTATGCCGTTCTGCATAGATGTATAGATGTAGGTCGGTATAGATCTATATATCTATACATTTCTCTTCACTCCCATATTTATCTGAATATCTATCCATATCAGTATATTGTATATCTACATCCATGTGTATATATCTATACATATATGTATCAGTATCTATCGATATCCATCTCCATCCAAGAAACATCCATGCGAAGATATCTATATCTCAATTAATAAATATAATATATACATATATAACCAAATGGTGTTACTTACGGTCTCCTTTCTTGATAACCACAAGTACCTCGGTACGCTGCCTTACAACTTCCTCGCGTTTACAAGTTTGAACATGTTCCTGGAGAATGAAAATGTCACATGAAACTTAATTTGGTAATGAAAATCATACTTCATTAATCTTCGACTACCTTGACAGTAACCTCTCATTTCCCCAGGTGTCCATCATGCTCAACACAGTACACGTTCCCACAATATTGTTTATCCTTTATATAAACAGCCATATGTAGCTAATTTAAGCTTGATCTTCTAATTGCCCCAAAAATAAAAAGTGGTTTATTTTCTGTATTTTAATAATCTAACATCTTCCAGAGTTACAAATGGAGAAAGCTAAACTAGACTTTCAAAGCTTGCATCTGGTCAGAGTGGTATACATAGTAATAGTTTGAAGACCGCAGCTTTACTAATACATTAACATGGAAGGAAAAGATGCAGTCAGATATTTAGATTAACTGATTAATTTTCATATGAAAAATGTAGATTCCAGTCTCGATTTTCAAATATTCACTAAATGCTCCATTATATATAGCTACATACAGGCAACATTACGTATAAGGATGCCGATTGGTAAGGTCATCGTCCCGTCTGGATTTCAACTTGTTGTGATTAGAGGAATATGTGCTTACATCTTCCATATTGTATGTCAATGTATCAAAGCTTTCATCTTAAAACTACCAATGATATGGGGAACTGCAAGACTTATTTTGACTGCCTATTAACATCTCCAAGATCTGACTCGACATATTTATAACTCTCCTCTGAATGGGAAACGTTCACATCCAAATCATTTAAATGATGAATATATTAAAGTGTCACTAAAAGAAAACACCATTAAATATTCATGTGGGAATTCTGAAACTAAAGCATAATATTTATAATTGTTTCTCATTTTAGTGTTAAGCTTAAATCAGTTTCCTGTGTCACAAAAATGTCAAATTATTTACATTTTTACAACACTTTCTAGACTGATAGCAAGTATGCAAATTTGGCGTAAGTTATTTACAACACCAAATATCAAATGGTAAGTAGGATATGTATTCAGATTTATTCTCAAGATGCAAATTGGCAACTACTTGACCTAAAGACACTTGTGTAGTAATGTTATCAGGCTTAGCCAATTTTTGTATCTGATCAGGACGATATAAATGGTCTTCCTGAACCCTGCCTGATAAGAAATAAACTGGTCAGTCTGCTTGTTGATCCCACACCCAGGGTAGATTTTAAATTCAAGGCGTGTTGAACAAAATGGTATTCAAAAAAGGAAAAGTACAAATCTATAACTGTAATATAGTGTGGACGCTCGTGCAAGCTTACAAAACAAGCTTCCAATTTTGGTTTGGATGCAGGACTAGCATTTGCTTTAAAGAGCTTTACATTAGCGGTTAACGTGCTAAATGTGACAAGGAATCGAACCAAGATGCTTTCGAGGTTATATAAATCCAAATTGATTGACTTCCAGAATTTAAAAAGGGACAACATATAGATTACTGGTGGGAATTGATATTGTGTCAGAATGTTTTTTATGCAGAATTTTATTGGCCCATAAGGAGAATCGTCCTTCAATATCATGAGCGGTATTATTGTGTATATCATCAAAATATTCTAGGGATGTTAGAATTTACTGTAAAACATGAGCAATTATATGATAAACGTTTGTTTATGGAACATGTACTAATTCAAAACAGCACAACAGCATCATGGTTTGTATATTAAAATAGTCTGCAGTACAACAGTGACATAAGGCAGGCACCTAGCATTTATTCTTTTCATAATTAACGTCTCAGATTGATGCTTTTCTTCAATTTTGCATCTTTTCCACACTTGAATTTTGTAAATGCTGGATAATATTTTGTGTATGTGTTCAGATTCCTGTGCATATGTTCCAGGCTTGATACTTGATTTTTAAAATCGATTATTTAGTGTTGAGCCAGATTCTGCACATGTTGTATATACTGTATATAACCGACAAAAGGCCTTATTGTATATTAGCTCTAACTGAGCTACCTTCTCTAAATAAATAAATAAATAAATAAATAAATAAATAATAATAATAATAATAATAATAATAATAATAATAATAATAATAATAATTTTTATTATTATTAAATACAGCACTAAGAGCACCTGACTTTGATCATTACAAAGTTCACAATCATTCAGTAAAAGTTACAGAAGTGTAGTAATTGAAGAGAATGCTGAATATAAATAATTTTTCAGTATGTTGCATTTGCATTCTGGTTCTAATCCATGTGGATTTTGCCCATTGTGATAAGAATTTTGACCTGCTGCAGGACCATGAAAGTAGCAAAAACGTGTTTTATACATACTGTAATTTTGGCCTGTAATATATAGCTTTTAACTTTGTATACCTGAAATATGCTGTTTTGCCACTTATAATAAGAACAATAGGAATAAATATTTATACCTCTTAGGAATTACCATTTATCGAAATGGATGAATATTTCAGATTGAAATGTAAAATTTGGCACTAAAGAAACATGGGCGTTCTGGATATTTTTAAAAATTTATTTTGTGATAAACAAAATTAACAATATATTAATGTAATTATTTGCTTCATTATATATTTTTGATCTAATGTATTTTTGCCAGGGGTGTCCTAGGACACCTCAGACATCAGACATCTTAGTAAAAAAACCTTGGACATTTATCAAAAGTTTGTCTGTAAATAGACACTAACCTTGGAAAGTCAGTTACTAATACTGGAATATTCGTCCTAGGAAACCTCGGACAATGTACAGCCGGGTGTTTTCTTCCTGCAAGATCTATCCTAACAGATAAACTGCAGATGCCTCTCCTCAGTTTAAAATGGCCGACTTTTCTGGCTATTGGAGTTATTTAATAATATAGGCAGGATGATCACTTACAAATGTGATTTTCACACGTTATTTTTCTGCAAAATTTGCATGACCAGAAATAATCATACTAGAATAGACAATGTTATGGGTTTCACTCAATGGGACAATCTAATAGTTCGTCATTCCATCTCAACTCACAGGAGGAGACCAGACATTCCGTTGATCTCTTCTCCCTTGGAGTAGCAATTCCCTCTTGCTCCAGAGGTAGTGACCGGCAGTTCCTATACCCTTCCATAGAAAAGGAGTCTGGAAGAAGAGGGAAAGATTTTGGGCAAGCATGTCTAATCATCTTCACCAGCAGGCTGCATGCAGTTTTCACCTTGTGCAGTCTACAGTAATATATCCATTTCTTTTGAAAATATGCATAATTAGTGATATTAAACTGTTTTTGCTAATCCAGCCAAACGCCTTAAGCATATTGTATCGGAAACAAGCCGAAATCTGTTAAATGCACCGGATCACTGGCGTGCCCAGTTCACTATTCCATGGTCCGAATAGGAGACATGGCCGCCAAGTCACCACATTTAATGGAGTCCCCAAGCTCTATAGAACTCAAAGTGAGGTATCGACCGAAATGCTTCCCTCAGAGCAGTTCAACAAAGTTATGAATACTAAATGTAAACAAAAGGGTTACTGAACCAACTGCTTCCTCAAGATGGGTACTCGAATCCCGATACACATTGATGAACGCATATCCAATATGTTTTGAACAGTACTATATACATAAAAACCTCTAGTCTTCAGTGATTACCCATTGGTACTAGTAACAGCCTGGCGTATGTTACAGAAACTTGATGTATTTCAGTCTCCATCTTGTACCCTGCGTTTTTCAAGGTTAATTTCCCTGAATCTACAGAATGTATATTCATCCTATGTTGAAAATGTTTTAATCATATCTTTAGAATTATCAAATATTATAACTTTATGCTGCACCCATTTCCTGTAAATATTGGCATTAATGAAACAATAATTTGACATGTTTGTCCTAAAAGATTGGAAGCAGGACAGATCAGGTGTCCACTCACGAGGGGTAATGTCGTACAAAAACTTGTCAGTGCTAAGGAAAGTAGCTGGGTAGAGGTGTCTGCTGTTGAGGGAGCCAAGTAGAAGAGGACCATTGTGCAATAATGAAAAAAATAGGACATACATTACACTAGTTACTATTACAAATATGAAATAGGTACCACATTGCAATTCATTCACTCGAACCAGCACAATTAGCAAAACTGGATACGTCATTAAAATAAAGCAAGAAATGGGAAGAAAGTAGCAACATAGAAAAAGATACAATTGACACCAGAATCGTCAAAGACAGACAAGTTAATGATAAGATAGGGGTCCCAGAGATATAAGTAAAAGCGCAAGGATATTTTGACTGCCAGACTTGCATTATGTTGATTTTTATTCTAGACTTACAATTGCTAAATGGCAGAGAGGATAATTGCTTTCACATGCGGACTGGCACCAGGAAAAGGTATAGCAATGCAAGAATAACTAGTATTTTATCAGTACTGCTTAAAATAACATTTTTCATCATTCTTTGATGGCCGGATTTTACATGGAACAGAATTTAAATCCTACATTATTATAAATGGGCATTGTATTTGAAAGAAAATATACTCTGGATATTCATTTTCCAATCTCAAGAGCTCTGTAGTATAGTAACTAATGGGAACCAAAATATTTAGATTTGTTGGTTCCTACTAACAACGAATTAAAAAACTTTATATATATATATATATATATATATATATATATATATATATATATATATATATATATATATATATATATATATATATATACTGAGAACTGTGTTTGGAACAACAATGAAAAAATACTTTTTTTTACGTATATAATATACATTACTAAGGCTCTAATCTAGCTAAAGTTTGTATAAATTTTTCGAAGTTACTCCTTAAATGATATTGTACATTAAATGTATCATTCTTGTACTTCTGGCGTTACAGATATTGTCTAACGTAGAGATCTTAAATAGTGAATGAAAAACAAGTTTGTAAATTTAGAAGTTTGCAACATTAAAACTTTACATTTTTCTATAGAAAATGTAGTAGAATTCGTCAAATTTGGACTAGTAAATGTATTATTTGAGATATTTTCACTAAATATTGATCCTCCTAAATTTTGAAATCAAATTAATTTTTGCTGACCAAACAAGAATAGATTTTAGATCTCAATTTCAGAAACTGTATTTGAGTTGTTTCGTGAAACTGGGGTCTGGTTCAACAGTACTCCGGACAATGGACGGAAAATAATGTTGGGTCTGGTCCTACAGTACTCAGGATAATGGACAGAAAATAATGTTGGGTCTGGTCCTACAGTACTCCGGACAATGAACTGAAAAAAAATGCTGGGTCTGGTCCTATAATGCTCAGGACAATGGACGGAAAATAATGCTGGGTTTGTTCCTACAATACTCAGTGCAATGGACGGAAAATAATGCTTTGTCTGGTCCTGCAATACCCAGGACAATGGACTGAGAAATAAAAACGCTGGGTCTGGTACTACATTACACATGACAATGGACTGAAGAGCACTGGGTCTGGTTTACTGTACTCGGGACATTGGACTGAAAATAACGCTGGGTCTGGTCCTGCAGTGCTCAGGACATTGGACTGAAATTATCGATGGGTCTGGTCCTGCAGTGCTCAGAACAATGGACTGAAAAAACGCTGGGTAAGGTCATGCAGTACCCAGGACAATGGACTGAAAATAACGCTGGGTCTGGTCCTGCAGTGCTCAGGACATTGGACTGAAAATATCGATGGATCTGGTCCTGCAGTGCTCAGAAAATTGGACTGAAAACAACGCTAGGTTAGGTCATGCAGTACCCAGGACAATGGACTGAAAATAATGCTTGCTCTGGTCCTGCAGTACTCAGGACATTGGACTGAAAATAACGTTGGGTTTGGTCCAGCAGTACTCAGGACAATGGACTGAAAATAACGCTTGGTCTGGTCCTGCAGTGCTTAGAACAATGGACTGAAAATAACGCTGGGTAAGGTCATGCAGTACCCAGGACAATGGACTGAAAATAACGCTGGGTCTGGTCCTGCAGTGCTCAGGACATTGGACTGAAAATATCGATGGATCTGGTCCTGCAGTGCTCAGAAAATTGGACTGAAAACAACGCTAGGTTAGGTCATGCAGTACCCAGGACAATGGACTGAAAATAACGCTGGGTCTGGTCCTGCAGTGCTCATAACAATGGATTGAAAATAACGCTTGGTCTGGTCATGCAGTACCCAGGACAATGGACTGAAAAAAATGCTGGGTCTGGTCCTGGAGTGCTCAGGACAATGGACTGAAAATAACGCTGGGTCTGGTCCTGGAGTACTCAGGAGAGAGAGAGAGAGAGAGAGAGAGAGAGAGAGAGAGAGAGAGAGAGAGAGAGAGAGAGAGAGAGAGAGAGAGAGAGAGAGAGAGAGAGAGAGAGAGAGAGAGAGAGAGAGAGAGAGAGAGAGAGAGAGAGAGAGAGAGAGAGAGAGAGAGAGAGAGAGAGAGAGAGAGAGATTCTATTACGTCAGGAATATAAACTGCCACACTGCAGATATCGTAGCGATATGACTGAAACGTTTTTAAAGCTCTATATAACAACCCACCCCCACTTCATTAGAATTCTTCTGACAATACTGGCTTTGTGACAAGGCTGAAAACCAACTTTGTAATTTCGAACGTTTGCACAAGGAAACTTTTACTTTTTTGCAACAAGTGGAGAAACTTTTGCATCTTATTTAAATAAATTGCCTGGACTTTTTAATATTTTGCTGCCTGATGAAATTTCAAGTGACAAATTCATTTCTACAATTTACGAATAATAAAGAATTTAACAAGCAAGTTCAGGAAGAAAATTAGAGATGTTTTCTTTAAAGCCGATCTTGTTCTTTTTTTAAAAAAAATGTCTGCTCTTTGGACAATTCAGTAACGTTCCGTCGTATTTCTTGCCTCCTCACAGTGATACACTCAGACAAGGAAAAGTGACATGTTATCAGATATTTATAAAAAAGAGTTACTTCCCTTGCAATGTTTATTGCCTTTTCTTGTCATGTGATATCGCTTTTCTATAGCTTTGCAGGTAAACATAGCTTTAAAAATAAACATTGAACAGTCTTAGTGCTGGCGTAGTCAAGTGGTTACTTCGTTTGATAAACATTCAACTTTCACTTGGAATATGTGGGTTCAATCCCCACAAGAACCACTGACGCTGACCACGCACTATTTTGCTTTATTCCATAGATGTTAATGGTATCTTAGAACATGGAACACTGCATAAATTTCAACAGTTATATCTGCATGTACTCGAATTGGGATATATCACTACAATGATCACACTAATGGTTGCTAAACATTTGGCCCTTTTAAACAGGATTGTTATATCATTTGTATTGGATCTAATTTGCTGGGATAAAATATAGTTACTCCTCAGAGTTACAGACGGGCCTGTCAAAGGATGTTCCACATTCTTATTCCATTTAATATATATTTATATTTTTCAGCACACGATAATTCATGGCGGCCAGTATTAATGGTGGAGGAAGAAACCGAGAAATCACCAGAAAGAATCACCGACTCACAAGAAGCTACTGGCAAGCTTTCTCACATATCCACATTCGCCGAATCCTAGACTCGAACACAAGCAGACAGAGGTGAGATGGCAGTGATCCGTAACGGGCAACGCTTTAGACCACTCGGCCACTCGGGGTTCCTATATATATGTATATTGCTACGACCATGCAGGTTAATTAATTGTGTGTTAAAATTTAGATTCTTTATATTTCATTTTTGTATAACTAAAAATTATATCTTATTAAGATGATGATCATATTCATAGGGTCTGACGTTTTGAGTGAAACATGATGTTTATTTAGAACCTAAATATAACTCATAGGTTTCGTAAGCAATAGTTTTAGATTGATAAAAAGGCTAGATAGATGATTGGTTGTGACCGATGTCATACACTTGTTTATGCTTTGTAATGCTGGTGAAATTTCGAAATCACCACGCGTTCCTCATGCGTATGTACCAGAAATGATGTTTTTGTTCAGTTTACTTACTCAGTTGACTGTGAAATAGTCGGTCAGTCAAATTTTATAACCTTGTAGAGTCGTATATATACCTTGAAGAAAGGTATTCTTTTCTGGTGCTAAAAGGATTTGTTTATTTGTACTTCTAAAGAACGAGATGTATATTGTTGTGGATCTGTAGCGCGTCTACTTGTTAAACAATAATTATTTTCTCTTGATAACCACACAACTGGCTTTCGGCAATGACATTTGGAAAAATTATTTGTAAATAGTGAAAATTTTGGACATTTGAGTAAAAAATGTGTCAGACGTCGTCATCCACCATCTTGGAACGCAATTGAGATTCAGATTTGCTTTATTTAGAACTGTTTGTTGATAGGATTTGTATGTTTCTCACAACTGAAGGACACATATTTGGACATTCTTCGTAAATCGCAAGTCTTATTTCATAATTTTACCTTTCAACCGCGTTTTCTAGAGAAATAAAGTATATTTGTTAAATTTACAAGCATCACTCTTTTGTTTCTGTTACTTTGAACGAGCCGATACGCAACTATATATATATATATATATATATATATATATATATATATATATATATATATATATATATATATATATATATATATATAATGTGCGTTTATGTGTGTGTGTGATGTGATTATGATTTTTAACGTAGCTTTACCAATTTTTCAGTCATATTGCAATGATATCTGCATTGTGGCAGTTTATAGTGATTTCTAGGACTGGGTATTATGTCCGAAGACATGTTGCATGGTGTCCCACCCAGTCACATTATTCAGACACCAGGCCGAACAGTCCTAAAACTAACCTCTTAATGCTGAGCGTCAAGCGAAACAGCTGTTAGTACCATTTTTTTAAGTCTTTAGAATGACTCGACAGGGAATCGAATCGACCTCCTCCCGCATCTGAGGCAGACGTTCTAACCACTAGGCCACCGGAGCGGTATATATATATATATATATATATATATATATATATATATATATATATATATATATATATATATATATATATATATATATATATATATATTCGAACTCACCAACTCGCGTTCGTGATAATGGTCAGTGCCAAGTCCAAAACGAGCTACAGATATAACTATTCAGCGGAATGGTCGCAACAAATTTAGTCTAGTGGAATAAATAGTATGAATGCATTTTTCTTGCATATTATCTTGTGTACGTCCAGAATTGAGCATGGACATTAAGTGCAAAAAGTGCAAATTACCATGACCGCTCATGCCAGTGACTTGAAGCTTACATTTGGAGATCAGATGGGGGTATTTGAATGACATAATCAACTTTGGTACTGGTTTTGGATACAAGAAAATACGCCACACTGAATTAAACAAAGGAAATGTATTGGAGGATCTGTTGTGGTTAGGAAGACTACAGGCTGGCGTCTAATTTCAATAGACTTTAATAATACTAAAAAAAGAAACCTGTTAAAACCTTTTTCTAGGAGATATACTCTATATCCAGTGCTTTCATTCTTCACTAAGGTCTCAATAACAAAATTTTAATGGCGGGCAAGGGATAGTTTTCTTTTTAACTCCAAGTATGTTATAAAATATATAGTAAATAAATAAAAGTAGTAACAGTGTAACTACTACGCTCTGACAATGGGATTCACCATCTCATGATTATGTATATCAATGCATGTAGTATATGAGAGTGTAAAAAACTGCCTTAGCGATTATTACAACACACTTCAGCAAAATGTGTTTTATCAAATTTATTCCCTCAAACGCTACTGTTTTATAATAATAATAATAATAATAATAATAATAATAATAATAATAATAATAATAATAATAATCATCATCATCATCATCATCATCATCATCATCATCATCATCATCATCATCATCATCATCATCATCATCATCATCATCATAATAATAATAATAATAATAATAATAATAATGATAATAATAATAAAAACGAGGACTTTATATAGCGCCTAATCTTTAGAAGCTATAAGCGATTTACATTTGACAACGCTTAAAAAGAATAAAAAGCATATATAATGAAATGATGACAAAATAAAAAACAAATACCACACAAATTAGAAACAGATAAAAACATGCTGTAAATGTTTAAGGTAAGGATACGGTTAAATGATACATTATTAGGTCATTATGCCTGCACTTGCAGTTGAAAAAGATGGGTTTTAAGGGCGCTCTTGAATGAGATCACTGTATTTTTTGAGTCGAAGTTCAGTGGGCAATTAGTTCCACGTTGCTGGGCCCTGGTATGCAAAAGAACATTGTCCATATGATTTTATCTACATAGCGGGAATATTGAGAATGCGCGTGTCAGAATAGGAGCGTAAGCATCTTGCAGGTGTATACACATGGGTGAGGTCAGACATGTATGTTGGACTGGAGCCCGTCGGTGAAACGAAGCACTGAACAAATTTTGTGTTTAATTCTGGATCGTATGGATACCCAGTATAGGGTACAGAGCAGCGTAGAGGCAAGCTCTGATCATGGTACTCTGAGGATGAACCGAGCAGCAGTGTTTTGAACTTTTTGAAGTTTCCGAAGTAGCTATTGAGATGAACCAGATAGAATTGAATTACAATAGTCCAGTCTTTAAAGAACTAAGGAACACAGGAGTGTTTTAGTGGCATCAACTGACAGATACTTGCGAATGGAGCTGATGCGTCTCAGCTCAAGATATGCAGACCGGCATATGTTCATGACATGTTGATGCAAAGAGAGAGTACTGTCAAGAGTGACACCAAGGTTTACACTTTTGTCCCTCGTGTTTCTTTCTTTCTACCCTCTCACTGAATCATTGTCGGAAAATGGGAGGAAGGGTATTGGTATTGATATTCAATTTTGATGTTGCTTTTTGCAGTCGTTGATGCTGTAGAATACCAAGCATAATTAGGACAGCTTTATTTTGAACATATGAGATGAAGCTGGGTATCATTGAAAACAAGTAAATTTCAGATAATTAGTTTTTTCTTCTGCAAAACACGAGATAATCAATTAGGAAGTGTTTTTCATCAATATTTAAAGTCTGGACGATGCAGATGATATAAATTTGGCATCTTTTGTAATATTGCTTAAAGATGTAAATGGAAACGTTCTTTCTCACAAAAATCTAAATGCGGGAATCTTTAAGAGCATATGTAAATATACTTCGTCCAATATTATCACCGGAAGAACTAGTGATAAATCTGGTATTTTGCTGGCCCCAGTACATGTTATCAATAATATCACGAGCATAGAATTGTTTGCAAATGCCGTCGACCGTAGTATCAGTTAACATTGAACTACCTTTTCTTCTATCAATTTAATTGATATTTTGAAACACTTCGTTTAGAATTATAAGACTTTAAAAAGATTTAATAGCAAGTTCATTAGCTTTAATTTGGATCAACCATTTCCTCTCTGCTTTACTGAATGGCTTGTGTGCAATATATAAGCATGAATTTGCTTGTGTCTGACATACAGTCTATTTATGGCTTTGCATATAAACATATCAGCTTTAACAGATAACATTCGCGTTCAATTTTAGTGCTGTCGTAGCCAAATGCTTGCATTGCTTTTCCAGCTTTCAACAGACATCTTACTTTTTTGGGTTCTAAAAGGAGCATGTGCATGCACTTGTTAGTTTATTGCATAACTCATTCCATGAAAGGAGCAGCAGAGAGGGTGAATCCTACAACAATATATTTGCGACAAAATCGATTAAAGCCTCAGAATGCCAATGGAGCCTTCCTACGAAATCTCATATTTTAACCAAAAAAAAATTAAAGGTCCCATCTTAGCGATTTTGTCGTGAATACATTGTCATAACCACACTCAAATTGCTGCCATCTACGTCTACAAATTTTTGCGACAAAATCGATTAAAGCCTCAGAATGCCAATGGAACCTTCCTACGAAATCTCATATTTCAACCAAAAAAAAAATAAAGACCCCATCTTAGCGATTTTGTCGCAAATACATTGTCATAACCACACTCAAATTGCTGCCATCTACGGTCGCAAATATGTTGTCATTTCACCCTCTCTGCTGCTGATTAATAAAAATTATTTAACCGATATTTGTTAGCTTTTCACAAACAGACTAATCGATAATACTTCACCACGTAGATCAATTAAATTATTTGACTGATCGGTGAGTGTAAAATTAATTCTAGTTAGTGAATCATTTTGACATTGCATATAGACTGGATTAGTCGGATTCTCAACAATTAAAAATCCGGGGGGTGCTGTTGGTGAAAATGAATAAAGAATGTAACCCTGTCGGGCTTGATTTGATTGTTCCATATTAATTTGATAACTTCCTTCGATTACATCACACGTTAAATTAAGTGCGATCACCGATGAAATATCCACATTGTTCGGTGCGATATGTCTACCGTCGCCGTCGGGAGAATTATTATAAGTGAGGATAATAGGCTTCGGCTGGCTATCTTTCCATGATTGATAGATTTTATTAAATCCTTCGTCGATGGCAGTTCTGAGTTTTTTCTTTAACTCGGGAACGTTATATCCTGGTAATTTATAATTTGGATTTTCATTTATATTTTTTTTATAATCTTGAGCTGAGCTAGTTTTTGAAATCGGGCTATTTTCATCAGTGAAGAGATTAGTAATCCTCGAATTAAATATTTCCATGTCATCGATGATTTTATTACCCGCGGAGACTACACTAGTAAACTCAGCTTGTGTAAGAAAGCCAGATCTTAACGAGGGTAATAACGACAAAAAATCATTATTCATTCTATCAAGGATGTGATCTTTAATATCTACAAATGTTGGACTTGTTTCATGTATTTCCAGAATTTCACCTTCCTGTGGGATATAATCATTAAAAAATGGAATTCTCCACACATCTTCACCATATTGATTCTTACGTCGATATCTTTTTGTGAAGTTTATATCCTCGAATTTTTTATATCCTTTTGATGGATTTTCAGGTCCTATTTCATCAGTGACATAATCAGATTTTACAGGCTCGGGCGTGTAATTACCAGCACTTCTAGGTGGATCTTCGGGCCATCCTAATACTGTTCTTATTGAACTGTTATAAATATCTACAACGTACCCAGGAGAGCCTATTTCAATTGTAGATGATAGTGTTGGTTCATGAACTGTTATCGCAATTTTTGATTCTTTTTTAGTAATGGATTTTATTCTACGTTGTAATTCATTATTAATTTGCTCAATTTGATAGGACCCAGTTGGTATTGAAACAACGTTCCAATCTGGAGTGTCATCTTTTTTATTCCTATATGCAAATACCAGGGAATTATTAGGTCTCTGACCGCCAAATGGAACCGATCTGATATTAGGCCAACTATGATACACTCGTAATTTTGCCAATGCGATTTCCTTTACTGAAACAGGCGAGGGAAAATTCACACTGAATTTAGGGTTTGTTGACGATATTGATATCATGCTTGTTTTCCGCGGAGTGGTATTTTCTGCTATCCGCTGAAGTAGTTGAATCTCTTGCGACATTATTATTATTATTTACAATGTCTAATTTTGCAATAGATGAAAAAACGCTAGCGTTTTTAATCGTAGTATCATAAATACGTATCATCGCGGAGAATTCGTCTTCGGTAATTATCGTATCATCAATCGATGATGACATCAACGAGGATAATTGTGAGTAACCGTTAGATACTGCTTGATGTTTTACTATATAGTCGTTAAGTTTTTCTTGAGAACACGATGATATTTTTTTAGTAATAGCATTTGCAAGTCCAGCAAATGTTGTCACCGCGGAAATAGCAATTGGGACAGCAATCGGAGCTACCATTGTTACTGAAGATAGTATAATACCAGCACCGGCCATTATACCAGATACCGAGTATACTGTAACATCAATTACGGTAATTCTCCTGCGATACTTTTTAATTTTTATTTCATATTCATCAATGAGTGTTTTGAGTTTTGTTAAGAAGTCTTTGACGGTATCATAGCGATATTGCGATGATGGAATCATATTATTTTAAAACCTCAAGTGGTTTTTAATTGTTTAAAATTCTAATTTAGATCAGCTACAAACTCCATGTACCATACAAATGATGTCTTATTTAAATTAGGATCAGTGCTTGTTATTGTAAACCGTTTGTATTCACCCACGTCAATAGTCGTTGAAATCACGTTGTTGTATCCATATGAAGTCGATGATGATATATTAAACTGATTCAGTGACACTATTGTTAATCGATAAATACCCTTGTTTGACACAGTGAGGGTTACTGTATTCTTTTTAGGTTCCCAATCTAATGATCCAGAGAGAACTGTGTATATCATATTTATGATATTTCTCTCATGAGGAATCTTTATTCTTTCAAGTAGCGGAAGATTGTCTGTTTTAAATTTTGTAATATCCTCGATAGATTTTTTAATACTATTAATGCTATCTCTAATAATACTAAATCCAGCATCATTAATATTTTTAATACTAGCTTTAATTTCATCAAAATTGGATTTAATTTCAGCGAGAGATGGAGAGGTTACCGCTGGTGTTCCAAAGAATTTATTGATAATATTTCTACGAAGGGAAGTATATGTTGTTATATGTTTTTCAAGTTCTTCATTTAAATTTTTTAATGCATCTGTGATTGTAGAAACAAATACACCTGGTTTGAGTTTTCCATCATTTGAATATAACACTATTGTATCTTCAACGACGTCACGTCTTCGTATTAAGACATCATCCAATGAAACATTACTAGATTTCAATTTGCCCTGGCGATCTTGAAATACAACTATTTCCCCAGGATCTACACTTGACAAATTTAATGTCTCGGCGATTTCATCTTCGATTATTTTTTTTACACTTTCGACAGCGAATTTGCTATCGGTTTCTGTTTTTTTTGATTCTGATAAAGGTCGTCCCCAAATATCAATCATTATACGAAAATGCTACGTTTTTCTAAATCATAACGCTATCGTTTTTGCCATTGCCTGCTAGTATATTCATTAACAACAACTTGTGGTGGTTTTCTTGGAAATTTAGATATCTCTGCAAGGAAGTTTAATACCTCACGACCGCATATCGGTGGATCATTTAACTGTTGTGTTGGTAGCGTGGAATAAAAAATTGGAGATGACTTTGTTATTGTGGATACATATCGCATGAATTCTTTTGGTGGAGCTAATCCATATGAATCAAAATAGACAATTCCACGTGGATCAATTGCATATGCGACCCAATGAGTTCCTTTTCCGCTGCTGTTATCGAGATTGATAATACCCGTTTCATTTTTCATTGGTTTTGACGGTAATTGATCTCTCATGAAAACTCCTCTAAAGTTTTTTATTGATAATGATTTTACAGCATCAATTAAATCAAAATTGGACATTGGTGAAAATCCAAGGGATTTTTCCACTAATAAGCCGTTCCTGGTATTCTTAGGCCTGTGCCCTTGTACCAATTGTGTGGAGTTCCTGGTAGTCTTAGACCCTTTCCTTTTTTTTTATAGCCTCTCCCAGTAGCTTTTTTCAGGGCCATTCCTGCAGCAGTACCAACGGCTCCTAACGCTGCCGCCTTCGCAACCGCTGGGGCAGCCGCTGCAATCAATGCTGGAATAGCAGCTAACAGCGGGAATATTCCACCCGATTTTATCATACTGGCGATAGCTGCTTTCGAAAAATCAATTTGAACTCCTCGTTTGTTCTTTAGCGCATCATTGAAATGTTTTATTTGACGATCTGTCAATGATAATTTATGTGCACCACCGGACATTTGAGTGGGTTTCAGCGTTATTGTAGTTCCACATTCTTTAGCCGACTTTGATTTCAATTTCTTGACCTGACCATCAGTCAACTGGACATTAACAATACTATATGTCATTCTATTCTAAAATGTAATTTACACTTTCAATTGATCTTATTGTGAAAATCCTAACTACATGTTTGTAAAATCAAATGATTTTTGAAAACATTACATGTTTTCCACTGGTGCATCAATAAGTCTCATTCGTCCGCCAACTCCTTCTAACAACATTGATTTATCACTGAGAATGACAGCAACTGCTCTATAATCGGCTATACCAGCAGGGCGTTGTAACCGAGCTTGGAAGTATATATCAACAACAGATTGTCTCATCATGTCAAGATGTTCCAATGAAAAGTAATAAATCGGATAGTGTTTTTCAAAATCAATTTGCGATATTTGCAAACCAGTATCAACATTTTGATCACGACCCATATACGACAATATTCTATGATATACACGAGCTATGTTGTTGTTTTCATAATTAAGATGTACAATCTCTGCTGGCTCTTGTTGTCCGTTTATTCTCAACGAAACTTCACTTACCCCTAATTTATCAAATATCATATGACTAGATAATTGTCGACCCACTCGATTTGCATCCTGTAACGCTATAAAGATATGACGTGGAGCTGAAACACCTTGTTTTGATGCTAAGTGCCATGTAAATGTGCCATTTACATTATCCTGCTTCGTATCAGTCGTTGTTGTTAGCCAACTTAGCAATGATTTTCCACCTGTGTCCATAAACGATAGTAATTCTTGCTCTATTGTAACTGCTGGTGTCAAGACGGGTATCCATAAAGTCAATTTATTTAAAATGACTTTACCATCATCAACACCATCAGCATGCCAGATTGCATCATTGTCATTTTCTTTTCGCACTAACACGACTGTATGCTTTGCTCCATAGATGACTTTTCTGACATTTCTACAGAATCCGAATATATGATGTAACGGAATTGCACATGAAAACCGTCGATGTTGTCCTTTCAATGTTCCATTTCGTGTTGCAAATCCTAGATTGAAATTACCATTAACCCTTTTTAAAATGTCGAATTCAGCGACTGGTCTATCTTCACGGTCTAGATTAGCTGCGAGTTGTTGATCAGCTTCTGCAGTAGCTTGCGCAGTTCGTACTTTAATAAACTGAATATGGTCAGCATGTTCAGAAGTATCCTTAGCAAACATCATAGACGGACCAGCCGACCTTGTATAATCATCAGAATATCTCGCAAGTCCGATTATTGTTGTTGCAATATCAACATTTTGTTCTATTGATTCAATTTCTTTTCCATCAATGATATATCTTGCACTGTTAAATAGCGCCATAATGCCATTATTTACAAAACCAACTCGGATATTTTGGTCATTTCCATATGGTGTATCAGCTGCAACATTTGTTACAAGCTCTCCTTCTACTTCAATAAACGCCTCACACGGCAAAAAGTATCTACTTGTATCTTGAACTTGAAGTTCAACTCTCCCTCGTTGATTTGGCTCTCTTGCAGGATAGGCATAATACTGATAGTTAATTTTAGAATCATCTTTATTCACCGGTGCCGCCATATCAAACGCTGGATCAGCAATTTTTTTAAATGCCATTTATACTAAAACGTATCGTTTTTCTAAATCATTTTCTTTTTCGATTTCCTCCAAGACCGCTTCCCGCTATCATACTTGCAATATTACTACTATCTGGTGAAGTCATTGCTAATGATGCTAGTTTTTGTTCCACTGCGTTATTTATCACTTTACTGACATTTGCAGGCATCATTGTTGTTGAAGGTAGCGGTGGTGGTGGTTTTCGTCCGAATCTAGATTTCACCAATGACGTTATTCTATTCTTTGCGGTAGAAAAGGCCGTTCCTGCAAGATCTCCAACAGCGTTTATTCCCTTATTACGAATAACATCAATGGCTTTCATCGCTAATTGTTTAGCAATTGGTGCTACTTTTGGGGCTATTCTTGTGAATAAACCAGCCATGATATTTCCAAGGCCGTCACCGTAGTATGCCTTATAAACGGGTAATCTTGAGTTCACTACATACACGTTTGTTGGTTTATTGTGATTATAGTGTACTATCATCTTATTTGAAATGATTTTGTAATTTCTAAATGCAAGCAATTAGAAATTTCAATCGCTATAATAACCACTAAATTTTCCCGGAATTCCGTCCATTAACTCATCCAAGAGTTCTCGATACGTATGAATATCAATTATCCCACCTTGGAATAATCGTCTGCAAATATCAAATGCTTCATTAGTTATTTCGACTGAGTTATTTCCAGCTCGCTTACCTCCCATAAGAACCTCAAGTCGTGATATATCATTAATGATATTACTAGGACACATATGAGAATCATGATGAGAACTTCCATAACCCTCTCCTGAAGAACTTTCTGATTCGGAAACGTTTTGATTTTCTGGAGATTGTCGACCTCGACCTTTTTGTTGTTCTTTTCGTTGTTTTTGTTGTTGTTGTTGATCTAAAACATACTTATTAACTCCCATTTGAAAAGCTAGGCAATTCAAGTCACTCTTATTTAAATTTCCGGGTTCATTTTTATTAATTTTAAATAACCAATCCACCCATTGATCTCGTTTTATTGTGTTTTTTTTATACTCATCTTTTAAAAATTCCCTTCTGTTATAATAACGTTCGGCAGCGAATTTACCAAATAACACATAGTCTTCATTTTTCAACAATTGATATTGTTTGATTTCTTCTATAGCTTCATCAGTGAATTTCTCGTTAAAAGGAACACTTTTTTAACGGGGTTATCATCAATATCAATATTACCCATTTGTTGTATTTCTCGCTGAGTTTGTAACTCACCTGAAAGCTGTTTTATTCCCTCGTGAGTTTTTTCAGTTTCTGTAGCAATCTTTCCTAATACATCAATAATAGGTACTGCTCCCTCTTTAGGGATGTCGCCGTATATAGCACGTTCTGTTGCAAGTTTCATATCTTTAGTGGCTTTAGTTACAGGGGCAAAAAGTTGTTCGCTTCCAATAGAAAAGTCAGTCTGCGCTTGCTGTCTAAGTTGTAGTTTATCTCGCACGTTATCTCGAATTGGTATAAACTTTTTCAGTAATGCTAACCTCTCACGGGCTAGTCTGGTAGTTAATGCTTCTGATGTCATTATTGGAAATGCTAACGATTTTTCAATTGTCGGTTTCAATGCTTGCATCAATCAAACGTCTTATAGATTTCACTTTCAAAGCAATCTCTGACCGAACTTGGTACTGTTCCCCGAGTTTCTTTCTAATGGCTTCAACTATACTAAATAGCCGAATGAATAAATTAATATCATTGTTATACAAAGAAGCATTAACCGCTTTTTGGATTCTTTTTATCAGTGAATACATTTTAGGTAGAACATATCTTCCATGTTTCAATTGTATATCAATTTGTTCAAATTCATTCAAAAGTCTGTCTTCATTCAAAAATTCAGAAAGTACGATTCCTTGATTTCTTAAATTTGATATTTCTGTGATGATAGATGTAATATCTTGAAATTCCATTTATTATTATTACTAATGTATTTGTATCTTTAAAATATTTTTATATACAAAAAAACAAAACATATACAATGCCCGTCTCTTCCTCATTCGAGTTTCGAGGCAAGAAAGGGCACATACATTAAAGACTTATACAATACCCTAACCCCCCAATCGAGTTCAAGGGCGGGTTATATGGGTATTAGACGTGAAATCCAAGTGATTTCTTTACAAACATTGAACAATACATTACATATATACAATGCGATTATATAGGATATATACAATGAATGAATATTTACAATGCGATTCAATGAATGAATATTTACAATGCGATTCAATGAATGAATATTTACAATGCGATTATAGGTTATATATACAATGCGATTATATAGGATGGTTATATGATAGGATGGTTATATGATAGGATGGTTATTATGATAGGATGGTATGATAGGGACAGTACAGGACGATACAAACATGAAACGACGGGGCGGACCTACACCCAATCTGCCAATCAAAAGCAACCCAAGAAATTAACCCTGGTTGCAGTTGAAAAAATTCAACCACACCATGTCAATGGCGTGGGAGGTTTGATTGGCAAAGTGGGCTTCGTTTTAAAGCCCCAAACTTATTACGGCTCATATTATATATAAGGTGAACTAATACTGCAGTGTCAATGTGTAGGTGTGTATTTATTTTTCTAGCATTTCATAATGAATACTGTGTAGTAATTTCAATGGAAGCTAAGTATTTAAATAAAACATTAAAACAAGAAATACAACTGTTAAATAATAGCAATTTTTTTATTAATTTCTATAATATTACGATTAAATAATCGTAGTAATAATGGATTTACATGACAAGATAACTCCGTAATGGGGGATCCCTGTCAATTCAGGACCTGCTATTTCTTGAATCGAGAATGATATTTTTCTGAATTTTATTACACATAGCCACACTAAAACTAAACTACATGTAGCGCATTTTACTATTTTGACCTCACATACAATCTATTTTAATTTGTAATTTTAAAGTAATTTCATTTTCATACAAACGCTGTTAACGCCGTCTTTGTAATTGGGATTTTTAAAAAATCTATTAATAGAACCCTGGCCCAGTGTCTTGTCTTACACGCGCGCGTTCCGGTACAATAACTATATTTACTATGTGGCTGTTCCGGCTGTTCCAGTTATTGTCATTTACTCTTTTAATGCATATATACGTGAATATTGCGAATAAATATTGAAAAAAAAATATGTACACAATGATATTAACGCGCGAAACGTTTTTAGTGTTTTGCCCTATGGTAATTGATCTGAATGGTAAAATCATGCAAAAATGACTAAAATAGCATAACTCACTATTAAGAGTTATCTTGTAAATAGGAAAACTTTATTCTATGTCCATTTTTCTTTGAGATAGCTGTTTGACAAATCCCTTCAGCAACTTTTCGTACTGAAGGCATACATATTTCAAAATATTTTCCTGCAGCATTCATTGAATGAAAAACTCTTTCTTCATTCGTCGCTGTATCAAATGACTGTACTGGTCTCTTTCCAACTGACTTATAAGTCCCTGTCTTTCCTTTTTTTATATTCTCTCTTTGAGAAATACACTGTAAATTGGAAATCGCGTTATTTTGAATATTAGAATCAATGTGATCAATAACACAGCCATCTTTAATCGGTCCCATATAACACTCAAAGACTGCCCTATGACAGAGATATCCCTTTCCTCCAGCAGTAAATTGCAAGTATCCCTGATTATTAACAAAACCAATTGGTTTCTTTAGTCTACAGTGTCTAACAACACCATTACGAGATATTTCATAATTAACGAGTATTGGATGTGGTCTGAATTCTTGCTCCATTTATATATAATAATACTATTTGTCTAATTCATCATTTGCTTTAATTATAAATCTATTAATGTAGTCTTGAGGGGTTTTTATGATTTTGTCTTTGACAGAGTCATGGTTAGGGTCAATGATGGCGTTTTTTATTCGTTTATCATAATAACGTTTCAATTCTCTAAACCGCTTACCCCCACAATTGATACATAATTGTGATTTTCCTCTCACACCCACCCCACAATTTATGCATGGGGACGGGCCTGTCGAATTATTTCTGACACTCTGTAAGTGATATCCACAGAATTCACCTCTACACGATTTATTGCATGGGGTTACTGATCCAATCATAAGCCATTTGCAGTGATTCATTATATATAAACAAACTTTTCTATTTAAATACTTGTCTTATTTATATGAATGAAGAATTCAAGAGATTATCGGCAATCAAGCCTCGGAAAAATATTAAATTCAATCTTGATAGAACTCTCGAAGACGTACCAAAAGAGAGAATAACTAATAGAAGTCTGATTAGAAAAATACGAGATTGTGTTCATGAGTTTAAACAGGATGGTGCATCACACACTTGGTCAACATTTAGAATTGATGGTGTTGTTGATGCTAGAATGAATGATGAAACAGCAGCTATGATACTATCACAACTTGGCAATAAACGGTATTTTATCAGAGTGAAATTCATTATCAAATTAGAATCGGGCGAATATATTATAAGAGACAAATTTGTTCCAATTCTCAAAGATGGGACATCAGTCATTGTTAGCCGTTATTCCAGACCAGGGCTGTTAACTGGAATTGATAAACCATACTATGAAAAAGCGTATCCAGAAACAGCAGTCGTTTATGGGATGTATCCGTTAAATAACCCTGACATTGGAAAACTAGCACCAATGAAACAGTCAACGTCAGCGGAAAAGCCACTCAACTGTGTGGCACAAAGAGTCTTAGAACATTTTACAAATGCACTCCGTGGGAATAAATTAACCGATCTAAGACATAAAAAAATAGATCAATGGGAGCTAACAGTGAAAGAGAACGGAGCAACTATTTCCGATATAGCTAGATTGGAAAAGTCGTTGAGATTTCCGATAACCGTTTTAACGATAACTGGCGAAGTATTATACGAATCAAAATACAATAAAAACGGAGCTCCAATCAAAATTATTGATCATAACAAGCACGCATGGACATCCGCGGTTACAATATTCCCGCGAGACAGAACAGTGAAGTATATCCCAGAAGAATTCATCAAGGATGGTATTCTCACTGAAGAAAGATTATTCGATGCTATTGCTAGTTTGTGTAAAAACGACCCTGTATCAGTATGGCTACTTCATAGTTTTGAAGATGAAGAATGTCAATTCAATCAATTTGTGAAACCTAACGGTGAATTATATCGTAGTGAAAGTCTACATAATAGGATGAAAAATCTAGCAATAAGTCTCAGTGAAAACGCTAGCGTTTTTAATGAAAAATCTGAAGATTACGAACAGTTACTTACAAATTGTTTTACAATTCCATCAGTTGCAGCTCATTTTGCAAGAAAGAAAAATAATTGGAAACCAACACGAAAAGAGTTTTTACAGGATGTTCAATCCAGCTGTTTGGAATATTATCATGGCGGTCTATGGAACGTTAAGTACAATCGTGAGAGTATGATATCAGTTGATATCGTTGCCTGTTATCCAGGAAGTTTTCTAGGATATGGATTCGCTGGTGAGTATTTTAAACGGTTTGGACATCCCACACATGAAATGACTCGCGTTGCTATTAATGGACCACTGCCTGATTTTGATTTGACCGGTTTTGCTTGCGTAGTATCATTTGAATTCGCTGAAGGACTTCATCCGTGTTGTTATGTTTGGATTGGTAGACACATGGCTGAAAGGATGTGGTTACCAATAGTGTTATTGCGATATATGATTGATTGTAAAATGTTAGTTTCGTTGATTGTCAGCGAAGCGATTATCTCATATCGAAAACAAACCAATGTCTGGTTACCAGAACCAGAATGTCTTGATAGTATAATCGATAAGTCTAGAAAACATATTGATGCTGACGAGGAGTACATTATTGAATGGTCAAAAAAGATATTTAATCAACGAAATAATGAAGCAAAGGATCTCGGCCGAAGAATAATCGGTAAATTTACACAGGGTGGAAAAAAATTTAACTTTAAAAAACAATCCTCACGATTGATTATAGATGATGCCGAATACGACTTCGTTATTAAAGATGCAGTAGAGAAAAATAGATACGCAAATTGTAAAACAGCCTTCTTGTCCAATAAAACAAAGTTAGGTAGAATTGTTACTTACAGTGATGGAGAAAGCTCTGCATATCTACATTTGAGAGCTTCTATGCTGGGTTATGCATCTATCAATTTATTTGTAATGATAAATAGATTTCCTAGTATAGCAGTCAGAGTTGCAATTGATTCAATGTATGTCGATAAAAAATATATCAAAGAGATAACTAAATTTACTAATAGCGAAGAGACTTGGGGAACATGGCGAATTAAACAAGAAATACAACGCGATTATTCTGAATCAGCAGACGTTGAGATTAAAAGCAGTTACCTGAAGAACGATAATTCTATCAGTGAAAAATCTATGTCTAAAGCACCACCGATATCAGATCCAATTTGTAGATATAAAACAGTTTATTTAAACGGTTGTGGTGGATCTGGAAAGACATCACGTGCGATAGAATTATATCGAGAGAGAACGTCCATGATTGTACTCACACCAACCCATAGACTAGCGAGAGAGATCAAACAACGAAATGTTGAAGCTTGCACGTATCATAGTTTTTTTCGATACAAGGGCGATGCTTGGACTCCTGAGCGAATGGGTGAGAAATTTATTCCAGCGGTTATTATTTGGGATGAAGCATGTACTGTTTCAGAAGATGTATTAAAAATGTTTCTTGATTGGTTATTGCAAAATAATACAAAAATTATATTGTGCGGCGATCATGGTCAACCACCACCATTTGTTGGTAGAAGTCCACATAATTGGTTAAAAGGATTTGTTGATTATTACGAAGAAATTGATACTGACTATAGAGCACTCGATGAGCAGTTACGTGAGTTTAAAAACTAATTAGATTACAACCCGATAGAATTCAATGTGAAGTAGCGCGTGAAATAATTTCTGAAACACCTTTGAATGATTTTTGGGAAACATGGAAACCAAATGATTTTGTAGTAGCAAGTAGAAAGATAGTCAGAGACGCACTTCAGAAAAAGTTGTTTGAGCTACACAAGAAAAAATTCCCAACGTTTCCAGTGCCGTTGTGTTATAGACCATTGGATACACGAAAGCAGAATATTGAAGTTGAAATTCCAGGCCAGACGGAGAAACAGATTCTAGTGTTAAATGATATTGTGCTAGTTGATATCAATACTGTAGAAGATGCATTATACGCTGATAAATCACCATGGACGCTTGGTTATGTAACAACAATACACTCGTCACAAGGATTGACCATCACGGATACAATTGTTTGGATAGTTGATAATCGCATTGAATGGTCAAATTTAGTCTATCTCGCAGTGTCCAGAGTACGACGAATAAATCAACTACGAAGGATTGTTTTCGATGATGATTTTAATGCAAACGATGATAACACTGATATTAGCATCATTAATAAAAAACTCTCTGGTTACAAACAGCAGGACAAAAAAAACAACGAGAATTTGATATTGATGCTGAAGTAATAATCGCATTAAAAGAACAACAGAATAATCACTGCGCCAGTTGCAATTGTATAATGCACTGGCAGTATTCGGATAAAGACCCTCGACAATTCACCGTAGACAGAAAAAATAACAGTCTTGGTCATGTCAGAAACAATGTGATGTTGACCTGTCTTGAGTGTAATAGACGTAACGGAGCTAGTTAAGACCATGTGGCGGTAATTGAGTATCGTCCGGAATGACTTGTAGTTGTTCGCGTGTAAAACCACGCTGAGGTGCAGTTGAATCCAATCTGTAGATTGGAGGTCTACCAGTTGATCGCGTTATAGTTGAAATTTTATGCGTAGTAACACTCCATATAGGATCAGTAGCTCTTCTTTTACCGCCTTCAAGCTCTCCTGGTTCGTATAAATATCTCACAGTAACATCACCGAGAAGTGGCTGAGTGCTAACCCGCTGCGGTTGTTCGGGAATATATTCTTTTTTTATTGCAATATTTGGTTTCATATTAATAGTTCGAGTAATCTCATTATTTAACGCTGCAACTACACTCGGTAACCTTTGGACCCATTCACGAGATCGTTTTTCTTGGATGAATTCTTTTGCATATTGATATCCAAATAACCGTTCTGCAAGAGTTCGATTAAATCGTTCTACAATTGCCTGATCACGATGTAACGCAGTATGTCCTCGTCGTATTGTAACATTATGAGTTTTCATTGTTGATAGAACAGCACCTTGAAATTCTTTGCCAGGATCAACTTGTAATAGATTTGGCCATCTTAGAGGACCTCGTCGATAAATCCTTTCAAATGCAGAAGCGACTTCAGAAGCTGACTTTGTTTTCAATGGTTCTGCTTGTTTAAATCGACTCGCAATATCAACTACAGTTAGCGCGTATTTGTAACCATGGTCATGTGGTAAAAACAATAAATCAGCCTGATGAACTTCATTGGGTACGGTAACATCAAAATGAGAATAATTAATTTGTTTAGGCGGTGGTAGATAAATTTGCCATATAGCTTGTTTGGATAACCAATCTTTTGCAGTGGATTTTTTCACTTTTGCAGCGTTAGCGAGTTTACTGATTGCTGCTTTACCCCTCCAGTATCCTTTCGGAGAATAATAAATAGATTCCATACTATAAAACACTGGTGTTTTCAATTACCAGCACCTAACACTAATTTGCCTTTCATAGCTGATTTGACCAACCATGAAGCCAATTTTTCTTTGAAGGATTTATCGGGAATAGCATTTAAGGCATGAATTAATTTTACATCCGCGATATGTCTTTGTTGCAAATTATTGCTTTTATATGCAACATCATGAGCATGACATGCCTTATCAATAGCATTTATCGGATACTCACCAGGCCGGGGCTGATTTTGATCATCAAGTCTGATATCTAATCTCGTTCCGGGACCACAGTAGCTATATCCTGGAAGGTGTTTTTCTCCGGGGTATTTTGCCCATGGGGTTCCGGGGAGTTTTCCAAGTTTTGCGGCAATATCACCTCCGAGTTGCTTTTTTTTAAAAATCTAAATTTTTTTGTACCACATGTTACACACTTACCAGTAAGCGCTAGTCTATTGTTTTTAGTTGTAATGGTTGTCTGATCGGTTGTATCAGTACGCTGTTTACATTTAACACAATATAGATCCATAATTTATATATAGCGTTATGAATATAATTGATTTTTCAGCGACTAAAAGAAGAGAACCGGTAAAACACCACGCAGCGCTTCCGAATTCTGTCCGTGCCATTATAATCGGACCATCTGGATCAGGCAAAACACAATTACTGCTTAATTTGATAATGCGATTTATGAAGTGGGATAAATTATATTTAGTTGCCCCATCCGTAGATGATCAACGGTGCTATGAAGTGCTAAAAGATTATAATGAAAAAGCATCAGAAATTAAAGGTGAAAGTGTAATCGACTTTATTACTGATATTGATGATGCACCATCAGTAGAAGATCTCGATGGAGACATAAACAATCTTGTAGTGTACGATGATGTAATGTTAGATAATCAAAAGAACCCTGCTAGAATATTTTCCCGAGGTAGGCATAAAAACACTGACGTGATATATGTCACTCAACGATATACTCAAATTCCAAAAGTGATTCGCGATAACTGCAATATTCTTGCTGTATTCAATGGCGTTGATACACATACGCTACGAAATATTTGGCAAACATGGTGTTCCTATATGGACTTCAATGGATTTAAAAATTACTTTAGTCATGCTCAGTCTGCCCCATATGGATTTATAACAATAAATTTACACGACCCTCGGTCACGATATCGTATTGGCCTTGATCAAATATTTGGTTAAATAATTTGTATTAATCAGCAGCAGAGAGGGTGAAATGACAACATATTTGCGACCGTAGATGGCAGCAATTTGAGTGTGGTTATGACAATGTATTTGCGACAAAAATCGCTAAGATGGGGTCTTTATTTTTTTTTGGTTGAAATATGAGATTTCGTAGGAAGGCTCCATTGGCATTCTGAGGCTTTAATCGATTCTGTCGCAAAAATTTGTAGACATAGATGGCAGCAATTTGAGTGTGGTTATGACAATGTATTCACGACAAAATCGCTAAGATGGGACCTTTAATTTTTTTTTGGTTAAAATATGAGATTTCGTAGGAAGGCTCCATTGGCATTCTGAGGCTTTAATCGATTTTGTCGCAAATATATTGTTGTAGGATTCACCCTCTCTGCTGCTAAAGGCAAATTGATTCTTATTCTGAGCGACTTGGAATGAAAAGCTCCTTTATCCTGAAGCAAACGTTTATATTTTGTAGTTTTCCATACTTCTATTTTATGCAAGGCAATGCATTAATTGCTTTTTCTAACAGACATAATTTTAATAATTAATTGGAGTGAATTAAAATGGAAACAAGAGTTGATAACTAATGCAATTGCAATTAAACTATTAATGACAGATGTAACGAGTGATAATGAAATTTTTCAAGAAATTGATCTTCAAAAGATACAGCCAAAAATTTCTTACATTGTGACAGATTAAAGAAAGTGGCTTCTACACATGTTAAAGCCTTCCTGCAAGAACATGCAAAGTCTGAAGACAGCTTGAAATTGTCAATGGATTTTATCAGTATGAGGGGAATAAAGATTCTCAGAGTTTATTTCTTCACCAGACCAAATCGAACGCATTAAGTTTCTCTGATCTGTCAGGAAAACAAGAGGTAAAGAACGTGAACTATCATCACTTAGAGGTGTCATTGTATCCATTGACTGCACAAAGTTGTATGATGTTTCAGTACTAAATGATATTCAATTTGCCAAGTGCAGATATGATCTAACAATGAAGCTAAAAGAATCATGGCATCAGATCAAATTTCTGACCATGACTTAGAGAAGATGTGGGAGGTCAATATTCTGGGTGCTGACAATCCAGCTGCAGTTTTCCATTCAATGTCGCTCATTTGCACCATGCACTTTCAAACGCAAATAGGAAAGCAAACACTCAGTCTGTTGTTGGATGCTATCTTCCTGGTAGCAGACCAAACCATCCAGCAGTATTTTTTTAAAATAATGCTGAAAGACAGACGAAAAAAAGAACCAGAGTTAATGAAAGAAACATAAGGTAGTGAATATATTGGGTCGTTGCAAATTGTTACCATCATACGTTTTAAAAAATGTATGATAAAGAAAGTTATTTTTGTGGTACTCATCAAACGTAAGTACTTCAACCTCATGCACTGTCTCGTTTGTGACCGATTAAAGGAAGAATGTAAGAAAGCTGTGAAATTTCTACATAGCATCGACAGTGCTTTTGCTTACACCTAGCGCTCGCTCGCTCGCTCCTCGCTCGCTTAGTCCTGGCTTCCAGCCTTCTTTTCTATGCAAATCATGCTCATATGTCCTGTCATGTGCAGTTGAGGCGATTTATTAAAATATAAATCATATTATACATTTTTTAGAGCCGAAAAATATTGATCACGTTCCTACTGCTGGTGACATTTACACCAAGATGTTTCTGGTTCCTGGCTCGAATCAATGCTGAGAAGAACGATACTGAATAATATTTTTAAAGAAATTTTCCGCCGAATTCCGAGAAATTGTGAGACTTAAAGGAAGACTAGAACAAAAACAAAAAGAAACAAATAAATTTTTAATCTCGTTTTAAATATAAATGTACACAAAATACTGTCATTCACATCACTAATTTCTGCGATGGTCCTCGTACTTGTGAGAAGTGCTTATAAAAACCTTTATTTTCGTGACAGTCCCTATTGTAGCTAAATTCTTCCAGATTTTGGCAAATGAGTTTTACACCATAGTGACAAAACTTGGAATAAGGAGGACATCCAGCGTAAAGGGCAACTGATGTAGATTTAACCTAGCTTTGATTTTAGTTACAAACATCTTCCTTCAATTGATATTTTACTTTATATTTATTAGGACTTTTTTTTAGGACTCTTTGGGATTTATCACAAGTAGAGATCAAAAATGGAATGAAAACATCTTTGTAATTTCGAATATTTGTATACTCTACTTTTTTTGTTGAGAAACTTTTGAAACTTGGTAGCCCGTCTTAAAAATGAATTATCTGTATTCTAATACATGATGCCTGCTTAATTTTTACGGTGACAAATTCGTTGTTACTCATCAAGGAATAAAGCAAAAAATTAAATCTTCAAGCTCAGGAAGAAAATGTATAGATTTCTTTAAAGTCGGGCTTGCTCTGAAAATATGAGAAAGAGTTAAATCCCTTGCAGTTTTGATAGCTTTACGCTTGTCATGTGATATAGTTTATTTATAGCTTTTAAAGCTTTAACAGGTAATATTCAAACGAGACTCTAATTGCTGGCGTAGTCAAGTGGGTACCTCGTTATGGAAAACAAAGTCACTTGAAAATATGTGGGTTCAATCCCCATAAGAACCACTAACGCAGTCCATGCACTATTTTGTAGTTTTTTGTTATAGATTTGCAGAGTGTTTTGTAACACATGGCACGATGCTGTCCATGCGCTATTCTGCTTTGTTGGATAGAGTGTTTTGCATAAAAACTTCCACCGTGAAAACAAACTTGAAGCACAGCAATAAATTGTATAATGAAGATACGTAAATAAACATAACCCTTGTTTACTACAATGCTTACACGCTTGGTTGTTTTGTAAATGTTGTGTTAAAGACAACTGATGTTTATTTTGCACCGTATGATTTTTTTCCTGTTATCATTTTACCTTTATAGGTTTATTTCTATAAATTAGTGTTTCCTAAAAAGACAACTGACTTTGATGTAGAACTGTGTCATCACAGATTTTTTTAAAGTTCCACAGCAGTCCATATTCATTAGAGATGCTGTTGTAAATCGTCTTTCATGGAAGTTAGACTTCTCTTCCAACATTTATCCAGTGCAGACCATACTCATAATATGTCATACGATGCACAATTAAACATTCTTAAAACAAAGTTGTAACACACAACTTGAGTGCCAACCCAAAATGACCGTTATCTTATTTTTAGCAACAGTTAATACAAGGTAGTTTTCTTGATAAATTTTTAATCTCTTGAAAAAGTATGTCTCAATTTTCGCAATTGGTGTCTGTTAGTAAATTCTCTCTCTCTCTCTCTCTCTCTCCCCCCCTCTCTCTCTCTCTCTCTCTCTCTCTCTCTCTCTCTCTCTCTCTCTCTCTCTCTCTCTCTCTCTCTCTCTCTCTCTCTCAATTTCAGCATTTTCAAAGATTTTTAATCAGCAAGTTTGATGCCGAGGTATTAAAGGACTGATTTAATTGACTGCACTCGCTTTCATTGTGAGGCCAACTAACACTCACTTGAATAAGACATTCGTTCCATTGTTTTCTTAAAATGAAAAATTAAATTTGGCCACAAAGGTCTTTATTCAGACCTTGAGTTCAATCCATAAAACTAGGCATTATGCAATTTTATACAAGTTTCTAAGTAATATGTTATCTCATTTGTGTTGGGATCATAAACGTAGTTACGCCGCCGGGATTTAAAGAGGCCTTTCTATGAAAGTGTCACATTCTTTTTCTATTTGAAATGTTTCTATCTCTACACGAATGACACTGATTTCGAGTATTCAAGCCCTCCAATATATATATATATATATATATATATATATATATATATATATATATATATATATATATATATATATATATCACACGAATGAATTATATGTTTGTCAGATCGCCATTTATACGTATTTCATTTGGCCGACAAGACAATAGAATGTTAATATTTACAACAGTAAAATCGAATGAATATCATTGTTAACATAAATGACCCTGAACACAAATGTTTGTATAGCATTTGGAATGTTTCTGCCTGTGCGTGAATAACATTAATTACAAATATTGGAACCAATACAAAAGAAATAAATAAGGGAATGAATCTCATCAATAATAAGGCCCTCATCAACATGAATAATCACCTATTATGCATCCTTCCTGACTAATCACCATTTATTTAGCTCCTCATCCCCATGACTAATCAACATTACCATATTATTTGCATGGTGTGAAAGAAAGTATTGTTATATGTTAGAGGTCTCCTTAATGAGAGAATCTGATACGTAGGTTCGGATCGAAGTCCCGTGTTTTTCTCTCATTTGCAAGGATTTCTTTACAACAATCGTTGACAATTGGAAGTTCTAATAAAGCGTCAAGACTATAAATATTTTTTCTTGACTCAATCAACGATCACAAAATATCCCAACTTCACATCTTCATCACAGTTTCACAATAGCATTTCAACCCCACAACTGTATGGCTTCTCCTAGTTAGGATTCCGAAGAATAATGTCAGTACTTAAATACCATAAAATACACATCAGAACCCTAATACGAAATGAAAGGAACTATTTTCCTACTATCCACAGATCAGCAGAACCACCATTTTTATCCAGATTTCGCTTGTGACATTACAACATATTTACCATTATACCAACAAATTAAGGTGTATCTGCATAACGGAACTGTCCCTTCCTGCATATTCCTTTCTTTAATTACAAGTTATCAGAGCTTATCGCAAATATTTCACATGTAAATACACAATCAATCAACACCTTTAGATTTACTTACGAACTACATGGATCAATGCGCACTTTTCTGCTCTGACCTGAACTCAACTACGAAACTAAACCATGCCATCACGAAACCTCATCAATACTGCTCTCTGTGACGCTTGTCCTTAGTAATTTGCTAATTACCCAAGCTGAGAAATATTTCCTTAACCCCGTCTCATTTTAATCAAACAAGTGATCACTAAAATCTAATAAATCTTTAAGATGGAGACTGATGTACAAATTACGCATACCCTAGATTTATTACAGCATCTTGGCAAGATCCGGAATTGACGCATGGATACCAAATGCACATAATCATACATTTATTTCTTTCCTGTGGGGACTGAGCATCATGACCATGATGGCAATCCAATGTTATAGGACATAGACTAGTAAATTATATGTCTCCCGATTAGCTAGAAACTTGGTTTAGAGGATATAAAAATGTAAAATAGTACACAAAACAATCCAAACATATGCATATATTTCTTTCTTTCTCTTTATTTTTATTTATGAAAGGTCATGATTGGTGTTTTTTTTCCGTTATGATGGACACACACAAACATGTAATAGATCAAACTCATTAAGTAATTGAGCGTGGTTTCTCTATATGACATACTTGGTTTTATTCGTTTCCAAATATAGTAGTAACTTGGAAACATACAAACATTTCCATCAGGAACGGAAGCAACCGCACAAACTCACCGTGTGTTTCATTTTTGATCACTTCTGCCTATTCCCAAATAATGTGAATAAGCGCTAACACGGAAAGTAGAACACATAGAGAAGACAAATACAACACATATTAACGATCAGCAATGACTATAATCAAAGGAGTTTCCTTGGCCTAATTTTCATCAACGCTTGGGATTAGGGACTGCTTGCTTTTTGTTTCTGTTTCTGAGGTCAACCGATTTAAAGTCATCGTTACTGTTGACGGCATTGTAAGTTTTCTTGGTTTTCGTTCGACGATGTAAATTTCCTGTATCCAGTTTACATTAGGCTTTATAAGATGTATAGAAATAGATTAAATTTTAATTTGTATGACAGTTCACAAGTACAAGCTTAACATCATTATATAAGTCTTTAAGTAATCATTTTTTCTCAATACCACTCCCAATTCTATCCATAGTTATGTATATGTAATTTAATTATTTATTTGTTAGTTTAAAATTTTTACAATTCCATTACATGCTATAAAAAGGTAACTTTGTTTACTAGACATTCTCCAGAACTTCACTTCAGTTCTCTTTGACCTGACCTAATAACAGAAACACTGTATATAGTTCTTGCCCTTGATTCAGAACCAGTAAGGGTTTTGGTAAACAATATTTTAAAACCTTTTATTTTTTCCAGAGTAAGAATTATTAAGTTTAAGTTAAGGCCAGACTGGAAGTACATGATGTTAGGCATTTATAAAGCTTCTATTTTATTCTGGAAAGCTGACCATGTGAACCTCTTCTGGGAATCAGTTTTTCGTCTTAAACTTGTGTATTACTGTTTTGTATATAAAATATAGTCAGTCGCGCTCCAAATATATGTTGTAACGAGTTTGAGTTAAATTTTAATTTTATTGAATTTAAAGTAATTATTTTCCCTGGAAAAACAAGTGCTCCTGCAAAATTCTTAGATGAGGATACTTATTGAAATTCATTTGTAATTCTGTTATCCAACAAGGAAGTGTTGACATAACAGCACTTTGCAGATTAAAACACACTTCATCACATTCCATTTATAGGGACTCGAACTCAGATTCAGCAGCAGAGAGGCTGAACCCTACAAGGTTGTGCCAGGCGGACCTTTTGTCCCAACTATGAGAAACAAACGGCTATTCTTTATAATTTGTTCTCATTAACGGACACAAATGATGAACTCAATCATTGAGTACACAGCCTCTCTGCTGCTCTTTTCTTTGTTAAAAATTAAAGGTTCCTATGTGGGCTGAAAAAATGTTTTTGCTTTAATGATGAAATTTCAAATTGACCATTTGTGTTTTGCTTAGTTTCTATGCTGCTATAAATGGAAATCGTTGAAAGTATCCGAAGCTATTATATCATATCGCGTGCAAAAGCAAGTTTGGTTGCCAGAACCTGATGTATTTGATGCTAAACACGATGCAAAAGATCTCGGCAGAAAAATAATCGGTAAGTTTACACAAGGAGGATCACATGGTCATAAACAAACTTGCACAATGGACGATGCTGAACTCGATTTCATAATCGCTGATGCGATGGAGAAAAACACATAAGTCTATGTAATGCTTATTTATCAGACAAAACAAAACTAGGTACCATTGTGAGCTATACTGATGGCGAGTCATCGCAGTTTACTCATCTAAGATCTTCGATGCTAGCTTATGTTTCGATAAATCTATTATCGATGATAAACAGATTTCCTCGTTACGCTGTTAGAGTTGCGACAGATTAATTTTATGTACACAAAAGATATAAAATTTATTAATGGTGAATGGGGAACCTGGATGATAAATCAAGAAAATATACTTAGTATTGTGAATCTGCCGATGTTGAAATTGAGGAAACATATTACAGAAATAATCAAGTATCAAAATCGTCTGCGCCATCCGTTTATGATCCTGTATCTGGACACAAGACCGTTTATCTTAATGGGTGTGGAGGTTCAGGTAAAACAACACGCGCGATTAACTTATTCATGAGTTTAGATATGATTGTTTTGACACCAACGCAAAAGATCGCCAGGGAAATAAAACAATGAGGTGTTAAATCGTGCACATATCATAGTTTCTTTAGATGGTGCGGAGATACATCACGAATGGGTAAAAAATATATACCTAAAATTATCATATGGGACGAGATATCCACGGTGCCTCTGGAGCTATTACAAATATTTCTTGATTGGATGTTACTAAAGAATACTGCTGTGAGGATGTGTGGCAATCATGGTCAACCACCATCCTTTGTTGGGCAGTCTCCACATGAGTGGCTAAAGAACAATGTAGATTATTATGAAGAAATATCTGATGATCTTAGAGCTATTGATGACTCGCTGAAAGAATTCAAGAGATTAATACTACTACAACCAGATAAAATACAGTGTGAAGTAATGCGTGAGATAATTCCAGAAACATCCATGAATGATTTTTGGATTCTATGGAAACCTGCTGATTTGATAGTTGCCAGTAGAAAAATAGTTCGTGACGAACTACAAAAGAAATTATATGCATTACACAAGGAAAAATTCCCAAAAATACTTGTACCGTTGTGTTATCGTCCTGCTGATACTAGACTACAAAATGCTGAAGTTGAGATTCCTAGTGTAGACACTGAAAGTGTCCGAATACAAAATCTTGTGTTAAATGATATTGACCTTGTCGCTGTTGATGTTGTCGAGAGCGCGTTAAACATCGATAAATCGCCATGAACGTTAGGGTACGCTATAACGATTCATTCGTCGCAGGGATTAACTATCACTGATACTAAAGTTTGGATAGTCGATGATCGTATTGAGTGGTCAAATTTAGTTTATCTCGCAGTGTCTCGAGTTAGAAGAATATCACAACTAAAACGGGTTATCATGGATTGCGTAATAACCGAAGAAATCACTAATAATGTCGATGTTAATACAAAATTAGTCAGCTATAGGCAGTGTGACAAACAAAAAATAATCGCGAGTTTGATATAGATGTGGATATTATTATGATTTAAAACAACTACTAAATAATCATTGCACAAATTGCAACGCAATAATGTTGTGGCAATATTTGAGCAATAACCCAAGACAATTTACCGTTGATAGAATTAAGAGTAGTCTTGGTCACATGCGCGAAAATGTGATGCTGACCTTGACCTGTTTGGAGTGTAATCGACGTCGAGGATCTGCAAGTTTATAAAAGTGTACTCGGTGGTAATTGCGTATCCTCATGAATTATTTGTAATTGTTCGCGTACAAATCCACGCTGAGGAGCAGTAGAATCTAATATGTAGATTGCAGGTCTACCTATGGACCTTACCACGCTGGATATTTTGTGCGTGGTCACACTCCAAATAGGATCAGTTGCCCTATTTCTGCCTCTTTCGAGTTTGCCAGGTTCGTATAAATATTAAACCGTAACATTGCCTAGTATGGGATGAGAAATAAATTTACATTTTATTGGCATATATTTTTTTTTGTGATCGCATCAGACGGTTTCATAGAAGTTGCAGGGGTAACTTCCTTATTCAGCGCAGCTATCACACTCGGTAACCTCGCAACCCATTCATGAGATCTTGCATCTGCCTAAACTGTGTTCAGGGATATTTCCTTTGCATATTGATACCCGAATAACCGCTCAGCAAGTGTTCCATTAAATCGTTCAACGATTGCCTGATGACGATGAATCTCCGTGTGACCTTGTCTAATTTTAACGTTAAGCTTATTCATCAATGATGATACTGCACCAAGAAATTCTTTGCCAGGATCAACCTGTAGTAGTTTTGGCCATTGTAGTGGTCCTCGCTGATAAATTTGTTTAAACGCAGATGCAACTTTAGATGCTGTCTTTGTTGAAAGCGGCTCCGCTTCTTTATATCTGCTCCCAAAGTCAACGACGGTTAGCGCGTATCTGCTTTAATGGTATCGTGTGGCAAAAACAAGATATCCGCTTGATGAACTTCATTAGGAACAGTGACATAGAAATGAACGTATTGAATTTTTGTAGGTGGATTTAGAAAGATTTGCCATATTGCCTGTAGTGCTAACCGCGCTGCAGCAACATCACGCAAAACTTTTGCTGAAGCGGCAAGTTTGTTAATCGCTGCCTTACCTCGCCAATACCCTCTTGGGGAATAATAAACAGATTCCGTTATAATTATTAGCTGATTAATTACCAGCCCATATCCTTAGTTTACCTTTCATAGCAGATTTTATTAGAAAACTAGCGAGAGATTCTCTGAGAGATTTATTAGGTATAGAATTTAATGCGTGAATAAATTTCACATCTGCGAGATTCCGTTGTTGCAAGTCTGGATTTTTATAAGCAACGTCATGAATGTGACACGCTTGATCGATCTTATTTACTGGATACTCTCCAGGTTTTGGTTGATCGTGGTTATCGAGTCTGATATCGAAACGAGTTCCAGTACCACAATAATTATATACCTGAAGGTGTTTCTCATCAGGGTATTTTGCCCATGGAGTTCCTGGCAATTTCCTTAGCGATGCAGCAATATCACCACCACGCGGCGCTGATTTAAATCTATATTTGCTTGTACTACATTTTGTACACTTGCCTGTGAGTTGGCGTCTCTTAATTTTTTTGTTGTTATCGTTGTCAATCCAATTGTGGGTGTTATTGCTCTACATCGAACGCAATATAAACTCATATTATTATCATATGGATATAATTGACTTTTCTGCGACCCGAAAACAAGAGCCAGTAAGACACTATCCCGCATTACCAAATTCTATTAGAATGGCCATAATAGGTCCATCCGGAAGTGGAAAGACGTAATTATTGCTTAATTTGATAATGCGATGGCTCAAGTGGAATAAGTTGTATTTAGTAGCGCCATCTGTAGATGATCAACGATGTTACGAGGTACTTAAAGATTTTAATCAAAATGCTAAATTACTGGACAAAAATGATATCATTGATTTAATTACCGATATTGATGAAGCTCCATCCGTAGATGACTTAGATAGATTCATTAATAACCTCGTAGTGTACGATGTTGTCATGCTGGACAAACAATCCAATCCAGCTAGAATATTTTCTCGAGGAAGACATAAAAATACAGACGTGATTTATGTTACTCAGAGATACACGCAGATATCTAAGGTGATCAGAGATAACTGTAATATTTTAGTTGTTTTTAATGGCGTAGATAATTATACTTTGCAAAATATTTATTATACTTGGTGTTCATGGGAAATGGATATGATTAAATTTAAAAATATCTTTTCTAGAGCTCAAGCTGTTCTATTTGGATTTATAACGATAAATTTACACGAGCCAATATCAAGATATCGTGTAGGTTTAGATCAGATATTTGGTTAATTTATAGCAGCATAGTAACTAAGCCAAAAATGGTCAATTTGAGATTTCATCATTAAAGCAAAAACATTTTTTTTTTCAGCCAACATAGGAATCTTTATTGTTAATAAAGAGAAGAGCAGCAGAGAGGCTGTGTACTCAATGATTGAGTTCATCATTTGTGTCCGTTAATTAGAACAAATGATAAAGAATAGCTGTTTGTTTCTCATAGCTGGGACAAAATGTCCGCCTGGCACAACCTTGTAGGGTTCAGCCTCTCTGCTGCTGATTTATTTATGATTATATTATAAGAGGACTTCAATTTCTAATTCGTCGATAAATTTTGGAGTTTATTTGTAAAACCGTTAAGTTCATTTTCTCATTTTTACCTTGGTTTTCTAGGGGAAGAATGTACTTATTAAATTTTATAAAGCCTATTGTATTCACTTTTTTGTAATAGCTAAACACGCAACACAATACATGAATATCTTTAACACTGTGCATGAATTAGGCGTATTGGTTCAACTATATCCCAACGTTCTAATAAGGAGACATAATTAGCTATTTCGGAAAAGATATTTAATTCGGGGAGTGGATGTGATCCATTATGAACATTTCTTTTATGTTAATGTAAGAATTATATAAGGGTTATAATTATTCCTTTGTCCAAAAAAAGAAATAAAATTTTAAAACTATTTGGGTGATTTTAATGTTTAATTAAAAAAACTACCTAGCCTCCTTAGGCTGATGTGCCATTAAAACACTAACGAAATTGCAAAAGTCAATTGGCATGTTTGCGAAAGGATATTAAAACTATAAAATAATTCTATTCTAACAACGCATGAAACCACTACCTGTAGCATTGGCTTTTAAATTTAAAACTCTTATGTACCGGATTTTGTTCCCTTTCATTATTTTCTTTCTGTAAATTCTGACGAACTTCATTTATGTTTTATTTATGTATTATTTATTGTTTTCAATATTTTATTGTATTTTTGTACAAGACGAACAAGGTTTAGTCAATCCTTTGTGCATTGTTTTTAATAAAAACAACAAAATTTTGCTTGATAACAAACTTGACTGCCTTGCATACTACCTGGCAAGACTGTTCTATTTTCAACCGCTCATATACATTGTTATTTCAATATATGGACGCTTTTTAAATAGGTAAGTTGAGTAGTGAAGTTGTCAAGTAGCTACTTTGTTCTAATGTGCAAAAACATTGTCTCAAAGACAAACCTTGTGGGTATGAATCCCGCGTGTTTCATTGACGCTATTAATGCACCTTTTGCTACCTTCTTTTCTTGCTAATAATCCCCCAAACTGGACTTGCGGACATACAGTCTTGAAAAAATGTTTTAGGAAACATACCTTTAGTTAGCTTCACATATTTTTTTTTATACATGCGTTAACTATTTAAGCGCAGTGGGGGTGGGGTGGGGTGGGGTTAGGGGTGGAGAGCCCGGATTGCAATTTTCCTCGGTGCCATGATAATTTTCTTTACTAGCCTCACAAAAATTATATTTTGTTTCAACTAATACAACGTGTATAGTATGTTTAACTTTATCTTAAATATGAGACAAATATTGTTTCAAGTTATGGATTTGTCTACTTCCATTGTTCAAGAATCATCCTCTATTTGCTTTTGGAGCAAGATGTTTAGTTTAGAAAAGCTTGACAACTGGAAATTAATTCACTTGCAATACAACCCCAGATTGTGTAGAATTACAGAATAAAGTACAATATTTACAAAAGAAGGACTGAAATACTATGGCAAAAGTGATTATGACTCGTGTCCAGTCTGCCAGTTGGAAACAGATGAATTATTGCATATGTTTTTGAAATGTCCTGAACTAAGCTCTTTTAAAAATTATATTGTATATATTGTAGAGATTCATTTCAAGAACTGTAGACATGATATTCTTAATAGTATTTGCTTTCAACAAATTTGGTTGATGATAGGATATAACAAAGAAGCAACATCAGTCAATAATTATTGTTTGAACTACATTTTGAGCATTGCCCGATCGTGTATTTACAAAAGACGAAACAGCATGTCGACAGTAGGAGGAAATTGGACATAGAAAGATTGTTTAAAAATTTGACTAGGAAATACATATTATATGCGTATCAACATTACAAAGACAAAGATCAGACTTTATTTACAAAATATTTTGTACAAGACAATCAGCTAATAAGAGTAAAAGAAGAACAAATGTTTCTCACTATGTAAAATTAATGCTTTGTAATATAGTAACACATTATATTGTGTACATACTGGCTGTATACTTTTAATCTATATCTTGTAAAGAACGTGTTTTTTAAAATAACGAATAAAAAACTTCGTTGAAATTTGTTTCAAAATGTGTCTAGAGGCTTTCTGTGTTCAATTCCCACGTGTTTCACTAAAACTATCCATGCACCTTTTGCTATTATCAATTTTTGCTTTTAATCCCGAAACACTGGATGTGCGGGGACATACAGACTTGACGAAATGTTTCAGGAAACGTACATTTAGTTAGCTTCGCATATTTGGAAATACATGTGTTAAATATCATGCGTGGTGGTGGGGTTGAAGAGTGGCGGGGCTTGCAATTTTCCTCAGAGCCATGATACTTTTCTTAATTAACCTCACAAATATTATATTTTGTTCAACTAATATAATGTGAATAGAATGTTCACCTTTATCTTGAATATGATACACATATTATTTCAAGATATGGTTTGCATGATTTTGTTTAAATAAAGAAATCCAAGGTCACGAACCACACTCCCAAAACTCCAGACAACTAAATGGTGAGCCCCTTATGTATCGCACCTTATAAATAACCTCTTCCTGACAAAAGTCTAATAATCTGAGGGATGGTAGGTCACTGAAACTCGGATTATGATTAAACCAATTTTTTTTTGCCTAATTTTCGTCAAACTTCATTGGTAGAGAATTCTTATGATTAGTAACCTGTTACTCTTGCTTCTGAAGTGGACCGATTTTAGGTCATCGTTAATAGGGACAAGATTGTAAGGTTTCATACTTCTACTTAGATTATGTCAATTGTCCTTACCCATTTGTCATCAGGCTTTATAAGTTTCATTGAAATAGGTGAAATTTGAATTTTTATGACAATGTTTTGTAATATTGTACCACATTATAATATGTACATACTGTAAACCTTTAACTTACATCTTGTAAAGAACGCTTTTTTAAAATAAAGAATTAAAAAAAATGACTCGCCCAATCCTAATTTGACCTTGCATTTTCTATTTTAAACTTAGAAAGCAAAATCAAATCCTTATTAAAATTTTGGCTGTTGATTTTAGACAAGATACAATAGTCAGCAATATGTAAATTAGTCATAATAGATAAAGAAATAAGATAAAGGAATAATACACATAAATAAAGGATTATGTTACATCAATGCAAGAATTTATTGAAAAGGAAATTTAGGACTTAATACATATGAAATATCTCAACATGTTCAACAATAGACTAGGGTTTTTCTAAACAGTTATGGTATACCGAGTCTTAAAGTCAGAGATAAGTGAATAAGAATATCTCGATCTATCCAAGAAAAATTAAAATTTCAAATCAGTTTTAATTAACTACATTTGGGAAAAAAGAAGATAAATAAAATGGTAATTCATTGGTAGCATATTATTTATACTGCAAAATATTATAGAGCCTATTGTTTTTCATTATTTCGAGCCTCATTTATACAATTTTTAAATTAACAACCATCTCACATTATTCTAGTCATTGAAATATATACTCAAGAATTGCAGCTCCATTAGCGTATTGTAAGGTCCGTAGGATTTTCCTATCAATGACCTGTGCCAAATCAATATTTGTCCTTGAATGTAGATTTCCATAAAAAATAATTTGGCGGTATGTTTGTATATTTGTTTATTTATTTATTTAGATAAAATAAATGTAAATAGGATATCACAAGAAAATCCCCCCCCAACCACCAAAAACAAAAAAAACAACAAACAAACAAACAAAAAAAAAAAAACAACGTATGAATGTGTTTCAAAATGTGTATGAAAGAGTCTTCTAGTGTTCATTCCCACGTCTGCCACTGACTTTATCCATGCATCTTTTGCTATTATCAATTTTTGCTACTGGATGTGCGGGGAAATACAGTCTTGAAGAAATGTTTCAGGAAACGTACAATTAGTTAGCTTCGCATATTTGGAAATACATGTTATATATTTAAGGGGGGTGGTGAGGTTGAAGAGTAGCAGGCTTGCAATATTCATGATACTTTTATTTATTAACATAACAAAAATTATATTTTGTTTCAACTAATATAATGTGTATAGTATGTTCATCTTTATCTTGAATATGATGCAATTATTGTGTCAAGCTATGGTTTGCAGGATTGTTTTAAACCAAGAAATCCAAGGCCACGGACCGCACTCCCAAAACTCCAGACTACTAAATGGTGAGCCCCTTATTTATCACATCATATAAATAACCTCTTCCTGAAAAAAACCTAATAATCTGAGGGATGGTAAGTCACCGTAACTTGGATTATGATCAACCCAGTTTTTTTTGTCTAATTGTGGTGAAACTTCATTGGTAGACAATTCTTATGATAAGTAATTGTTCACTTTTGTTTTAGAAGCGGACCGATTTTAAGCCATCGCTAATAAGGACAAGATTGTTAGCAATCATATGTCTCCTTAGATTATGTCAATTTACTTTACCCATTTATCATCAGACTTTAGAAGTTGCATTGAAATAATTACATTTGAATCTTAATGCAAATTTTGCATTGAAATAATTACATTTGAATCTTAATGCAAATTGACAATGCAAATTGACAACTACAGATCTAACATTTATGCAGAACTCTTAAGGAATCAATTTCTCCAAACTCCAATCCCCATTTACACATACATGTATCTCTTCCATAGTGTTCCTGAAGTAGGCATACTGTTTCAAATGTATCCATTCATTCTAATTAGGAGAGACTTTAGCGACCGACTAATAAACCTGCGAAGGGTGTGGGGGTGTGATGAATTGCATTCTGGATATTTATTTTATCTCAAGGTGATATTTTTAGAACTAATATACGGGTGAGAGTAGTTCCTTTTGTCGCAAGTATCGAGGTAAGAATAAGATTTTAAAGCTCTTTGGGAACCCGATATTGTTTTCTAAAATACATTGGTTCCTCCCACACGCAGTCTGAGAAAGAAAATGTAACGTGGTAGAGTGATGAGGATATTGGTGTAAAATTTCTTTGTCCAGAGACAAATGATGTGCGAAAACACGATTCATCTATTATTTAATACAGTAGTAAAGGATGTGGAGAAAGGTGACCGTTTCAATTAAGCAAATTAAACGATTGAGAACAGTATAGAAAAATTCAGCATCTCTACAAATAGATTCAAGGGTCACGCTGTTTTTTGGTGACGGCTACGATAAGGATGAATATGAATATTGTTTATTGACATAATTTATTTTCATGAAGCACGTAAGAACGTTTTATCTAGAACAGGATCAGTTTAATTTAAATTTTGATTCACAAATGAAGCAGCAGGGGGGGTGAATCCTACAAATTTTTGCGACAAAATCGATTAAAGCCTCAGAATGCCAAATAGAG